>CM031628.1:31501408-31506408 GCA_018398815.1 Conus ventricosus
CCATAGGCCATCAGCTGGTATGCGCGCGCGCAGCACACACACACACACACACACACACACACACACACACAGAGGGGAGGTGGAAGGCCGCCCATAGGCCATCAGCTGGTATGCATGCACACACACACACACACACACACACACACACACACACACACACACACACACTCACACACACTCACACACACACACACACACACACACACACACACACACACACACACATCACACACACACACACACACACACACACACACACACACACACACACACACACACACACACACACACACACACACACGTTCTTGCCCCTCGCTCCACCACCTCTCCACCCTGACCCGACATACACATTTCCCATCAACCTCTGAGCCAAGGACACAGGAGTGGGCAGATTGCGCAACCGCTTCTCTCCCCTACATCCTCACAACTCTTTGATTTGAAAAAGAAAATAGCGACAGCAATAAAAAAGAAAAGGAAAGCAGCAGATGACTGAACAACCCAAGAGGGAATCGATACCGACAGAAGCGTAGGCTTTCATCTCCCGCCATGAAGAAAGAATAAAAAACACGAGAAATACAACATGAAACCTTCCTGTGTACACGTCAAGAATAAACCATGGGGGAAAGGAAAAGAGGAACGAATGCAACACGAAAGGGGGGGGGGGGGAGACGGTAGAGAGAGGGCAAAGAGGGCTGCGGGGTGGGGGTGGAGGTTAGAGAGGCAAGGGGAATGTGGGAAGAACATGGAGGCAATGTTTTATTGTAGATCTGGTGCATGTCTTCCTAAACAGGCTCTGCTCTATCGCCAGCTTTGCAAATTGTGCTTCTCCAAAGAACTGAAGGACGGAGTTACGTACCCTTCCATACCCGGTCTTCTCGTGGAGCGCTTGTTATCACGAATTTGAGCGACCAGCACACAGTGTGAATTCAAAAGCAAATCCAAACTAGCATTTTTTTTTATTTATGAAAGGGGAAAAAAAAACAGTTTCTTGTAGGATGTATGGTTCCTTAAGAAAGGAATGTTTACTTCACACACACACACACACACACACACACACACACACACAGAATCTCTCTCTTACATATATAGAGTTGTACTTGTCCCCTTGCCACCCCCCCCCCCCTACACTTCCCTCCCCCTTCCCTCCACCAAACACACTTACCATTAACCTCTGAGCCAACGATACAGAGTGGGCAGATTGCACAGCCACTTCCCTCCCCTACATCCTCACAACTCTTTGATTTGAAAAAGAAAATAGTGACAGTAATAATAAAGAAAAGAACAGCAGCAGATGACTGAACAACCCATGAGGGAATCGATACCGACAAAAAAGCAGGCTTTCATCTCCGCCCATGAAGAAAGAATCCTAAAAAACAAGAAATACAACATGAAACCTTCATGTATACACGTTAAGAATAAACCATGGGGGAAAAGAAGAAGAAGAAGAACAAATACAAGGCCAAAAGGGGAGAAGAGGACAGAGAGAGGGCCGGTGGGGTTGCAGGGTGGGGGTGGAGGTTAGAGAGGCAAGGGGAATGTGGGAAGAACATGGAGGCAATGTTTTATTGTAGATCTGATGCATGTCTTCCAAAACAGGCTCTGCTCTATCGCCAGCTTTGCAAATTGTGCTTCTCCAAAGAATTGAAGGACGGAGTTGCGTACCCTTCCATACCCGGTCTTCTCGTGCAGCTCTTGTTAGCAAAGATTTGAGTGACCAGCACACAGCGTGAATTCAAAAGCAAATCCAAACTAGCAATATCTTATTTATGAAAGCGGAAAAAAACAATTTGTTGTCGGATGTATGGTTCCTCTTTGAAGGAATATTTACTTCACACACACACACACACACACACACACACACACCACACACACACACACATACACACACACACACCACACACACACCCAAACAAAACACACACACACACACACCACACACAACACACACACACACACAACACACACACACACACACACACACCACACACACACACACACATAAACACGCACACACACACTCACGCACAAACACACACCACAAACACACAAACACACACACACACCACACACAACACACACACACACACACACACACACACACACGCACGCACACACACATAAACACGCACACACACCTCACAGCACAAACACACACACAAACACACACACACAACACACACACAGCACGCACCACATGAAACACGCACCTCACACACACACCAACACAACACACACACACACATGTACCACGCACGTAGGAAGCACACATCACGCACACCGAAACACACCCACACACACACCACACACACACACACACACAACCCACACAAACACACACACAGAATCTCTCTCTCTCTCTCTCCTCTCTCTCTCTCTCTCTCTATCTATCTATCTATCTATCTATCTATCTGTCTCTCTCTCTCATTTATACATTTGTACTTGTCCCCTCCCACCCCACCCCCCTCTACACTCCCCTTCCCCTTTCCCCCACCAAACACACTTGCCATTAACCTCTGAGCCAACGACACAGAGTGGGCAGATTGTGCAACTGCTCCTCTCCTCTACATCCTCCTAACACTTTGATTTGAAAAAAGAAAATAGCGACAGTAATATAAAAAAAAAGAAAAAAAAAAGAAAACAGCAGATGACTGAACAACCCGAGAGGGAATCGATGCCGACAGAAGCGTAGGCTTTCATCTCCCGCCATGAAGAAAAAAGAAAATAAAATTAAAAAAACGAGAAATACAACATCAAACCTTCCTGCGTACACCTTAAGAATAAACCATGGGGGAAAGGAAAAGAGGAACGAATGCAACACGAAAGGGGGGGGGGGGGGGGGGGAGACGGTAGAGAGAGGGCAAAGAGGGCTGCGGGGTGGGGGTGGAGGTTAGAGAGGCAAGGGGAATGTGGGAAGAACATGGAGGCAATGTTTTATTGTAGATCTGGTGCATGTCTTCCTAAACAGGCTCTGCTCTATCGCCAGCTTTGCAAATTGTGCTTCTCCAAAGAACTGAAGGACGGAGTTACGTACCCTTCCATACCCGGTCTTCTCGTGGAGCGCTTGTTATCACGAATTTGAGCGACCAGCACACAGTGTGAATTCAAAAGCAAATCCAAACTAGCAATTATTTTTATTTATGAAAGGGGGAAAAAACAGTTTCTTGTAGGATGTATGGTTCCTTAAGAAAGGAATGTTTACTTCACACACACACACACAACACACACACACACACACACACACACACACACACACACACACACACACACAAACACGCGCGCGTGCACACACACCACACACATGTATGCACGCACGCATGCAAGCATGCACTCACGCACGCACGAAAACACACACACACAACACACACACACACACACACACACACACACACACAGAATCTCTCTCTCACATTTATACATATGTACTTATCCCCCTGCCATCCCCCCTACACTTCCTTCCCCCTTTTCCCCCAACAAACACACTTACAATTAACCTCTGAGCCAACGACACAGAGTGGGCAGATTGTGCAACCGCTTCCCTCCCCGACATCCTCACAACTCTTTGATTTGAAAAAGAAAATAGCGACAGTAATAATAAAGAAAAGGAAAGCAGCAGATGACTGAACAACCCAAGAGGGAATCGATACCGACAGAAGCGTAGGCTTTCATCTCCCGCCATGAAGAAAGAATCCTAAAAACAAGAAATACAACATGAAACCTTCATGTATACACGTTAAGAATAAACCATGGGGAAAAGAAGAAGAAGAAGAACAAATACAAGGCCAAAAGGGAGAAGAGGACAGAGAGAGGGCCGGTGGGGTTGCAGGGTGGGGGTGGAGGTTAGAGAGGCAAGGGGAATGTGGGAAGAACATGGAGGCAATGTTTTATTGTAGATCTGATGCATGTCTTCCAAAACAGGCTCTGCTCTATCGCCAGCTTTGCAAATTGTGCTTCTCCAAAGAATTGAAGGACGGAGTTGCGTACCCTTCCATACCCGGTCTTCTCGTGCAGCTCTTGTTAGCAAAGATTTGAGTGACCAGCACACAGCGTGAATTCAAAAGCAAATCCAAACTAGCAATATCTTATTTATGAAAGCGGAAAAAACAATTTGTTGTCGGATGTATGGTTCCTCTTTGAAGGAATATTTACTTCACACACACACACACACACACACACACACACACACCACACACACATACACACACACACACACACACACACACACACACACACACACACACATACACACACACACACACACACACACACACACACACACACACACACATAAACACGCACACACACTCACGCACAAACACACACACAAACACACACACACACACACACACACACACACACACACACACACACACACACACACACACACGCACGCACACACACATAAACACGCACACACACACTCACGCACAAACACACACACAAACACACACACACAGACACACACACGCACGCACACATATAAACACGCACCACTCACCACACACACACACACACACACACACACACACACACACACACACATGTACGCACGCACGTATGGAAGCACACACTCACGCACACACGAAAACACACACACACACACACACACACACACACACACACACACACACACACACACACACACACAGAATCTCTCTCTCTCTCTCTCTCTCTCTCTCTCTCTCTCTCTCTCTCTCTCTCTCTCTCTCTCTCTCTATCTATCTATCTATCTATCTATCTGTCTCTCTCATTTATACATTTGTACTTGTCCCCCTCCCACCCCACCCCCCTCTACACTCCCTTCCCCTTTCCCCCACCAAACACACTTACCATTAACCCCTGAGCCAACGACACAGAGTGGGCAGATTGTGCAACTGCTCCTCTCCTCTACATCCTCCTAACACTTTGATTTGAAAAAAGAGAAATAGCGACAGTAATATAAAAAAAAAGAAAAAGAAAAGAAAACAGCAGATGACTGAACAACCCGAGAGGGAATCGATGCC
>CM031628.1:31508908-31513908 GCA_018398815.1 Conus ventricosus
TGTCTTCCAAAACAGGTTCTGCTCTATCGCCAGCTTTGCAAATTGTGCTTCTTCAAGAACTGAAGACGCACTTAGTGTCTTATTGTCTCCTCGAGGCGCGCTTGTTAGCGTGGATTTGTGCGACCAGTACACTGCGTGAATTCAACAGTACATCCGAACCAGCAATTTATGATTACTTCACACACACACACACACACACACACACACACACACACACACATACCGAACAGATCCTGAACCCATCCTGTGACCAAGATCCGAACCACAGATCCGGATCCACTTTGATGAACTTGGCCTTTGGGCTCCTCCATTCAATCTTTTCATCACGTTTGGTGGCATTTGATTTAGTGGATTTACGCTATGTTTGCCTCTGTTTTGTTCTATTTGTTTGTTTGTTTTGTAATCTTGCTCACAGATCTGACCTTTTATTGGGATCCACCCCAGGTAAGAAAAAAGAATTTCTATAGACTCGTTTTAAATGACCCATTCCACGTTTCCTCCAAATTTCGAACGAAAAGATCCTTAAGCTTTTAGACTTATACTGCTGACGGGTAGACAAACAAACAAGCAAACTAGCTAAAATACAGGCAGAAATCCTGTAAGAAAATTCAGGGTAACTAACGCTCATTGTAATACAAAACACAAAACAGTTAAGTGAATTTTCAACAAATGTATGTGCTCTGTCCATAGATTGAGATCCACGTCACGTATCCACAACAGAATTCCATGGACTCATTCCTTGAAGACACGTGCTACGTTTCCACCAGGTTTAGTACAAGTATGTCCCTACGTTTTCAACGTTATGATGCTGATAGATGCGTGAGCAGCAAACAAAAAGTAAACAAACAAAAACCAAAACAAACAAACTTTACTAGCAGAAAACCTAAAAGAAGGTTAAAAATAACGCTCATTTTACAATAAGATACGAAAGAGACGAGTTAATTTTCGACAAACATGTCTTCTTCAATCATTACAAACAACAGATAAATAATTCACTAAACAGTACTCCCACATCACAGTCGGCTCGGAAAAATACAGCCATTTTTAATGGAGGTAGCAACAGTGTAAAAAAAAATCAAAAATAACGTGCATAACAATCGTTATCATTGTTGGATATTGTGGGACAATGCTTGAGCTTTCAAACGAAATGGATGTTAGTGTTCGTGATCTTTGACAGTTTTGATTTGAATCGAATGATTAGGGTCTGATGGGGGAGAAGGGGGTTCGCTTAAAAGTAGGCCAAAGCAGACAGCGGTCCTTATCTTCTGCGGAGTATTGTGTCTATACCTGGATTAGAGGTCAACGGGCGCAGCGAACGCCAAACTGACGTATCTCACTTTTTTTTTAAATACGACTATTCACATACTTGACATTAGACAAGAGAGAGAGAGAAGAGAGAGAGAGAGAGAGAGAGAGAGAGAGAGAGAGAGAGACAGACAGACAGACAGACAGACAGACAGACAAAGACAGAAATAGAGACAAAGAGACAGACAGACTGACAGACAGAGAAAAAGAGACAGACACAAAGAGACAGACAGACAGACAGAGAGAGAGAGAGACAGACAGACAGACAGAGAGGCAACATAAATAACAGGTCAACTTCAAATGATAACAAATTTCCAGGAGAGAGAGAAGAAAGAGAGGGGGGGGGGGGGGGGGAGAAATCAATAACAATCAATTTCAAATGATTTCAAATTTGTAGTTCAAAGATAATCAAATGTACAGTCTGATCAAGACCAATGAGCGATAGGTAATTTTTTTTCCATTTCCCTTCTGCTATATATACTGACTTCCATAAAAAAAACGCGAAAAACTGAAAGGCTATTTTTCGGGTGAAAAGGGGTGAATATACAATATTGAACCATTGTGGCAAGTTGTTTGGGTCCAAGACTCACGTGCAGTGAAAAAATTGTGTGAGCAACACATCATTCCCGGCATTGGAGGGTCAACAAAAATGGCAAACTGGTTGCTGCATGTGAGGCACGTGCACACCATGCAGAGCAAAGTTAACCAGCGACAAGTACGCAGGCATGCAGCCTTTATAAAGCCGCGCTACAAGGTTCAGATAACGACTTGCCGTCTGAGCGCTACAGAGATGCCAAGACTACGAGCAGAGGAACGCAATCGTGCCCTAGGCCATCTGGAGGCTGATGTGGATGCCAGGCAGGTCGCCAACATCTTTAACGTCCACATCTCAACCATCTATCGTCTGCAGCACCGCATGCGAGTCACTGGTACCACTGATGATCGTCCCCGGCCAGGCCGTCCTCGGGTCACCACACCAAGAGAGGATCGCCATTTTGTTCGAACCCATCTGCGGGACAGGCGGCAAACAGCCGCTAACACTGCTCGACAGGTGCCTGGGAATCTCCAGCAACGAATCAGCCTCAACACTGTGCGGCGGCGTCTTCAGGAGAATGGGCTGGCATGTAGGTGTCCTCACAGAGGTCCGGTACTGACACCAAGACACCGGCAGGACAGGCTGCAGTGGGCACAAGCCCGAATCAACTGGCGCAGGCAGCAGTGGGGACGCATACTGTTCTCAGATGAGAGCCGTTTTTGTATTGACATGGCTGACGGTCGTGTCAGAATATGGCGTCGACCTGGTGAACGCTATGCTGACTCCTGTGTGGTAGAGCGGAAACCCCTGGGGAGGCCCGAACGTTATGATATGGGGTGCAATTGGCATTAACCACGCCATAGGACCAGTCATCTTTCAGAACATTGGTCCTGGTCGCGGACAGGGTGTCAATGCACAGCGCTACATCCACCAGGTGCTCAGACCCCATGTCGTTCCTTTTTTTGCGCAACACCCAAACTGGACATTCCAACAGGACAATGCAAGACCACACACAGCCAGGGCCACCCAGCAATTTCTTCAGCATAACAACGTCAATGTGCTGCCCTGGCCAGCCCTCAGTCCCGACTGAACATTTTTGGGATGAACTTGGCAGACGGTTGGACCTCCTGCGTCCACGACCAGCAACAGCGGCTCAACTTCACCAGGCCATCGTCCATGTGTGGGCTGGTGTGCCAAGGGGACGCATCAACCACCTGGTCCACTCAATGAGCTGCAGGTGTCAAGCAGTTGTCCATGCAAATGGTGGCCACACACGGTATTAGGACTTCAAGCTGGTTTGTCACGTGACCTTGGATTTTCCACACAAAGACATATTGCTGATGACATTTTCACACATTACCGGTGTAATGAATCAAATCACGTTGAATTCTCGCTTCCACTCTGTACAATTGTGACCAATAAAATTCGCCCCTAACCTTCAGCTTGTTTTGCTTTCGCGTTTTTTATGGAAGTCAGTATATGAGTTAAAAGAAGTACGTACCAAAACTCACCACCATGAACTTCAAGGAAAACAAAACGAACAACACCGACTTTTACATATAATAGGATCAAAGTGTCAGGCAAGACTGAATCCCATCTAAACACAGTTCAAAATAACTAGTATGCTCACGACCTCTTGGATGTATATTACAAATAACAAAGATCAAGTGTTGAAAGTCCTTCCCGGATAGTTTTGAAGAAGAAAAAAACAAACAAAAAATACTGATGATGTCAAGCTGTTTAATTTCAGGCAGTCAAGTACAAAATGAACATGGATCGTTCCAATACACATGTACCATCCTCCTCTTTGCTGTCATCTCTGGTTCTGCACGTGACGAGACTGTTATGAAGGACTGCATTGCTGTCATCTCTGGCTGGTTCTGCACATGACAAGACTGTTCTGAAGGACTGCATTGCTGTCATCTCTGGTTCTGCACGTGACAACTCTTCTGAAGGACTGCATTGCTGTCATCTCTGGTTCTGCACGTGACAAGACTCTTCTGAAGGACTGCATTGCTGTCATCTCTGGCTGGTTCTGAACGTGACAAGACTGTTCTGAAGGACTGCATTGCTGTCATCTCTGGTTCTGCACGTGAAAAGACTCTTCTGAAGAACTGCATTGCTGTCATCTCTGGCTGGTTCTGAACGTGACAAGACTGTTCTGAAGGACTGCATTGCTGTCATCTCTGGTTCTGCACGTGACAAGACTCTTCTAAAGGGCTGCATTGCTGTCATCTCTGGCTGGTTCTGCACGTGACAAGACTGTTCTGAAGGACTGCATTGCTGTCATCTCTGGTTCTGAACGTGACAAGACTGTTCTGAAGGACTGCATTGCTGTCATCTCTGGTTCTGCACGTGACAAGACTGCTCTGAAGGACTGCATTGCTGTCATCTCTGGTTCTACACGTGACAAGACTGTTCTGAATGACTGCATTGCTGTCATCTCTGGTTCTGCACGTGACAAGACTGTTCTGAATGACTGCACTGCTGTGACCTCTGGTTCTGTCATCTCTGGTTCTGTCATCTCTGGTTCTGCACGTGAAAAGACTGTTCTGAAGGACTGCATTGCTGTCATCTCTGGCTCGTTCTGCACGTGACAAGACTGTTCTGAAGGACTGCATTGCTGTCATCTCTGGTTCTGTCATCTCTGGTTCTGTCATCTCTGGTTCTGCACGTGACAAGACTGTTCTAACGACTGCATTGCTGTCATCTCTGGTTCTGCACGTGACAAGACTGCTCTGAATGACTGCCTTGCTGTCATCTCTGGTTCTGCACGTGACAAGACTGTTCTGAAGGACTGCATTGCTGTCATCTCTGGTTCTGCACGTGACAAGATTGTTCTGAATGACTGCATTGCTGTCATCTCTGGTTCTGCACGTGACAAGACTGTTCTGAAGGACTGCATTGCTGTCATCTCTGGTTCTGCACGTGACAAGACTGTTTTGAAGGGCTGCATTGCTATCATCTCTGGTTCTGCACGTGACAAGACTGTTCTGAAGGACTGCATTGCTGTCATCTCTGGTTCTGCACGTGACAAGACTGTTCTGAAGGACTGCATTGCTGTCATCTCTGGTTCTGCACGTGACAAGACTCTTCTGAAGGACTGCATTGCTGTCATCTCTGGTTCTGCACGTGACAAGACTGTTCTGAAGGACTGCAT
>CM031628.1:31546408-31551408 GCA_018398815.1 Conus ventricosus
AGGGGAAAGAAAAGACAGCTGGGGCTGACTCTCTCTTTCTCTGTCTCTGTCTGTCTGTCTGTCTGTCTGCCCTCTCTCTCTCTCTTTCTCTCTCTCTCTCTCCTCTGCCCTAGAATCATCACCAAAAGAATAAAGAGGCCAAAGTGCCACTTTTGTAGTAGTAATTATGGATTCCCAACTTCCAACGGCGCTCGAGGCTACTACCTATGCGGACATAACAGGCCCTTAAACCTGACCTGCAATGCTGTTCTTCACGCCGCAAAAGTATCTACAGGGGCGGTAAACAGCAAGAACCAAAGAACTTCCACGGAAGTTTCACCTTCCTCCCCTACATACCCGGCCCACAAATGATCCCGTTACCTCGCCCGTATCCGGAACGAAATGGAATCTTGATACTGGCCAGCCTCCGAAACATTGTGACAAGGCGCCCTGGGCACAGTGGAATGTCACGCCTGTCTACGAAGCACGTCACAATCGAGCAAGCGTTCCCTTTTGTCCCGGTTTTTGTTGTTCTTTGGAAAAGATTCCGGGCACGAAAACTGGGCGTGACATCATCGACAGGCTCCCTTTCGGTGAAAGCATCTTTCACTTGAATATCTGATCTAAATTGCTTACAGATAAGCTAGTTAGGTGAATTTTGTTGTGGAAGAGAAGGGTAGAAGTTTGGGAAAGTTAAAGGTTTGTGGAAGCGGAGATGGAGCTGTCACAGAATGAAGAATGGAATAGGTCAGGAAGATCTGATCCTGATCACGCCTTCCTGCTTCCCATTACAAAATAAACAAACGCTGAAGGTTATATATATATATATTATATATATTATATATATATATATATGTCACTAGCATGTTGGGTAATGCTGCAAGTGTTGTAATGCCGTCCACTCATGAGCCGTCACAGCTTCCTGGTTTTGTTTTCTCAGTTTTTCGCCCACAAAATTCAAACAATTCGAAACGCTTTATCCCCATCCTCAGATACTTCAGATCAGTCTGTTGTTTTTAACGGTACCACACTCTGTGAGTTCTTGCCAGTGTCCGAGCAGACTGTTCGTAAATTCATCACACAGTCTGCGAAAACATCCTGTGACCTGACCCCATTCCCACCCCACTCCTCTTTGAACACCTTGACTCTCTCCTTCCTACCATCACCAAAATTCTTAACGAGTCTCTGTCTTCTGGCACAGTTCCCACTGACTTTAAGACCGCCCTTGTTAAACCTCTACTCAAGAAAAGCAGTCTTGATCCCAACGTTCTTAAAAATTACAGACCCATCTCAAATCTTCCTTTCCTATCCAAAATTCTTGAGAAAGTCATTCTTCAACAGCTCTCTGACCATCTGGCCTCAAACAACCTCCTCACACCACATCAGTCAGCCTATCGCCCTGGGCACAGCACGGAGACCACCATCCTTCGCATTCTCAATGATATTCTAAATTCCTCAGACGAAAACAAAATTTCTGTCCTTCTTTTGCTAGATCTTTCGGCAGCCTTGACACCATAGACCAGAAATCCTTCTCTCTCGTTTGAAATACACATGTGGCATCAGGGAAACAGCTTTAAATTGGTTTCGTTCTTATCTTCTAGACAGGAAACAGTTTATTCAAGTGGGTGATCACCGCTCTGATGAATCTAAACCTCCAGTTTGGCGTTGCCTCAGGGATCCGTGCTGGGACCTGTCCTCTTATTTTGTACACCACTCCATTGTCTAATGTCATCCACGGCCATTCCGTTTCACAACGAAATGTTTGCGGATGATACTCAGCTGCTCCATTCCTCTGTCATCGATGACTACTCACCCCTTGTTTCTACTCTTCAATCTTGTACTTCTGATATCGAGACCTGGATGTCAGCAAATAAGCTTAAATTAAACTGTGAGAAGACTGAAAGCCATCCGTTTTTCAAAGCGGTCACATCATGGCCCTGATCCGATCCCTTCTTTCTTTGACATTAGGTTCCAGCACTATTGAATTTTCAAACACTGTTCGTGACCTTGGTGTTCTCCTTGATAGTGACCTCTCAATGAAACAGCATGTCACAAAAACTTGTCAGTTAGCTTACATGGAACTTAAACGAATTGCTGCTATTCGACCCTATCTCACTGAAGACGCCACAAAAACTCTCGTTTCATCATACATCCTTTCAAGGCTAGATTACTGCAACTGTGTTCTCCTTGGCTGTCCCTCAACTGTCATCCAACCCCTCCAACGTGTACAGAACTCTGCAGCCCGTCTCATTTGCAAATCTCCTAGGACCCAACCCTGCAGCCCTCTCCTGAAAAAGTTGCACTGGCTCCCCGTGAAGAAAGAATTAAATACAAATGTTGTCTCTGCTTCAAGATTTTCACTGGCGATGCCCCTGCCTATCTTTCCGATCTCCTTCAAGTATATGTCCCATCACGAACGCTCCGCTCCTCCACCGACACCAGGACCTTCCGCTTTCCCAGTTACCGTCCCCATCGTAAACAGCATGGCGAACGAGCTTTCTCATACGCAGCTCCCAAACTCTGGAATAAACTCCCCTATGACTTAAGACATTCTCAAACCTTTTCTTCCTTCAAAACCTCCCTGAAAACCCACCTTTTCAACAATACTAAGAAGACAGTCATTACCAGATAGTTGATTGACTCTTGTTGCTTCTGTGGATCGCTTAGTAGTTTGTGCTTGTTGCGGCTGTTGTGTATTGTGTGTCTGTGCGTGAGAGTGTGTGTGCGCGTGGGAGATAATGGGAGAGAGCCTTTGTTTTTCATTTCTGAGCGTTTTTTCAATGCTTTTTCTTTACATTTAGCAATTGTATTTTTTCTGCCTTTGTAAAGCGCCTTGTGCCGTGGAAGGCGCTATATAAATCCCCATTATATATATATATATATATATATATATATATATATATATATATATATATATATATATATATATATATATATATATATATATGTGTGTGTGTGTGTGTGTGTGTGTGTGTGTGTGTGTGTGTAGATAAATAATAGATAAACAGATAGATAGATAGATATCGCTGAAAGCGTGATTATCATGGATCTCATGTGCAGTTAATGCTATGCGTTGACACAAGAACGTTTTTCTTTTTACGCCTTCTAAATAATTGTTAGCTGGGGAAATATATAATTACTGAGATATAATGTTTCCAGTGGAAGTCATAAACCACCAATGATTCTCTATCTTACAAGGGCCTTTAGGGTACATATTGGGTTTTTGTTTGTTAGAATGCTAGAGACGAGAGAATTTAAGAAACAGAAACGATGATTTCATATTACGTATTTCCAAGGCGCCTGGCATTCATATCATTGTATTTTCATCATTCATTTCACAATGGTTACATTGATTGTCCTGCGCCAATCAGTTTGTTCACCTGCTCATTATTGCGCACTATACCATTCATCCACCTTGATTGCTGTCTCCAGTGAGCCACCCAATACACGTTACTACTTCTTTCGCTGGATCAAGTCTTCAGCACACTGATTAGAAATCCCGCATCCATATACAATACGAAGAGGACTGACAACCATGTAACAATGTAACGGACATTCAAAGGTTAATTGTATAATTCAGATCGTTGCTGCTAATGAGATTAGGCTACTAGTGTCCCGTAAAGAGGGGAGGGAAATCTGATTCAGTGGAATTATCTCAATGCCTGCGCACGCTCCAGAAAGAAGACAGATGAGTAATACATCGAGTCCTCTGCATGCTGACCGTTCTCAAAGGTCAGTTGACTGATAAAGTACGGAAGTCAGAAAGGGACGAAGGAAAGGTTTTATTATTTCATACTGATGGCATGAAAAAGATTGGCTGTAATTGCCTTAGTTTGCTCACGTGATGACCCACCGTTACATTTTGGATTTCCGCATCCCGGTGGCCCAGAACGTCACAAAAATAAGGAGGAAGTGCTTGTTCCTTGGAAGTACTTAGAAATATACATCACTAACTCATAATTGGGCAAATTTATCTGTCATCCTTCATAAAGAAAGAGAGAGAGCAAATGGGCATCATAATTGCTGTACGGTGGAAGCAACTCGAGGCGATTGATTTATGGGCGAAAATTGGGGGCTGGGTCAGGGCGATGAGATAGAAGGAGCAAGGGGGGGGGGGGGGGGGGGGGGGGATTGAGGCGGGCGGTGGGATTGATCTTGAGGCTGGGATCCTTGTGGCTACTCCTTCCACCCTCGTGCACCCTTCACTACTTTTTCCACGCCAACCCCATCAACCCCCTCGAGAGACAGCAGAGGTAGGAACGGAATAAATCCGTTATTGAGAAAATGATTATCGTTGCACTGTGGGAGAATGGACTACATGTTTCAGTGCGCTGTGATTCTTACCCTTTCGTTTCTCTACATTCTCACCAGCTCCTCGGTGGATTTATTATGATGCGTGTCTTTGTGATATGATTTTTTTTTAAATTTCAACCAGTTTACCTCCAATTCCCATCTGCCTACGCTCTCCACAATCCTTAAAGCTAGTGAAAATGTACTGGAATGTTGTTGCAGTAACGTTAGAGGCGGGATATGTTAAGGTTCTTTTAAAGAACATCACCAGTGTCTTCTTTCAAAAAACTGAATAAACATTGTTATCACTGCGTTCACCACGTAGTCTTCCGCAATGACTACATAAGCGGCCTTTATTCTTAGGCTCTCCCATCAATTTTGCATCACCCATTACTATGTGCTTCAAGTTTGCATCGAGGGTGCATCTAGTGAATACCACACTGCGCCTTTCTGCTTCTTCATCTGCCATGTCATATTTCCAGCATGCACATAAGAAAACTTGTATGACCTGACCCAAATGAAACAAATCGCAAAGCTACAGAACATGTAAATACTTAAATGGCAGCTTATTCCTGAGATTTTTCAGGGAGAGGGGAAATGAGGAAAGCGACTTGTGGTAAGTGGAAAGAGCATGGATATTGGAGTGATCGGGAGAATGAGCTTCGTGATAATGTTGTGGAGATTGAAAGATCTATTGCGGACCCCCCCCCCCCCCCCAAAAAAAAAAAAAA
>CM031628.1:31563908-31586408 GCA_018398815.1 Conus ventricosus
TCTGCCTTATTCGCTTATTTTTTTTCTCGTTGTCGATGTCAATTTTTTGCACTTTCTTTGATTACAACTATGGATACGATTGCAGGCATGCTGCTGCTGCTGTTGTTCTTGCTGACACTGATGCTGCTGCTGTTGTTCTTGCTGACACTGATCCTGCTGCTGCTGTTGCTGCTGCTGCTGCTGCTGATGATGATGATGGTGATAATCAGGATTATGAGGACGACGGCAGCGACGGGAACGATCCACCCATGATGACTTTAGCTGTGTTACCTTTAAACTTGTACGTAAGACCTTCGTCCTCTTTCCCTATCCTACCTGCCCCCACAGTACCTTTCATTTCCCAGGTTCTGAAGTATGACGAGGAACACGAAGCCTCTTCCTGCTTTTTAAGGCAACAGGTTTGTTTGTTTTTTCCAGTGTACAAATTACAAGGAGAAAAACCAAAACGAAAAGAAAAGGATTGACAGCCACGTGATACTGTTACGGTGATTGAAAACCTCACAGTGGAGATGGTTGCCCCCTAGGGGATAAGGTGTTTCTCTGAACCGGGGAAGGCAATCTGATGCCACGGAATTAGCACGACGTGAGCTTGCGCTCGTTGGAAGAAGACAAATCACCTCTTCACTGAATCCTCCGATTTCATTGTGACTGTTTCCCCCGAGGTCAGTTGGCAGGGAAGGCGGTAAGAGAGAGAGAGAGAGAGAGAGAGAGAGAGAGTCATTAGTTCAATGCTGACTGAGCTAAGAAAGAAGGGCCGTCACTGTGACGTAGTCGAGCATCTTGTCCCCGAATTAAACACACACACACACACACATACACACACGCACGCACACGCACACACACACGACATAGAAATATAGACAGATAATTAGACAGACAGATAGACAGATGGATAGACAAACGGACAGACAGACAGACAGATAGATCGATTATGCCTAATCGCCCACAAAAGAAATGACAAACAGGAAGTCAAGATGCTGTTTCTTCAGAAGCTGTCGAGTATTTAGCTACAGAATTCGCGTACAAAGCTTTGTTGCATGGCCGTAAGCCCTGAGAAAATGTTGTTGTTGTTTGATATTTTCATCCCGTGAAAAATCTCAAGAAGATGCAAACAGCAACAATGAAAGAATTCTGGAAAGTCACAAAACGATTATCCTCAGACAGTAAGTGTGTTACATGTTCTTTTCATTTCGCCGTTGTGATGCATCTCTTTATTTCCTTCTAAAAATGACTTGAATGCTTGGGACTTGAAACAATGTGGGATCGTTGAGAACTGGTACAAAGCAATACTTATTCCCTCTCCCACAAAGCCCCTTAAAGGTCTACTTTAGAGGTTTTCGATAATTGGTCAGCTTATGCAGAAATATGAAAAGTTTGATAAATTGGTAAAATAAACATCCGATTCGCTCCCGATCACACAAAATCGATCAGCTAAAGTGGGCATTTTCACCTGTAATCAAGAAAACGGGAGGTAATCAACTAAATCTTGGCATGGCTTAACTGCTCTTGGATGTGACGTCACATGATGGACAGCGACGGCGACAGAAAGCGATTCTGATGGTTCTTGCGCATCTCGCTCGGTATTTAATTTATCATGTAAAAGCAGTGACTATGATTGCGACAGCCAATGTGACTCTGGGGATGTTTCTGCAAGGCCTGTACCTTATCAGTTTGAACGCTAAGTTCTTTTTACCACGTCAGTTCAGTTCCAGCTGGACGCCCGAACACAGCATTCCGAAGGCGTACGGACTTTACCGAAGTCTCGAAGGAGGCTACAGACTGACTTCTTGATGCGATCACGCGTGGACGGCGAGCGGAGGTTCTCCTTCTTCAAGCCTTAACGTGTTCATTCAATTTAACAAGTGTGATCTGTCCATAGATAAGAACAGAATAAACGTGCGACTATCGTACTCATCTGTACGAGCTTACCACTCCGCCTTCAAAGTATACGCGCACAATGCAGACGAAGTTTTTGATCCACTCGAACGCGCTCGGCAGTTGTCGGAATAGCTCGTTTCCGCGGTCCAGCTGGAACTGACGTGGTAGAAAGAACTTTAGCTGCCCGGCATGGTTGCACGAACCGAATCCACTTCTTTCGAGTATCTGCATCAGATGGAAATGTGTGCAAAGAATATCCGTCTCCTGCTGAGCGGCTGCACTCGCCTACAGCACAATATCTGCCACCCCCTCGTGACTTTTTAGGCTGTAGGGGTTCGCAACTCGTGTTGATTTCACTTGGCGTTGGCTTGTTGTGTAGGTCGTGGCTGACGGCCAGTCCATCAAGTGACGTCACGGTTTTCGGTCTACCGCGCGGGGTTTGAACAGGTGTGCAAAAGTCGTTTTTTATCTATTAAATTCTTTCGGCGATTTTATTTAAAAAATGAATACCATACCGTAGTTATATGACATGTAGACCTTTTTTTAACAAATTATCAAAAATCTCTAAAGTAGACCTTTAAGATGAGGGCACGCATCGGGAAAGATGTTAATAAAAGATATACCTGACTGCATGTTACGCATTTCTGTAGTGATTGATGTTTTCATTTTTGTATTTGACTGTCTTTATTCATGATGATCATGCCAATCCCTCCTGAGCTGATCGATCAGTTTCTTTGTATGGCTAACCACCCATCCCTCCTGAGCTGATCGATCAGTTTCTTTGTATGGCTAACCACCCATCCCTCCTGAGCTGATCTATCAGTTTCTTTGTATGGCTAACCACCCATCCCTCCTGAGCTGATCGATCAGTTTCTTTGTATGGCTAACCACCCATCCCTCCTGAGCTGATCGATCAGTTTCTTTGTATGGCTAACCACCCATCCACTGCTCACAATATGATTTACTCAAGTGCCTGCCGTTTTAAATGACCCAGTCAATGTATTTTCTCATTTCCTGGACCGATCCACATTTTCGGCACTTTCATTAGAAGGCCCTTGTCGGTGTGCAATACAAATAAGGATTGATAACTACGTAACAAGATGATCGAAATTGACAGATTTATGCAGAGAACGAATCTTAGCGCCAAATAAGGTTAGGGTACCGATTTTCTGTAAAGAAGGGATAGAAATCTAATTCAACGGACGTAGAACGATGTCAGCACACACTTCAAAAAGAATCCAGGTTAGTTTTTTTCCTCTAGCAAAACAAATTTGGTTGGTTGGCTGGTTGTTGTTTTTCGTTTGTTTGTTTGTTTGTTTTAGGCATTGGCTGCCAAATAGAAACTCTGAACATAAACCTTTTCCTGAGCATTTCCATACAATTGATTTTTTTTCGGCCATATTCAGGACCATACTGGTAGTTTTACATTGGTCAATTGAAAAAAAAAAAAGGCAAATGGTAACAAAGACCCTGTGGTTAGGCGTCATACCAGTCCACATACTGTGTCACCATGAAGCAACCATTCCCTTCTTCCACAGCTTGATTGTTCCGTGGGAAACTCCTTCAGCCATCAAAGCAGGACATGTTGAATGACGACTGTCTTGATGTGAACGGGCATTTTCACAGGAACATCTGAACGCTTACGGCCGAACACTCGAGAGAGATCATTTCAGGGATGAAATTGGGTCAGTCAGAGAGACGCGGATTGGAAAGATGCATAAAGGGGGTAGTCATGGAAGGGGGATGGGATTGATCTTTTCCTTGTGGCCACTCCCTCCCTCCCCACCCTCCCTCCTTCTCTACTTCTCCTACGCCACTCCCATCAACCCCTCAGGAAAGCGCGAGGATTGAAACTGAACAAACGTCATTCATCGGGTGATTATCGTTACACTACGGGCACAGACTGTATGTTTCGATAAGCTGTGTTTCTTACCTTTTTTATCCTCATACCCCTGAGCGTTTTGATAGATTCTGTTATGATGTGCATCCTTTGTGACATGATGTTTTCAAGAGAATGTCACCAACCAGTTTATCCCCAGCCCCTTCCTCCTAGGCTCTCCAAATCAGGAAGAAAAGTCAGAGGAAATATACAGGGACGCTGCTGCAAGAAAGCTGGAAGTTGGAGATTTTGAGGTTTTACAAGATCATCACAGAACGATGCTGTCATTTTTGTATTTACCATACAGTCTTCCGTGACGCAACTTTCAATCAAATTCTTGAGCTCTCCCATCAATTTTCCGTCACCCATTACTACGCACAGTGCTTACATTTGCATCGCTGCACCTTCCTCCTTCTTTATCCGCCATGCCATATTTCCCAATACAGGAATAAGAAAGTCTACATCCTGAAGGAAAAGAAGCACTTTGTCCTTTTTTGTGGAATGTGTGAGCATACACAGGCAACGCACTCAAAGACTTTTTTTTTGAGAGAGAGAGAGAGAGAGAGAGAGAGAGAGAGAGAGAGAGAGAGAGAGGAGAGAGAGAGAGAGGGGGGGGGGGGGGGTACAGGACAAAAAAACTGAAGGGACTTACTGAACGCGGAAAGGAAATGACAATGGAACTGGACAGGAGGGTCTGCTCCACACAGACATTGTAAGATCCATAGCGGAAGTCATCGCCCTTAAATAAGAACGCGGAAATCATCGCCCTGAAATAAGATTTGACGTTCTCCTATGTATAGGCCATACAAATGCCTCCACAGTCTCCGCCATGTTCAGAACAAATGGTACTTTCACGCTGAGCAGTCTCAGAAACACCTTAACAAGACCACATGCGCAGAAGAGAAGTTACGTCAGTCCAGAAAGCAGGTCAGTTAAGAGTAAGAGCACCCAGTAGGAAGCAGTAGTCAGAACTAATAGCCGCTGAATGTATATCTCGTGAGATGCACTGTACACATTTCTGATCGCACACATTTCTGTCCCATACGGATGTCCTCGTCCACAAAACTGAGAGACACCCCGGACACCAGAACCTCGGAAGTACATATTTCTGTGTTTATAATCCTTAACCAGACCTTGAACATACAGCAAGCCTGGACAAGAATGAACCAAACGTACTCTCCCTAAACCATGAAATACACTGTATTTTTCGTCCACTTGACAAGCCCTTAGAACACAAGAGTGACAGCCATCTAGTGTCTTGGAAATTAACGGTGTCTTTACGTTTTGGTGTGACACAAAACATTCCATGACCACTCCTCCATTCTGGCCCTGACAGAATCCTATTCACGGCCATAGATACATAGATGGGCGAGGATAAGTACTTTGCACGTTGCGGGTCAGAGTTCCATTGCGCATAAGGAAGGCATTCCCACTTCCTGTAGCCCTGATTGGCTCTGTGTCGGCCTCCTGTTCACGGGTGGGCAGGCTGTTTGCTACGCTTCTTTGCCGATAGTATCGCAATATCAAGTTTGAAGCACACACACGACAGTTCGCACCCAGGCAAAGGCCACGTGCAGGCTGTGAGCCGCCCTCGCTGAACAGCGGACAAGAACAAGCTGGCAAACGTGGTAACCTCAGAGGGCACCCCAGCAACCTGAACAAATCCTCCGCGGGGTGCAGTGAGTATGGTGCCCGGAATTGATCGGTGACAAGCGCCAGCGAACGCGAGTCCAACAAAGGCCGAATAGTGGGATATCCAGACAACATGCTCATCATCACCCTTTATGTCTATGCACAGGCAGTTTCTTTTCAACTCCATCAAAGGGCGGGCCAGGGGGAGAACGAACGTCACGTTAGGTCTACAGGGTTGGCGCCTATCAAGCGAGCACTCCCTTTTGTTCCGGGTTGAGCCCTTCGTGAGAAAGACTCCTTCAGGCTTGACCGCTGGATGTCTCAAAGACAGACTGTCTGAACGTTTAGGAGCACTGGCACTTTCAAAGGCTTTTAGGCTGGCACCAGACACTTGCTTCTTTTCTTCCTTTCTGTTGTTTTTTTTCCTACGATTTTGTTTTCTTTGAAGGTAGGAGAGGGCGGGATGGTGGAGAGAAGGATGGAAGGAAAGCGATGTGGATGAGGATGCGTTGATTCTTGTCCCATCACACATCTCCATCAGGCATTAAATCTAAATGAAATTTCGTCGATTAAATGATGTTGTTCCTTCACTTGGCGACAAAGAATTTCTGTTTTCATGCCTATTCCTCTTCTTTTTTTTCTCTCTCTCTCTCTCTCCTTCCAACGATTGTATGTATGCAGAGTGTAAACTTCGCCAATCCTTTTTGTTTGACAGAAAGAGAAAGAACGGGGTGTATGGGGGTCGGGGGTTGGGAGGGGGAAATGGCGGGCATCACTGGAATAATGTGGGTAAGGTAATGCTCTTGTTCATTTTGATCGATGAAGCACCCTCTCTCTCTCTCTCTCTCTCTCTCTCTCTCTCTCTCTCTCTTCTCTCTCTCTCTCTCTTCGTCTCTGTCTGCCTGTCTTTCTGTCTGCCTGCCTGTCTGTCTGTTTATCTGCCTGTCTGTCTGTTTGTCTGTCTGTCTCTCTCTCTCCATCTTACTCAAACACACACACACACACACACACACACACACACACACACACACACACACACATACACACACACACACAGAGTGTGCTGGTTCCAAAGAAGCAGTTATCGTTTCAGGATGCAAGTTTGTCTATGCTGTTTTGTTATGTTCAGTGAATAACGACTCTGAAAAAGAGAGGAAGAATGAATCCACAAATGAACAAATAAAAGAATGACAGGGACAAAAACACACTGATAGATTATATGGGAAGAAAGAAATAAAGAAGGGAAGAAAGACAGAGAAAAAAATGGTGGAGAAGGAAGAAAACAGAAGAACAGAAAAACGAAACACATTAATAGCGATTCTCTCAAATTTCAGTGGAGGTGGGGGGGGGGGGGGGGGGGGGTTCAGTGGTATTCTGTCTCTTCCAAACAGCTCAAATTTCACGAAGATGGTGATCAGAAACATCCACACGAATTCATACAGATCACTCCCTGATGCTCTTCCATCACTTTCTCTTTGCGCACGCCTGAAACTAAAAGAATGACAAATCAGAGAACAACCTTGAAGATTCCAATTAACTAAGCTCTGGCCACTCGTAGAAGCCTTTGTCTGAAATCTCTTCATTTGAAACGACGTCAAAACTGAAGAATCACAACCTAAAGGTTCGATCGCCAGGCTTTGCTATTTGAACAAAACAGAACGTGTATCGAAAGGAAGTTCCAAACAGTCTATCACAAAACGTATTCAGGTGCCAGGTGAAACGTCATACCCGATGTTTGTGTTGCTTCTGCCGAGAAACTCGTGTACGCTGGATGCTGGATCAGTCAAAGACGCCTGTGTTGCTGCCAAAGACCTGTTCACCGGCAAATCGAATGCATACAAGCAAGCACTGGATAGTTTTGGTTTGCTGTTTGTTGGTGAGAGAACGGGGGAGACAGTGAAAACTGGGGCGAGAGAATGTGATCGTTCAATCTCAGCTTTACGCAAGCATCAAAACTGAACCAAGTCCGCTGCGAATGCTGTCATTTTCAAAAGAAGAGGGGAAAAAGAGGGCAGTTGGATTGGATTTTTTCAAGAAGAGTTTTTTTCTCTGCCATCTTCATATCTCTTTTCGTCGGGATATTTTGAGAAAGATGGCCTTCGATCTCTAAAGCTCACAGGAAAGGCCATTCATTTCAGAATGTTTGCCCGGTTTATTGGACCATTATCGACATATTTGACTTGATTTTCAGTCAGACAGCATGATTTACAAGAGAACTAGAGGCAGGTGCATGCCTGTGTAGCTTATTGTTATTGTCGTCGTCTTGTTCTTTCTCCTCTACTTTATCATAACTCTAAGCATCATTGCGCTGTTGCTGCTGCTGCGATTGATAATGACGATGATGATAATAATGGTTATCATTCTGGTGATTATTACAACGACTAGACGATGACGGCAATGGTAATGATGATATTAATGATACTCTTTATAACTCTGAAAAAAATGTACAAACTATTGTGCTAGAGAAAAAAAAAACTATTTTGTTAGAAACCAAATGTGAGACTTAACATTGTAGGGCAAGTACTCCCCCCCCCCCCCGCCCCCCCCCCCCCCCCCCCCGTCCACGATCACACCCTCCCTTGTCCCGCCACAGTCCCGACACCGGGCAATTCACATGGAGCAAGCAGTCACTGTCAAGTCGTCATGAGGCAACCCACCAGAGGAGACACTGCACTGCTGCCGAGTCATAGCGGTGGAGTCCAGCGGTGCCTGTTCTGAACCAGCATGTGCAGGACGCCACCTACAAAAAAAAAAAAAACCGTACTGAAGACAATAACTGCCTCGCCGCAGAGCTAGCGTGAATGAACGCTTCCCTCCAGAGGGCGCCACCACGTCAGTCCAACGACAAGTCTCCATGAAGTTGCCGAAACCGGCAACCTCGACACCGTAGAACATGGATGTGGTGACGAAAGCGAAACTAAGGTCACCTTGAAGGCAGGGCATGAAGGACCGCAGAATGTCACGCTTTGTCTACGCTGATCGATGAGGATCACGCTTTGTCTACGCTGATTGATGATGATCACGCTTTGTCTACGCTGATTGATGAGGATCACGCTTTGTCTACGCTGATCGATGAGGATCACGCTTTGTCTACGCTGATCGATGAGGATCACACTTTGTCTACGCTGATCGATGAGGATCACATTTTGTCTACGCTGATCGATGAGGATCAAGCTTTGTCTACGCTGATCGATGAGGATCAAGCTTTGTCTACGCTGATCGATGAGGATCACACTTTGTCTACGCTGATCGATGAGGATCTAGCTTTGTCTACGTAGATCGATGAGGATCAAGCTTTGTATACGCTGATCGATGAGGATCACACTTTGTCTACGTAGATCGATGAGGATCAAGCTTTGTCTACGCTGATCGATGAGGATCAAGCTTTGTCTACGCTGATCGATGAGGATCACGCTTTGTCTACGCTGATCGATGAGGATCACGCTTTGTCTACGCTGATTGATGAAGATCACGCTTTGTCTACGCTGATCGATGAGGATCACGCTTTGTCTTCGCTGATCGATGAGGATCACGCTTTGTCTACGCTGATCGATGAAGATCATGATGATCATGATGATGCTACGGAGTTCCAAGTTGGTCTGAGACTGCATGACAGGGCTGTACTCTACCTTCATGACGTATCCCAGGGTCAGCCGGGCCCAAGAGTTACAGACACTTGCAATGTTGTCAAGAATTTTGAGCGACACTCTAAGGGCCGCACCCCTTTCAGTGGACGAAATGAAGAGAGTGTGATCCCAGTTTTCCCTGCTCAGCCTAGGTCAAGCTAAACTCTTGACAAGAGCCGGTCTGGGTAGAACACAAATCCCACAAATAAATGGTTCTCAGGGGAATCGAACCCACCACCTCGAAGCCGAAAATCTGCTACGCAAACCACCGCGCCATGGCGGTCGGTTAACCCATTCGCTTTTGGTGCGGATCCGTCATGGTGCGGATCCGGATCAAGGGGGGTAATTCAGGATCCGTTCAATGTTAATGAAAGCGGATGCTCTCCTAGAGGCCACTCTATTTCCAGATGTGCTGTTTTCTGTGTTGTGAGTTTGGTTTTTTGCAGTCCCAAGCTTCGTGGCTATCTTCTTAGCATGGAAAAATACGACATCTCAAAGGCGAATGACCTTTCACTAGAGTGTCTTCACACTTACGAGCACTTAGAAGGCATTTGGGCGCGTGCGCGCGCGCGCGCGCGCACACATACACACACACACTCTCTCTCTCTCTCCCCCCCCCCTCACACACACCACACACACACACACACACACACACACACACACACACACAGAGAAAGGGAGGAACAGACAGAGTCAGACAGACAGACAATGGTGTGTGTGTGTGTGTGTTGTGTTGTGTTGTGTTGTGTTGTGTTGTGTTGTGTTGTGTTGTGTTGTGTTGGTGCTGTGCTGTGCTGTGCTGTGTTTTGTGTGTGTGTGTGTGTGTGTGTGTGTGTGTGTGTGGTGTGTGTGTGTGTGTGTGTGTGTGTGTGTGTGTGTGTGCGTGCGCGCGTGTGTGAATGTCTGTGTGTTTGAGAGAAGAGAGACAGACAGACAGACAGAGATAGAAACAGACAGACAGACAGACAGATAGACACACAGATACAGTCAGAGAGAGAGAGAGAGAGAGAGAGAGAGAGAGAGAGAGAGAGAGAGAGAGAGGAGAGAGAGACAGAGTTCTAGGGTGGATAAGAAGAATGAGGAGACGGGGGATTGGGGGAGGGGGGAGGGGACTAAGGGGGGAGGGGGCAGGCTTCGGAAATTGACGCAGCAGGGACAAGTGCGTAGAATACGATCCCTCTTCAGCTTTAAGAGAATGTTAAGAGCGAGGAAGAAAACCATTTGATAAAAATAGGTTATCGTCATGCTGCGATAGCATGCGAGCAGACCACATATTCGGAAGAGCCGCGAGTCTACCGTCGTTGTTGTTGCTTTTGGTGGTGGCGGAGATGGTGGTGGTGATGTTGTGTGTCTATAAGTTTGTCTGTGTGGTGCGTGTCTGTGTCTGTATGTCTGTGCGTCGAAATGTGCGTTGTTTGTTCCTTTCTTTTTTGTTGGAATATCTTCTTCGATTTTCAATTGTGTGCGGTTTTGTTTTTTGTTTGCTTTTTGTTTGTTTGTTTGTTTGTTCTATGTCAAGAAGTATCTCACCACACACTTTTTGTAACTGACCATCCGCCAACTACACTCGTGGTGTGTTCTGTGTTAGTTTCTAAAAATTCAAACACTTCCAGCTCATATCCATCTCGTAGTGTGCTATGTGTTGGTTTCTAAAAATTCAAATCCTTCCAGCATACATTCATCTTTAAAAGGTCTGTACAGCTCCAGTGAAGAAAAGGAGCTGGCGGAAACCCGTATGGCACTGCTGAAGTCTGGTCTGTACACTGTCCTTTTTGGATGACCATCTTCTGTTTCACCTCTATGGCTTCAAGGCCACGCCACCCCTCCCGACTGAATTCTACACAGCCACACTGGCCCTGTATCAGTATCAGCACCAGTAGTTCACTGGGAGGTTTATTTGTACTGCCTCATCTCCGATTAAGGGTGCAGTGTCAGGCCAACCGACATAGGCTAGAACACCAAGGCTGCATCAAAATGTTGTTATGCTCTGCATAGTTATGCGGGGATTGTCTTCAGTTGTGACAAGCTCCTAGCATAACATCATCAGTCTCCAAAATCCCCCGAAGTCGGAGCGTGGCTGCCCATGTGGCGGGGTAATCAAAAACGGTCACACACGTCATGTTCTCATCCCCCCAGCTGAGACATTTGTACCATAGTGTTCAAGTACTTTGGCTGTTTGGATGGATCCCTGGAGTCTTTTTAGCCAGGGTACGACAACCACAACAACAACAACTGCCTCATCTTCCTGCCACTTCAGTGGCATTGCAATCATGCCATTCATTCCGGCACCTCAGCCACAGCCCCGCAGCAGAAATCCACTGGGAGCAGTCAGTGTCAAGTCGTCATTAACCAACTCGCCTGAGGAGACCCTGCGCTGTTGCCGAGTATCTTCAACGTTGGTCAGTGGTGCTTGTTCTCAGCCAACAAACGCAGGACACCACCTACTAAGCCCCCCAACCGAGACAATAATTGCTTAGTCGAAGAGCCACGCGGGAATAACTTCTCCCTTTAGAGGCAGGGCGCCACTACGTCTGACCAGGACAACTCACATGAATTTTGTCGATGCCGGTCACAATAAGTCACTAACATTAGGCCGGCATGAAGCTTCGCATCACAGCTGCCGTCACCTTTGCGGTGTTCAGTGGTGCCTATCCAGAAGCAATGTCGGTAGCATACCGAAGCCTTGTACAGACAGTAATGTCTGTGTTGTTTCAAAGCCAGAATGACGGAGGCAGAGGTCATCACTACACTTCTACAAACGCATTCCTCTGACGGTAAAGTCTTTCACACTTATTCACCGTAAACGAAAACGCGGAAGAAAATCAAAACTGAAATTAACTCGAGAGCAAGGTCGCAGTGTTCGTGAAAGTGCTCGTCCATTTAATGGTACAGGCAAAACAAAACCGCTTATGAACTCGCCAATGGTGTTCTGAATGTATAATAAATTCAACGAACAATCCAATTACTCCCAAAAAATCAAATAATGTTCTTTGTTTCTCTAGATAAAACTGAATCACCGTGATTTATCTAAAGTTGATGTAAACTGACACGAAAGACATCTCCTCAGAAGCAACAAAAACACCCAGAGGCTGGCATCTCCTCGAAAATCAATGGTAAGTGAATAAACGACACAAACGTCTTCACAAAATAATCCTCCGAGACTACTGCAAATGGCCTCCTGTACCATTTTCCGGCCGCTCTTTTCCGTGACTCTTATTTCCCGAACCTGACAGCGGAGACCTTTCGTGACCCTTCATCCGGGTCCCTCTCCGGCCCTCGCTTCCATCTCCAGTGCAGTCAAACAGATCTAATCTGACCAATCGTTTGGCGCCTAATGAAATCACCGTACCCGCCGACTCCTCCCTGTCTAGGAACAAGCATACAAGATAAGGAGGAGAGAAGAGCACGGTAGCGGGGTTGTGCTAAAAACGCCCGCCAAAAGAGCGGCAGAGTGACGTCCCTGTTTGATGTTGCGACTTTACGGGCGCGCGGATGATGGAGCGGAGAGTTTATCGAGTCAAAAGATCAGAGTTGCGCTGTCCATCAAACAGGGGATCTAATCTGACTCTGTAATGGCGTTTGATTGTCTTCTGTCCTCAGTCCTGGCAGTTGTCTGTCACATTCCACGGAACAGGCTGAAAAAAAATATGGACGACGTAGGCGATTACCACACTGATGATGATGCTGATGCGGACGATTAGCATACTGATACCGATATTTCTAGTGTCCATTAGCGTTATTTATAGCCCAGCCAACCACAAAAACCATCACGAGACAAAGTGCTGTTTGCCGTCGAGGGTCACACTGTTGGCGATGTCGTTTCACTTCTTGTTGTTACTTCGTGGTAAACGTATGAGATGAAGTCAGCCACACACAAAAATAACAATGGTGTTTATTGTGCTTCTGTTGATCACACCAGCTCAAAGGCCTGTGCCGCAGTGCAACTATGGGTCTCTCTGCTACTCCTTGTGCTTGCGCAGCTGTTTTAACTAACACTAATTTCAACACTTGAATCTCATTACAAAGTAATTTCCAAATAGTTCTAAGACAAATGTCACGCGTTCTATTTCTCATACAGGTCTTTTAATAAACACAACAAAGCCAAAAAGTTCCCGAACAAAATTTAATACACCACAATACATGTTTGAAAATTTCATTTTTGGTGGTGCTTCTACAATAAAGTTATAAAAAGTTCATAATTTAACAAACCAATAAATCGATTTCTGCAAATCAGAACCGCTGATTTCTCCTAAGATAAGACAAATGCATAATACAAATACAATAACATTTCTTTGCATAGAATGTAACCTGTAGCAAATGGCATCATACGAAGACTTCTGAATCTACAAGGAACAGCATCTCGTCTGCTCAAAAATGAATGGTGAGTCAATGAGTAATGGCATGCCCTAACAAAACAATTGAAAAAAGTTCCGCGGAACGAAATTTTGATTCCTTTTTCTGTGCCACTCGATTTTCAAACCAGTAGCAGTGACAACAAATACTTTTTTTTCTGTGCCACTAATTTCCAAGCCCAGACGTTGAATGTATTTACCTCTGTGCCACTTAGACTCCAAACCTAGCACGAGTGAAGATCTGTAACTGTTCAAGTTTCTAGCCTCTCTCTAGACTTCCTGTCTCTGGTCTTTCTTTGTCCGTGTTTCACGTGTTCTGATCTGACCAGCTGTTGACAGCCTAGTGAAATTACCACATGGTCTAACAACCAATGCCAGGAACCAATACAGCCGTTCCTGTCACTTCAGTTGACGTACTCGGTGGTGCCTGGTTTGATCCGACATACATAGTACACCTTTACTTCTGGAAGTTTGCAAAGGAAGGATAGAGTTAAAAAATAAGAGAAGTGAATTTCAACAGAACGAGGTGTTTATTCACAAGCATACACTGCAGAGCATGCTTCACTCAAAACCTGATTATCACTGTGACAGAAATGTGCTATAATACAAATATTTTATCCGAATGTAACCGCGCGTCTTTTTGTGAAGCAGCAAGCGATTTCCTCGGCAGTGTATCAAGGTTCTACTGATGGTTTATAGTCGAAAGTAGCGTGGAGAAAAGCCCTCTCTTTTCTGAGGGCGCACGTGTTGCTGTCTGTAGGTTATCTTTCTGACCGAATTCTGCTTCACACTATCAGTTATACATATAAATATGTAGAACTGAGAGAACCTTATGCACCATTGTCTTATGTTGTTTTGTAATGCACTGCATCGTTCAGTATTGCAGAATATGAACTAGCACATATGCAAATTTTTGGTGTTTCATAATTCATTGGAAAACGACTATGATAGTTAACAAACTTCTTTCTTCCACAAAGTAGAACTCTCAAGGGAAACTTGTTTCTCGACACCAAACGCAGACTGACACAAATGCCATTATTAGATGCCTTCTGAAGGTAATAAAAAAGCTCATCAAAGACTAGTATTTCATAATTTTACAAATTCAGCTGTAAAACCAGCTGTACGCAAAAGCACAATTCAAGACCTTCCCATAAACTAAACAGAATCCACAACTGCACGTGGAACCTTGTGCTGATCTCAGTTGACCCGTGTCCGTGAACCCGTTCCCTGACCCCGAGAGCACTGGCCTCCCGTGACTTTTTCTTCTCTGGACTTCGCCTCTACCTTTAGACTTCATCGAACGGATCCAATCCGACCCATCGTTTGGAGCGTAATCAAATCACACTGCCCCGCGCTAAGAACTGGAAGACAGAGGCATAGAAGAAAGCGGGGGTACTGACAGAGCTGAAGTGGGACTAAAACCTTCCCCCCTCTCCCTTCATGAAAGTCTTGCAGATGGCGTCTTTTATTCTGATGCCCAGCCCTTTGCGAGTGCTGAGAGCTGGGGAGGTGAGTAAGTCGAACCAAAGGTTGTTAGTCACAGCATTGTTCAGACGTTGTTCCATTGCTGAATCTTGATTTACTCTGGTGGATATGCTTGATTACTGAGTGTCCCCATCTCCCAATGACCTGGCTCCCTGTGTTTCCAATCTCTCTCCCTCCCCCCTCTCTCTCTCTCTCTCTCTCTCTCTCTCTCTCTCTCTCTCCTCTCTCTCTCTCTCTCTCTCTCTCTCACTCTCTGTCCTATGTGTCCCCATCTCTATGTGACCTGCGTCTGTCTGTCCCTATCTCGGTGTGGCTTGTCTCAATGTGTCTCTCTATGTGACCTGATACTCTATGTATCCGTATATCTGTGTGACTTGTTTCCATGCGTTCCTATCTTTACGTAACCTGTGTCTGTGTGTCCCTGTCTCCGTGTGACCTGTCTCTGTGTTTCCTTATTTCTGTGTGACATTATCTGTTGTGTCCGTCTCTATATGACCTGTCTCTCTGTATATTCCCATATTTATATAAACTGTCCGTCTCTATATGATCTGTCTCTCTGTATATTCCCATATTTATATAAACTGTCCGTCTCTATATGACCTGTCCCTCTGTGAGTTCCTGTATGTATATGATTTCTCTGGGTGGTCCCTACCTCTGTGTGGCCTGTCCCTCTGTGTCCCAACCTCTATGTGACCTGTCTCTGTCCTGTCTGTAGATTGTACCTGTCGCTGTGTGACCCTATCGCTATGTGACTCGTTCCCTGTGTGTCCCTACACCACTATGACCGGTCTGTGTGTGTATCTATCATTAGATGACCTATCTTTGTGGAAACCCTATCTTTGTGTGTTTCCATGGCACTACGACCTGTTTCTCTGAGTCTCTATCTCTCTATGCCCTGTCTCTGTGAGCCTCTATATCTACTGTATTGTTCTGCGTTGTCTATCTATGGCGTATCAGACCACCGATGAATTTGTAATTTAACAAACAATCGAAACAAACCTTTCAATTCAAGATCTTCATTTGCACAGACTCAGTCATTTGGTCTTGCCTGCTCGGTGTGCAACCTGACACAAACGAAGTTGCTCGATGGGTATCATTAGAACTACGAGTAAAACCCTAAAAGACTGGCGAAATATTTGTCAAAGATCAATGGTAACTAAACGACGTGAGACCATTTGGTACAGGACATGATCATCAAAGACCAACGAGGAATGGACCACTACGCCTTTTCGGGAAGAGAAAGTGGTGAACAAAGAGCGGGGATGGGTGAACCATGAAGAGCTTGCTAGAAATCCCGAGTACTTGTTCACAGCCATCAGACGTGGTGATAGCTTCAATTGCATTCCATCATTGCAGGACCCTATGGCCCATTTCGTGGGGTCCAGAAAAATAGCAGCAATGATGGTACCATTTCAGCTTCTCTGTTCTATGACTTCTGTTTCCCTAACTTCATCACTGCCCCCCCCCCTCTCTCTCTCTCTCTCTCTCTCTCTCTCTCTCTCTCTCTCTCTCTCGTGTCTCTCGTCTCTCTCTCTCTCAAGCCATCGCCTCCATCTTAAGTGCAGTCATATAGATCAAAATTGTTTGGCGCCTACCGAAATCACCCTACAGTCTGACTACCCTTTCTACAGTCCCCTGATAAGGGTAAAGAAGACAGATGCACGTGAGCTAAGCATCTCCCTCCCTTTCCCCCTTTCACTCCCCTGGGGACGACTAGCAAATGACCGTCTCTGTCTGATGTCCAGCCCCTCTGGATGACAGTTTGATGGAATGGGTTAGCTGATCTAATCAAGCGTTGAGACAGATCGCCGTTCATCAACACAAGAGCGAACTCAGTTTGACTGTGTGACAGCGGTTCGATTCTTCCACGTCATCAGTTAAGGGATTCTGATGGTACACACTGCCCAAGCAACTCGGTCTGTAATATGGCCTCCACTCACCCCCTTTCATCTCTCTGTGGTCTGATCTCTGGTTCTGTCCCCATGTGAGCCATCTCGAGTGTCCCCTTCTGTGAATGATTTCATCTCCGTGTGTCCCTGGCTCTTTGTGCTTCAATCTATACATGATTTCCATATTCGCCAGTATTTTCTGCTCTACTCCATTGCATTAACTATCGGCCGTTCAAGTAATTTAACAAATTATCAAAACATGCCTTAAACGTCAATGACACAGAAAATGCAACCCCCTTTACAGTGGATTACCTGCTGCACGGAACGTCTTCTGGGACAAACAAAATTGCTCGACAGCTGTCATACCTTCTAAGAAAAACCAGCCAAAGACTGGTCGCATTTGACAGAAAGTTAGCAGTAAACGACACAATAACAGACTAATCGTAAAAAGACTAACCACGAATCATCCACTGTACCGTTTTAGGAAGTGAAAAGTGTGGGCAAACAACATTTCTGTGTTAACCTGAAAGAGCTACTCTGACACACAAAATGTTTGCCTGCAACTATCACAAGTGGAGACATCCAGTGTAAGGCTCACATCAAAACACAACTGTTTGTCTACGACTATCACGAGTGCAGACAGCTAGTAGAAGGCTCACATCTTCACCCCCCCTCCCTCCCCCCCCCCCCCCCCCCCCCCCCCCCCCCCGTCTTCCACGGCCCTCTTGGGCTCCAGGACTATCGAGCAAGGACAGTGCCATTTAAGACTATTCTGTTCCGTGACCCCAATTTCCCTAAACTCATAGCGGTGACCTTTCATGACCTCTCTCTCTCTCTCTCTCTCTCTCTCTCTCTCTCTCTCTCTCTCTCTCTCTAGCTATATATATATATATATATATATATATATATATATATATATATATATATATCTAACTCTCTCTCTCTCGGGCCCTTGCTTCCATCTTAATACCGTGAAGCAGATCTAATCATTTGGCGCCTAATGAAATCATCCTGTAGTCTGACTACCCTTGCTAATGTCCCTGGACACCAGTGAAGAAGACGGGCGAACTTGGGGCCAAAATAAAAAAGCCTCATTCACTGCCCTCCTTTGGTAAAGGCTGACTAATGATGTCTCTGTTGTAAATGTCCAACACTTGTGGATGTCTGTCGGATCTGATCGGGCACTGAGACAGTCCACTGCTCGTCCAGAAGGAGGAATCCAATCTGATGAGTCACGCTGTTCGATTCCCTTCTGGCAGCTGCTCCAGGGTGCTGAGGGGTACGTACTGTTATACGTTACAGCTCTTCATCTTTGGGACATCTTCTCCCTCCCTCCATCTCCGCATTGTTTGTCTCTCTGTGTCCCGATCTCCGTGTGCAGCCTTTTTTTTTTTTTTAGTGTATTCCTTTGTAAACACTTCGATTTCTGTGCGTGTTCCATCTCTGTGTTGTATCTCTGTGTGTTCCCAACTCTACAGTGATATCTATATTTGCTGTTTTCTCATATACTGCAGGGAATAAGTTCAAGGAATACAAAAAACACACAGACAATCGAGAAACTGTGAGGAATGTCATGATGTGTTGTGTTGTTTTTCTCTGCACTGTCTTGGATTCTACTGCACTGTGTTACATTGACTGTGGCGTATTCAACTGCTAAATAATTCGTAATTTAGAAACTATACAAAGGAAATATGGAAATCAGTGCATTTTTTTTTTTCGGGAAAAGATACACTCAGTCATGCTGGCTTACAGAAATGCCATCCGACACACACGAAACTGCTCGATGGCTACCAAAAACCCTCAAATTGTAGAGAGTAGTAGCATTTTGTCGGAAATCAAAGATAAATAATCTACAAAATACGGACTGTACAGAAAATGAGCAAGGTCAATGATTAACGATGAAATAAATGACACGAAAAGCTCCTTAAAAGATAATGTCAAAGACCACAATTGGACCACTGTGCCACCACTTCAGAAAGACAAATAGGTGAGCAAGGCAACACTGCTAAGTTGATGGAGAAGAATTATGCTGAAATCAAGCATCTGCACACGACTATCAGAAGTGAAGGCCATTAGTACTGGGCTCCTCATTACAGTGTCCTCTCCGACTGGTGGGCCCAGGGCTTAGTGACTATGACAGTACCAGTTCCGGCTACTCTGTTCCATGACTTCCATTTCCCTAAATTCATAGAAGTGACCCCTCTCCCTCTCGTTCTGTCTCTGTCTGTCTGTCTGTCTGTCTCTCTCTCTCTCTCTCTCTCTCTCTCTCTCTACTCTCTCTCTCTCTCTCTCTCTCTCTCTCTCTCTCCATCTCTCTCTCTCTCTCTGATGCAATTGTTTGGCGGCTAACGACATCACTCCGTAGTCTGACTACCCTCTCTAGAGTCCCTTGATATGGGTGAAGGAGACTACGGGCTTGAGTTACCGCCCTCTCCGCTCCCTTTGCTGAAGGCTGGCAAATGATGTCTCTGTCTGACTGGCTGACGTCCGGCTCTTGAGGATGACAGTGTGATGGAGTGGCGAGTTGATCTAATCAAGAATGTGGGGCAGTCGGCTGTTCATCATGACGGAGGAATCCAATCTGATGGTGTGACAATGGCTCGATTCACCTCCATCAACACTCGTACGGTTCTGATACAATGTAAACACACCGCGACGGTGTTTCCAAACTCTCCATATGCCTCCCCTCTCCCTTTTCTCTGTGTGATCTGATCTCTGTGTGTATTTGTTTCATTGTGCAGTCATGCTGATTTCTCCATTTACAAATGCATTGTGCCCATCTCTGTGTGCTTCCATCTGCACGTGAATTCGCCATTTGCTCAAGTTCCTCATCTCCTGAAGGTAATCAGCCAAACCAATATCAGTACAAGAACATCGAGAAACAATGAGAACTATCATGTTCTGTTGCTTTGCTTTGCATTGACTGTGATTGCATGCATCGTGTTTTTTTATTTATTGTATTGTATTGCTTTGTATTGCATTTAACTTATTTCATATTGTATTGTGTTGTACGATGTCGCATGCAGGAAAGCACGAACACACCATCAGAATTTGCCCCACAGTCCAAAGACATTCTCTTCGTTTGCACAAAACACCAGCTCAGTTACACTGGATTATCTTTACAGAACACCATTCGAAATAGACCACATTTCTAGCGGGCTACTGGACCACAAGGAAAAATCTCACATTCCAACAATATCTTGTGAACAAAATGAATGGTTTATCAACAAAAACAAAAGAATATACACCCAACAGAGCAAAGGTAAAAGATTTGCTGCGAATGAACCACGGTACCATTCCAGAGAGGGAAGGAGAAGGACAGACAGACAGACAGACAACATTGCTGAGTAGACCAGGAAGAGTGATGCAGAAACCCTGGACACTTGCCTCTGACCATCAGAGGTAGACACAGGTGGTACAGTGGTCATCACTGCAGTGACTCCAGTGACTCTCCAGGGCTCTGGGACTGGTTACAATGGCAGTACCATTTCAGGCTATTCTGTTCCCTAAATCTGATTTTCCTGACCTCACAGCAGTGATCTTCTCTCTCTCTCTCTCTCTCTCTCTCTCTCCTCTCTCTCTCTGGCCCTCGCTTCCATCTTTAGTTGCTGCAAACAGACCCAATCGTTTGGCGCCTAATGAAATCACCCTGTAGTCTGACTACCCCTTCGACAGTCCCTCGATAGCGGGTAACGAAGAAGGATGGACTTGGCCTAAATACCTCCCACCTCTCCTCTCCTTCCCCTCTCTCGGCGAAGGCTGATAAATGACGTTTCTGTCTGGTGTCCAGCGCGCGCTTGTGAATGACTGTTTGATGGAGTGGCGAGCTGATCTGATCAAGCGTTGAGGCATCCCACTGTTCATCAAGAAAAAAAAGGGGAATCCAATCCGACAGTGGGACAGTGGTTCGATTCTTCCCCATCACCAGTTCCAGAGTTCTCGTGGGTACATGGTGGTACCCTAGCGTCTCCATCTGTAGTATGCCCTCCACTCTCCCAACCCCCCTTCATCTCTTACATGGTGTGACCTCAGCGTCCCTATCGCAATGTCAGCCAGGTTGTTGAGTTCCTCGCTGTACAAACACTGGCATCGCCGCGTGTCCTCGTCTCTGTGTGCTCCCTACCTAAACATGATATGTTTCAAAAAATCTCTTAGATTTGTCCTCTTGTAAATTAATCCAAATTACGGAAAAGTATATACATAAGCAGAATTTTAGTCAAAACATGGCTACTTTACCACTGTGCCCAAGGCACATTGTTAGACTGATAAATCAAGGCTGAATACTTGGAACACGAAATATTCTCATGGTGCTACTTGTGTCTGCAGAGAAAACATTTCTGTGCGTCATTTTTTTTGTTTGAATGCTTGGTGTTGACCTCGCTCTATCAGGAGAAAGGTATTGAGATGAATAACTTTGATAATGTTAATACTGTCTTATATGGTTCATGTGTTGCTGAAATTGCCATGGTTATTTCGCAGTCAGAGGTTGCAATTTTTTTGTAAAGATCACAACTTTGTGTACCATTGGGGTATTTCACTTATGTAAATATGCACACATCAGATGTGGCTTTGCAAGTACTTGATAAGCTGAGTGTGAAGGTTTTTCTTTCTTTCTTCCTTTTTGTTTAACAAAAACACATAAAATAAACCACTGAACTGAACTGAACTCTGAACTGAACGTGATATGTTCATCTCCGAATATTTTTCATCAGTTGTTGGGGATCAATCAGACACAAAGTACCCACAGAACATGAAAAAAGTGTAAGAAGTATTGTTTGAGTTGTACTCCATTGTATTGTGTCACATCAGCCATGGCGCGTTCAGCCACCAAATGATTTATGATATAAGCAAAATATGAAAACAGGTCATCCAATTCAGTAACAGAGTTTACTCCAGAGAAAATGCAAACTCAGTCACGCTGGTTTACCTGCATAGAAATACCATCCGACGCAAACTGAATTGCCCGATGGCTAGTGGGCATACAGTGAGAACCTTATAAATGAGTGGTAGTATGGTATCATTTAGTCATAAGTCGAAGGTAAATAAACGACGCAAGAAGATCTTTAAAGAATAATCGCTGAAGACTAACTGAAAATGGACAGCTGCATGCTCTCTGTCTGTCTGTCTGTCTCTCTCTCTCTCTCTCGCTCTCTCGCTCTCTCTCTCTCTCTCTCTCTCTCTCTCTCTCACACACACACACACACACACACACACACACACACACACACACACACACACACACACACACACAACACACAAATCCATTGGGACCCAAATCATTCCCTCTCCCAAACAGGCAGCGAAAAGAGACGAGATTTTAAAGAAGGCCGTTGTGTGCCAACGGCTATCTTAACATGCAAATCAAAACTTTGAGCCAAGTAGGAAGAAACGGTTTTTCCTTCCGTTTTCCCAATCTTACTGCCTTCAGAACCTGCATGGCCGTTGCCATATTTCACTCGGATCAGATCAAACACTGCACGACGAGCCAAAGAACTAGGGAGAAAAAAAAATTCAAAGAAAGAAAGAAAGAAAAAGACACCCAAGCCATTCACAGTGTTTACAGCCTTGCCATGAAAAACTGTGTCTAACCCGGATTTCATTAAGCCGAGCTTTTGGATTCTCCGTGCATATTCCAAGGGAAGTCACTCCGTAGCATTCTAACTGTGTTAGACCTTTTGACACGCTGCAACATACAGTGAGATGTCGCGGTGCTGGAAACGAGAGGAACAGAGAAAGGACAAAGAAGAACAGAGTGATCG
>CM031628.1:31591408-31593908 GCA_018398815.1 Conus ventricosus
CCTCTGTAGAGATAATGGTGCCGTCCCCGCAGCTCGTTGCCTCTGTAAAGATAATAGTGCCGTCCCCGCAGCTCGTTGCCTCTGTAAAGATAATAGTGCCGTCCCCGCAGCTCGTTGCCTCTGTAAAGATAATAGTGCCGTCCCCGCAGCTCGTTGCCTCTGTAAAGATAATGGTGCCGTCCCCGCAGCTCGTTGCCTCTGTAAAGATAATAGTGCCGTCCCCGCAGCTCGTTGCCTCTGTAAAGATAATAGTGCCGTCCCCGCAGCTCGTTGCCTCTAAAGATAATAGTGCTGTCCCCGCAGCTCGTTGCCTCTGTAAAGACAATGGTGCCGTCCCCGCAGCTCGTTGCCTCTGTAAAGACAATGGTGCCGTCCCCGCAGCTCGTTGCCTCTGTAAAGATAATAGTGCCGTCCCCGCAGCTCGTTGCCTCTGTAAAGATAATAATGCCGTCCCCGCAGCTCGTTGCCTCTGTAAAGATAATGGCGCCGTCCCCGCAGGTCGTTGCCTCTGTAAAGATAATGGTGCCGTCCCCGCAGCTCGTTTCCTCTGTAAAGATAATGGTGCCGTCCCCGCAGCTCGTTGCCTCTGTAAAGATAATGGTGCCGTCCCCGCAGCTCGTTGCCTCTGTAAAGACAATAGTGCCGTCCACGCAGCTCGTTGCCTCTGTAAAGATAATGGTGCCGTCCCCGCAGCTCGTTGCCTCTGTCAAGATAATGGTGCCGTCCCCGTAGCTCGTTGCCTCTGTCAAGATAATGGCGTCCAAAGGCATGTGTGTAGATGGTGGTGAAGGGAGACCATGCGATGTCGAGGACTCTGTCAATGCAAAGAGCTCCCCCCCGCCTCTCCCCCGCCTTGTGGAAGTTCTGTGCCCGTTAACTTCATCTTCTCTATCACTCTCGTTGCCAACTGACAATGCCTTCTTCGTGTTGTACGTCTTTATTGTCTTATACAATTTGACCGCCTTCGTGGATTATTTTCCTTTGTACAAGAAATTATGTTACATCTTTTTTTTCTGATCACAGTTCATGACCTATCAGGGTGTTGTTGTTGTTGTAGGTGGTGGTGGTGGTTGTGGTGGTGGTGGTGGTGGTGGTGGTGGTGTGGTGTAGTGATTTGCGGTTGTGGAGAGAAAATTGCACGCCCTAGCAGTCCATTCTGCACTGTTTTGTTTGCTCATTGGGCATTTTTTTCCTGGTTTGTTTCATTTCCGTTGCATATCGATGTTTTCAGTATTTGTCTATGCTTTCTTTCATCTGAGAGGAAACTAAGCGGGAATGGCTGCAGGATTCAGTGCGGCTCTGCCCTATCAGCCGTCAACTGTCGGTAGGTTATCTACTATATGATTAATTGTCTTCAACGTTTGTTTCTTTTTCGGGACATAGATTTGTTTTTTTCTCCTGGATATGACCTTTCTTCAGGGGATGTAACCTTTTTCAGGATGAGACCTTTATCCAGAATCTGACCTTTCCAGGATCTTACCTCTTTTTTTTCAGACGTGGCTTTTTTTTTATTAGGTTGTGACCTTTTACTAGATATCACCTTTTTTTAGAGTGTTACCTATTTCTTGAGGATGTCACCTTTTATCCCTGTATGAGTTTGACCACCCTTGATTTTTTTTATATAGCCCTGCGTGGTCGACTGGGCTACAAGAAATGAAAACTCTCAGAGAATTAAGGAACAAGGAACCAAACTGGCTGATGCCTGTCGGGAATAAATCGCAAGAGGAAAACAAAAACCAACAGAGAAAATGGGGGAGAAAATTGAGGAGGGAAAGAAAACATCTGAGAAGGGCACACATCAGACACAGACAGAGATAAAACCACCGTTTCCATTCCATTTACATAGAGAGAGAGAGAGAAGAGAGAGAGAGAGAGAGAGAGAGAGAGAGAGAGAGAGAGAGAGAGGAGGAGAGAGAGAGAGAGAGAGAGATGTGAGTGAGAGAGAGAGGGAGAGAGAGAGAGAGAGAGAGAGAGAGAGAGAGAGAGAGAGAGAGGAGAGAGAGAGAGAGAGAAAATGGGGGGGGGGGGGGCACAGTTTAGGTCACAGAGTGAAGAGACGGACACGAACTGATGAAGACTGTGGAAAAGTAATGGTTGACAGGTACTTCAAATGGTTGGATGGCAGCAATAAGATCGACAGGGCGATGATAATGCTGGTGTTGGACAGAGGGTCTGGGACGGAGTTTTGTCAGATAAGGTGGACGACTGATGGCCATGATAACCCGTGTGTTGTTGAGATTGGGTGTGGTGCTGTCGACGAGAGAGAGAGAGAGAGAGACTCAAGACTCAAGACTCAAAAACTTTATTACTCAAGGATAGAGATTTTAGGCAGTGCCTATTCTTCCAATCTGTCCTTGCTATTCTACAACATTCAACTAAACAGACTGCACATATTAATGACAGAAACAATGAAGAATATAGCAACATTATAATATTAACAATAACATTAGTAATAAGAATAATAATTATAAGGAAAAAAAAATCCATTACAAAATTACAC
>CM031628.1:31598908-31611408 GCA_018398815.1 Conus ventricosus
CCTCTGTTGGGAACTGGGCGTCTGGGTGACTGGCAAGCTTCCTTCTGATTCCTGCTCTGGTCACAACATCAGCCTGTTCTTTTCCCCGAGATGCATAGTGTGGTAGAATCCACTGGAGAATCCCAATGTGTTTATAACAGATATTTTGGGGGGACAACTAGGGTCTTTTTCTTAAAACCCGAAAAAAATTGGGGTTTTTTTGATTTCCCCGGGTTTTTAATAAATGGACCCCCTTTAAAGGGTTAATGTGACATGTGTATATTCTGAAAAATTTGCACTTTCTTCAAAACGACCGAATTTTGAAATTAGGAGGGGAAACAAAAACTTGACCCCTTTGTCGTTAAGGTATGCGAGTGCACAAACGAAGGGGGGTCTACTTTTTCACCCCAAAGGTTGGATAATAGCATTGTCCCCAAAATTTTTTCCCCACACGTAACAATCTTTTCAAAAAAGGGAAGGTTCAAACTAAAAACAACATCGATGTTTTTTTCGATATACCCTTTTGCAAAAGAGAAGCGTAAATTGGGACCTGATTAAAAAACCAATTTGCTGCCCCCAAAACTAAAAGAAATTTTCCTAAAGTCTGTTTCACAAAAACCATGAAACAACAAAAAACAACCGACACATACGGCTTTCCCTAAAAGTTCATAAAATCTTCATTTCCAAAAAAGGGCAGACGTTTTTGGCAAATTTTTCCTTTTTTTTTTTCTTTGCATTTTAAAACAAAACAAAAAATCGGGAAAAAAAGAAAAAAAAACAAAAAAACCCAAAACAAAAAAGACGGGCCCCTTGGCAAATAAAAAACCTTTTTCCGATCTAAAAAGCAATTAGGGGCCAAAGCAGCAAAGAGTCCCAAAGACTCTGAAGATGGCCCCGAACCCGGCGCAGCCACAACATGCAAATAAAACCCTTTAAATTTCATCCCCCGCTGGACCCCGCCGACTGCCCCCCAAATGGCTTTTTTTGGGGGATTCCAGACTTTTTCTTTCGTTTCTTTCTTTGTTTTTTTTCCCTTTGCACAAGAGAAAGAAAAAACCTTTTTCTGTTTTCCCCCCCCATCCCTTTCTCCATTACAGTTTCGTGGGAAATCAATTAAAGGTTGCCAAAAAAGCTTGAAATTTAAAGGGGGGGAAAAAAAATGGGCCCTTTCCCAAACTCCCCTATCCTGAAACCCCATTCGGCAGACAAATAAAGGGAAAAACCGCTGGATCCATTTTTTTAGCCATTTCCCACTGTAAAGAAAGCCAAAAACCTGCTGCGGTCAGAAAACTCGAGATAAAGCTTTTTTTTCCCGGGGGACTTTCTTTTTTAAACAGCGTTTTTGCCCCCAAAATAGTTATCATTTTTGCATTTTTTTTTCCCCAATTCAAATTTAAAAAACCCCAAAATCTTTTTTTCGGTTTTAGAATTTCAGCTAAAAGATTTATTGAAACTGTAACTTAGTGCTAAAAAATTATTTAAAAAACACTTTTTTTTTTTGGGGGGGGGGGGGGGTGGGGGTTTTTACGGCCGTAAAATAAAATGTAGCACCAGCATTTCCCGTCAACGCTGGAAATCAAAATTTAAAAAATCGAAGAGTGACACAGTTCTGGCGAAAGAAAAAATTTACAACCTTCTCTGCAACAGCAAATAAAGCCTTTGCTTTTTTCCCCCATTGGACACATGCCAGAGCCCCCCAAGCCCTCTAACCCAAAATTTTTGGGGGAAGTCCTTCAAGAAGAAAATTTTTTTTTTCCCCCTTTCCTGACCCTTTCCCTCACTTGACAAGAAAATTGACCCCAAAATTTCAAAGGAATCAGTTTTAAAGTCCCACACCCCCAAAAAAGCCTTAAAAATTTACCCCTTTCGGGGTTTTACCCCCCCAGGGAAGCCCCCTTTTGGCCAAATTTTAATAACCCCAACCCCGGGTTTCTTCTCGCATGTTTCAGGGTGCCCTTTCCCGGGGCCCCAGCAATTGTACGGAGTAAACGAGAAACAGACTCGGGGGTTGGGGGACCCCTGGGGGGATGAGGGAGGGGGGGAGGGGGGAGGAGGGGAGGGGGCGGTGAACGGGGCCCCGTAAAATGATTTTGCCGGGGGGAAACCCCAATTCCGAAAAACAACTTAAAAGTGGAAAAGAAAATTGTGATAGAGGGCAAAAGCCAGATCCAAGTCCCCCAGGGGAAAAGAAAAGGAAAAAGACAGCACATAAAACATTTTCCGGGAAACAGACTACTGTTCCCCAAAAGAAAAAGAAACTTAATCTCTTTTCCCAAGGGAATAAAAAAATTTGGATAAAACTTCAAATTTTTTTTAAGGCAGCACAGATTTTAAACACCAAATTTTTTGCTGAAAATACGTACAATGAAGAAAACAGCGAAAAAAAACTTTTGCAAGTCAAAAAAATAAAAACAGAATTTTTTTTGTTTTTTTTTTTGTTTGTTTTTCTTTATTTTTCATTTTGATCTAAAATTTCAAATAAAGACCACCAAAAAGATAAAAATTTTCCCAACCCCAACAAAAAACCCAAATTTGGGAACAGTGTGGGCCTTTTTCCAAAAGAAACGGGTCATTCAACATGGGGCTAAAAACCCTTCATTTTCCTTGCATAACAACATTTTTTACACACACACACCCCACGCACACACACCACCCACACACAACAACACAAAACCACACAAAATTATATATAAATTTATATTTTATATAAATAAATATATATAAATATATTTATATGTATTTAAAAAAAATAAAAATATATATACACACCCCCCAACGCGCGCGCGGCGCACACACACACCACAAAACACCCACACACACAACACCCACACAAACACACCACACACACACCCACACCCCCCACAAAACCAAAGACAAAACAGACAGACAGACAACAGAAGACAGACAACGGGACGGACAGACAGACAGACAGGGGACAAAACCGAAAGATAATGGGACGACAGAAGCCCGATAGATAGATAGACGAAAGAAAAACCGGGACAGACCCAAGCAAAATTGAAAAGTTAATAGATAGTTTAGATAGATAATAGATAGTTTAGTTTAGTAGTTAGATAAAATAAAAATTTGGACGGGGAATAAGATAGACGGGACAGCCCAGACAGAAGACAGACAGACAGACAGAAAAGACAGACAGAAGACAGATAGATAGATGAAGATAGATAGATTATAGATAGATGGGATAGGAAAGGACAGACGACGGGACAGACGGGTTTGTTTGATAAATAGATAGATATTTAGATATTAGATAGATAGATAAAAAGATAAAACAGACAGACGGGACAGACAGCCCAACAGACAGTAGTTTGGGATAGAAAAATAGATAGAAAGATAGATAGTAGATAGATGAAAATAGATATATTAAGATGGATAGATAGTTAGATATTATCCCTTTAAATTTCCCCTTTTCAAAGGGGTTAAAGGGGGGTTTTAGACATGGAGAGGGGCCCCAATTTTTCTTTGGGGGGAGATCCCTAATACCCCTGCAGCATCCTTTAATGCCCCCCCCAAAAAACCCGCCTTGCTGCCCCAGCAAATTGGGCCCCAAAACCGGGGGAGCTTTCATCAGAAAAATTTTGGGTGTCCCCCCCTTTTTTTTCTCTGCCCTTAAAACTGTCCCCCGACCCTTGCCACCCCCCGATTTCATCGAAACAGATAAAAAACCGAGTCTGCAGCACAAGAATTAAAAAAAAAAAAAACCTCGGCATTTTTAAAATTTTGCAGTGTCGCCTGGGAAAACCCGCGTTCGAACAAATTTTAATAAAGGGCCAGGTGTGGCCCCTTTTTGGGCATTTTTTTCCCAAGGGTCGACCGTTGTGCTGGAAAAGCCGGGCTTGGGGTGTAATGACATACAAAAATTGTAATTTGGGTTTGGGGGAAGGAATTTTTCGGGAGAAGGAAAAGTTGTTTTTAGGGGGAACACATTAACAATTTTCGGGGAAGTTTGCGGGAAAGGGGGTGGTGGGGGGGGGAGGGGTTAGCCCTAAGGGGAGAAGGGGGAGGGGGAGAGAGAGGAGAGAGAGAGAGAGAGAGGGGGGGAGGGGAGAGAGAGAGAGAGAGAGAGAGAAAGGGGCAGACAGACAGACAGACACTAAAAACAGACCACACAACACACACACACAAAACACACACACCCACACACACACCCCCACACAACACCACACAACAAAAACAACAACAACAACAACAACAACAACAACAACAACAGCAACAAAAACTGTGAACAGTTATGAGATGAGAAAAATGTAAGATATTTAACACGCTTTTAAAGGGAGAAAACTACCCCCACTAGATGAAAACCATCAAAATTGTTTTTTTCCCAAAAAATGTCAGCGAACGCCAGGGGAAACGTGGGAAAAACGAGTCACAAGACAAAACACGAAAGCGTTTTGACCTTTAGGGCTTTTTCAGGCAAAACACAAACGAATATGACAATGAAAATGAACGGTTTTTTCCCTATCACCAAAAAATTTGCAAACAATTTTTTCTTAATTCAAAATTTTTAGTATTTTGATTTTTTTAGTAAATTTATATCAAATGAATTTAAACATCATTTCTACCCTTTTTCTCACCATTATCTCCCCCTTTTAAAAGCTCGTTTTCATTTAAACCCCATCTTGCGCCAAAGAGATCAAATAAGTACAAAATCGTTTTTTTTCATTTTTGTATTTGTTTGTGTCTTGCCTGAAGAAGACCCAAGAGGTCGAAACGCGTCGTGTTTTTTTCATGTGACCCTTTGTCCCGTTTTTCTTGGGGTTCGTGAAAAACATTTAAGATTTGCTTAAAATTTCCCCCTGCAGTCGGGTTTTTTTACTTTGCAAATAAAACGAACTTTTGATTCATTGTTAAGCAACGGCTGGGCCAGTGTCTGTCCCCCACAAAGAGCAGACAAAGGTTTTTTACTCTCCGCTTTCAGAAGTGTCATCCACTCCCCCAAACAGTCAGAAAGGGAAACGAGTTGTTTGATCGGGAAAAACCCCGGTGTTGACAAATATTTTTCCCTCGGAAAATTATTTAATGTCGAAATTTCTCATGGGAAAAAGTATTCATTTTGCGCGGTTAAAACACAAAAAAAAAAAAAACCCAAAAAAATTCCCTTTTACGGGGAAATTTTAGCTCAAAATGTATTCAAAGGGGAGGCCCATACATATTCGATCCAAAAGAAATTTTTCTTTGGGATGCAGAGAATGGAAATTTTCACAAACGGGTAAACTCCCCAATGTTATTCACGCACGGGGTTGTTTTATCAGCTCAATTTCGAACTGACAGAAAAAATCCCCTTTGACCGGGAACCCCCAAATTTTTCCCCCAAAAAAAATAGGTCGAACGTCAAACATCAAAGTTCTAAATGAAAGAGAAAACAAACTCTCCGTTAACCCAAAAAAATACGGACGTGCGGGGTGGGCTTAACACCATTTCAGCCTACACACCCAAAACCATTTTAAACTGTTTTTTATCCCCCCCTCCCCCCCCCCCCCTTCCCCCCCTTTTCCCTCCCCGAATAGTAAACATCGAACTTAAATACAAAAAACCAAATTTTGTATTTTTGAACCCCTTGAATTTTTGTATGGGATATGATTGTGACAAAAAATTTTTTAAAAAAAGGGCGACAGAGATAATAATTTTTTTTTTAAAAACCCTCTGTTTTACATATCAGAAGAGAACTTTGGCAAACAAAAAAGGGGAAAAAAGCCCCTCAATTCTGAAGGGAAAACGAAAAAACCCTTTCCAAAGGTTTTCCGCTGCATGTAAGTAAACCCCCGCTTTTTATTCTTGTCAAACAGACATCCCGCTCAGCTTTAGCTGCAGATTTTGATTTAGGGCCTTTTTACCAGTAAAAATGGGGTTTTCCCTTCCTATCCTTTTACTGTAACAACACCACCCAGCCCCCCCCCCCCCCCCCCCCCCCCCCCCCCCCCCCCCCCCCCCCCCCCAACATATCATCTAGAATCAGATTTAAAAGCAGCTCAAAGAGCCAAAACTTACAAAAAAAAAATGGACATTTAAAAAATTGCAGCTGTTCCAAAGGGAATTTTAAACATTGGGCCTTTTTTGGTCCCGCGTGGATTTCCGGGCCCCTTGTCTCCATACAAATTTTTTGCGCCTTTGATTTTAAAACACGGAGAAAAATTTTGTAATGGTAGTTGAAAGGGGAAGATTAAAAAAAGGGTTTAAAAAATAGGCCCCGACGCGCGCTGGGCATGAATGAGTTTTTAAAAAAAAAATTGTTTTTAACATAAAAAGGGAAATCTATTTTACGAGCCAAAAGGGAAAAAAGAAATATGGGTTTTGAGGCAACTCTTTGAATTTTTTACCACCCTCGTTTGTGTGGGGTCTGGATCCAATAGGGGCAGATCCTGTTGGTTTATTTATAGGGTTACCATTCTTTTTCTCATGAAAACCCCCATGAGAATTCCCCCGTTTACAAACGTTAACCCATCTCCGAAAAAACTATTTTATGAAATTTTTAAGCTTTTAGCTTAGGAAAGTTAACCCTTTCCTTTTTTTTCTTCCCCAAGTTCATTAAATAAATACACGGGAAATAAAGGGCCCCAGCTCGGTCTCTAGCAGAAAAACCCTTTTTTTTTTCACTCCCAAAAAATTATACACTGAGCCCAAATTTTTGATTCGGTTCGTCCTTTGGTGGGTTTTTAAAGTCAACCCGAAAAGCCCCCCTGAAGCTCCCTTTGGGGGGGGAAAAACCCCCCCTGAATGCTCTTCTGAGTGCCCTCCTGAATGGTTTCCGGAAAGCCCTCCTGAAAAGCTCTTTGAATACCCCCTGAATGCTCTTCTGAAACCCCCCTGAATGCTCTTTTTGAATGCCCCCCCCCTGAATGGGTCTTCTGAATACCCTCCTGAATGCTCTCCCCGAAAACCCCCTGAAAGCCCTCCCGAGTGTCCCCCTGAATACCCTCCTAATTCCCCCGAATACCCTCCGAATAACCCCCCTGAAAACCCCCCCTGAATACCCCCCGAATGCCCTCCTGAATTTAACCCCCCTGAATACCCCCTGAAAGCCCCCCTGAGTGTTTCCCCCTGGTTTTTTTCTGTCTTTTCAGAATGATGACCAAAAAATACTATCCAACTGGGGAAAAAAAAACCCCGGTTTGGGAAAAAATTTTTCCGTAGCCCCCAGGAAAGAAAAAAATTTAATGTGGGGCGTATTTTCCTTGGTTTAAGATTCATGCGCAAAACATTACATACTTTCCCGTTAAATAATGATAACAATAGTGAATATTTATGGCGCTTAATCTTACATCATAAGCCCTAGACGTTTTACAAATACAGAAAAGTTTAAAGAAAACATAAATGAAACCAATAAGAAGATGAAATTGCAATAAGTACCATACACCTACAAACAAGGGTGCATACTGACACAACACACACACGCACACACACACGAACAATGCTAAGTTACTGTTTATTGATTAACAGCTCTCTGAAAAGTTACAAGTTTTCATGAATTATGAACATTTTTAGTGATGCAAAGGTTTACATTTCATATTTTCCATATTCTTGGACAAAATTACATAGGAGGTAACTCTTTCATTCCAGACCCACTATTTACTTCCCCTAGAAAAAAAAAATGTTGTGCAGATGTCTAAGCTCTCCCCTGTGCCTTTATCTTTATTCTTTTTTTTTTTTCTTTCTTTCTTTTCTCCCTACCGGTTATTGGCAGACCTCACGTTTCATCCACACTGAGCTGAAACGCTGCCTGCCCGAACGACCTCGCGAGTTTCAAACGAGCAATGGTATTTAAATATTTACTGCTCAAGGGCAGGGAATTGCGTTGTGCCAGAAGAGAAAAAAAAGAAGTTAATCGAGGTGAACTGCCAGCTCCTTCATGTATATTTCAAAAGGGGGCCATTTCCATAGCGTCCTACATTCTGTCTGCGCAAGACCTTCGCTGCGCAATAACACATGAGATATTCAGTGGTGGGGTGAAAATGGAGGTGGAGGCTTTGGAGATGGGGGAAAAAAAAGAGCGCATGGATATTGAAATAAAAGAAGAGGCAAATACTGCCCACAAATCATTAGAGAAATAAAAGAAGAGGGAAATACTGCCCACAAATCATTAGAGAAATAAAAGAAGAGGGAAATACTGGCCACAAATCATTAGAGAAACAAAAGAAGAGGGAAATACTGGCCACAAATCATTAGAGAAACGAAAGAAGAGGGAAATACTGGCCACAAATCATTAGAGAAACAAAAGAAGAGGGAAATACTGCCCACAAATCATTAGCGAAATAAAAGAAGAGGGAAATACTGGCCACAAATCATTAGAGAAACAAAAGAAGAGGGAAATACTGCCCACAAATCATTAGAGAAATAAAAGAAGAGGGAAATACTGGCCACAAATCATTAGAGAAACAAAAGAAGAGGGAAATACTGGCCACAAATCATTAGAGAAACAAAAGAAGAGGGAAATACTGGCCACAAATCATTAGAGAAACGAAAGAAGAGGGAAATACTGGCCACAAATCATTAGAGAAACGAAAGAAGAGGGAAATACTGGCCACAAACCATTAGAGAAACAAAAGAAGAGGGAAATACTGGCCACAAATCATTAGAGAAACAAAAGAAGAGGGAAATACTGGCCACAAATCATTAGAGAAACGAAAGAAGAGGAAATACTGGCCACAAATCATTAGAGAAACGAAAGAAGAGGGAAATACTGGCCACAAATCATTAGAGAAACAAAAGAAGAGGGAAATACTGCCCACAAATCATTAGAGAAACGAAAGAAGAGGGTAATACTGGCCACAAATCATTAGAGAAACAAAAGAAGAGGGAAATACTGGCCACAAATCATTAGAGAAACAAAAGAAGAGGGAAATACTGGCCACAAATCATTAGAGAAACAAAAGAAGAGGGAAATACTGGTCACAAATCATTAGAGAAACAAAAGAAGAGGGAAATACTGGCCACAAATCATTAGAGAAACGAAAGAAGAGGGAAATACTGGCCACAAATCATTAGAGAAACAAACGAAGAGGAAATACTGGCCACAAATCATTAGAGAAACAAAAGAAGAGGGAAATACTGGCCACAAATCATTAGAGAAACAAAAGAAGAGGGAAATCAAACACACTGTAAAAACAAAAACAACCCACCGTGTTTGTATTCAAGCATGTATGCATGTGTACTTGTGTGTGTGTGTGTGTGTGTGTGTGTGTGTGTGTGTGTGCGTGCGTGCGTGCGTGCGTGCGTGCGTGCGTGCGTGCGTGCGTGCGTGCGTGCGTGCGTGCGTGCGTGTGTGTGTGTGTGTGTGTGTGTGTGGTGTGTGGTGTGTGCAGGGAAGGGAGGCAATTCTCTGGAGAGGGATCACGGAGAAGAAGAGAGAGATGCAGGGCAGCGCAAAATTAAGCAGACGCAGAGACACACCCGCGGGGACAGTGAGATTCGTGAATGAAAGGGTATAATTTGTTAAAAGAAAGACTGAACCATACACATGGGCGCGTGCGCGTGCATACAAGAGAGAGAGGGGGGAGACACACAGAGAGAGAGAGAGAGAGAGAGAGAGAGAGAGAGAGAGAGAGAGAGAGAGAGAGAGAGAGAGAGAGAGAGAGAGAGAGGGTGCGTCTGTGCGTGCGGACTAGTCATACATCCTACCTCACGTCTGTAACGCCACGAAACCATGGCGCGCAGTGATTGCAGTTAGATGAATAAACAAGCGAACGAAAACATGAGGAAAAGATTGGGGAAGAGGGTCTCATCGACGAGAGCTAGCCGAGGTCTGACCTACATAGTAACCCAGTCCACCGATCAGACCTTGGATACTGTTGCGATGCAAAATGGCATCTTGATGCAACTTCCAAAAGACACGCCTATGCCATGATGATGCTTACCTTGCTGTAGAGTCTACGTTTGGCCGTTGTTTTGTTTTCACTTGATTCGACAAGTTTTCCAGATGCTGAATCGAAAGTCACCGAGGGTTATCATTTCAGCACACTCTTCCCTACTCCACCTTGTACGCCTAGATTATGTTTACAAGTGACTCGTCAAACCCGAGTAAACAAATCGTACATTCACAAATGCTGACCAACTGTTGCGCATCGGACATGAATTTGTTGTGCCCCCTGCGGGTAGAGAGAATGTCATGCATGCTAACGTACTGTACTGGAGTGACATTTTGAGCTGTAACATTGGTACGTACAAAATGTCACTGTTCTTGATGTTGCTTCCGCTGTCTCATCCTCTATACCCCTATACCGCTCATTCACAGCTTCTCATCCACAGCCACACCTGGTTTGTCCCATCCCACAAGCTATCCGTAGGGAGCAGTCAATGTGAAGTCGTCATGAGGCCACCCAGCAGAGGAGACACCGCACTGCTGCCGAGTGATGTCTGAAGTGACGTTTTGGACCACAACAGATACCAGGCTAACATGGTGCGTTCTACTACTGTTACGGGTTCTTTGTTGTGGCTGTAATTGTTGTTGTTGCTGTTGTTGTTGTTGCTGTTGTTGTTGTTATTACTGTAGTTGCTATTGTAGTTGTTGTTTCATCTGTTCACATACGCGGCGCATCGGTTTCAAGTCTCACGTGAAGCAGGACCTGAAGTGTTTTGGAGTCTACACAAGTCACAAGTTCAACTCTACAACAACAAAAAACAACAAAAAATATGTTTTCGAACCTGGCTGTTTGAACCGGGGGAACTAAGTGGATCTTCGACTCACGGATGATGTGAACGCCGCTTTAACCACTGGGCCATCGGCACCCCGCCTCCAAGGCCCCGAACTATTTTTTTTTCAGTGGGCGGGACCCCTGAAATGACATTCACGATGCTGCCTCGGGAAAACCCTCTGGCGCTTTCCTCTATGCCCCATCAAGGCAAGGTTAGCCGCTTTCTGCTTCTCGCAGAGTTGAAGAATGCCGTTGCCTTGTTGACCTGCGTGACTGCGTGTATGTTGTGGTGTGCGTTTCGCCTTAGGAAACCATGGTATGCTGTGGGAGGGTTGGCAAGTGGATTAAAAAAAAAAAAACTCCAGGGGAATGGGACGAAGGGGTTAGGTGGGGAAGGAGAGAAGGAGGGGTTCGCGCGCGCGCCCGCACTGTGTGTGTGTGTTTTGTGTGTGTGTGTGTGTGTGTGTGTGTGGTGTGTGTGTGTGTGTGTGTGTGTGTGTGTCTGTCTGTCTGTCTGTGTCTGTCTATCTGTCTGTCATTCCTGTCTTTGTCTAAACTGATTTACCTCCTCCTTTTAAGGAACCAGCTTTCAAAGACCCAACGTCTGGCCCAGTTTGTCTCAGACCCAATTTATCAAGTCGATCCTGACGGGTCAGTCTGCTGTAAGGACTTGTCTCTCGTGCTGAATGATGACGACAGCTGCGCGCACATGAAGACCAGCAGCCACGCCAGGAGACCTTTTCCGCTGCTTTGGTCCGAGTACATAGCTACGAACTGGGCGCACCAGGCTATTATTCATTAAACTCAAAGCTACGTGCAAAATTATCATAACATCAGCCTCTCGTTACCACGAATTCATTGCACAGTTCTGCCCTTAAGACACACTTTGCCTGACGTTAAGACAGTGCTGATGTTTTTGTTTACTTTATGCGTAAGCACGATCGACCCCCCCCACCCCCCCTTTTTTTTCCCTACCGTCTGCTTTTCACTCTGTAATCTCTTCGCAATAGTGTAGTAACACAAAAAAACAATCCACAAGCTATGCATGTTTCCAACTATCCTTGTTATCAGCTAGCATTGAACTAACTCATTTAACCCACATACAAGGGTCAAAGTCTTCTTCTTCACATTAAACATTCATTTTCACAGAAGCAGGACTATTTCCATCTGCATTGCTACTACCTGACCTCCATCCTAATGCCAAATTCTGACCTGCACTTTTAACAACCTTTCTCCCGAGATTCGACGACGCTTAAAAAATTATAAAAAAAGTTCCACTCCCCTTCCTTAAAAAACGGTCCTCTTCCCTCCCCATTCCTTCCCTTACCCTCACCCCCCCCCCCCACCCCACCCAACCCTTCCCCCACCCTCCCTTCTCGTTGCTGACTGCTGACAACGACTGCATGCAACTGAAGACCCTCGCCAGCTGCAGTTTCGCTCCTTTCTGACCCTTCCTTCTCCCAAGACTTCACGCCGACGCCCGCCCTTCTCCTGGTTAAAAAGAGATGAAACTGGGTCCCTCCCTGTGAGCTCGCGCCACTTGTCTCTCCCGCCGGCTGGAATCTACCACCACCCGTTTACCCAGAACAAGATTAAACGGTGACTGCCAAATTAAAAAAACAAAAAAAAAACAACAACAAAAAACCACACACGCATTGCAAGTCTAAATATTGCCACTCGATCCTTCTTAGGCCGGGAGGGGGAGATGGGAGGGAGGGGGAAGGGGGAGGGGATTACAGGGACGGGGGGGGTGGGGGGGGGGAGGGGGGGAGAAGAAAGAGGGCGGTGGGGTGGGGGGTAGGGGGTGGGGGCCAGCTGTTCAAAAGGGCGAATTGATCAAGGCGTGTTGCTGGCTGGGTCTGACATACTTAAAAGGGA
>CM031628.1:31618908-31628098 GCA_018398815.1 Conus ventricosus
GGGGTGAGGGAGAGGAGTGGGAGAAGAGAGAAAATATATATATATATGTGCGTGTGTGTGTGTGTGTGTGTGTGTGTGTGTGTGTGTGTGTGTGTGTGTGTGTGTGTGTGTGTGTGTGTGTGTGTGTGTGTGTGTGTGTGCATTCCCTTTCGAATCTTTGCCAAGTCGTTATTGATATAATGATGGAGGAATTTTCTCCCACTACTGAATTGTTCAACATATCATTGCTTGGTCAGTCAGTGGGAGATTGCATCTCTTACGAGATCCAAGTAAAAACTGTCCCGCACAATTATAAACTGCTGAAAATGCTTGGGTTATTTAACAGTGGAGCTGTCCACTCTGCTGAAAATGCTTGGGTTATTTAACAGTGGAGCTGTCCACTCTGCTGAAAATGCTTGGTTATTTAACAGTGGAGCTGTCCACTCTGCTGAAAATGCTTGGGTTATTTAACAGTGGAGCTGTCCACTCTGCTGAAAATGCTTGGGTTATTTAAACAGTGGAGCTGTCCACTCTGCTGAAAATGCTTGGGTTATTTAACAGTGGAGCTGTCCAGTCTTGTGTTTTGACACTTTCTGATCTCCCTTGCCTCCTTAAATGGATCCTCTCGCATAAGCCTTAAAAGATTTACCTTATGTTTTATACATGATTTGAGTTTTTCAGCAAATTGTTTCAGAGAACAGGGAAAGGGGCATTCTGGGCCACTTCCGCCCTCACTCAGTTCGGGCGAAAGTAACCCAGAATGCCCCTTTCCCTGTTCTGACAAGTAAGACTTCAATAACTAAAAAAAACGACCCTACAAACAAACATACTGTGTAGGGTTATCCGTTTTCAATTCTAATTAATTAAACTTTTCAGATTTCAGTTTTTTGTTTAATCCTTGTTTTTCCTGGTCATTTTCAATCACATCATTTTCCGCATACATTCTTCAAAATGAGTCTTTGTCTTTCATGTGAAATAAAATACCAGTCTTAAATGTTCTCTAAAGTCTTTTATAACCGAGGGTATATTTATGGCATTAAATTCACACACTCTATCCCAGCATGTCTTAGCTGAAAGCTAGTTCGACAAAGTGTTTCTCTTTTTAAACTATGTCTCTTTCTGCCCGATACAGTCATTATAATTAAAATTGTGTCTTGCGTACCTCTCAAAACGTCTATAAAACTGTTTCTTAAACATCATCAGTTTATTGCTAGGATTAACTAAAAATAATTGTTATTATCAGTCCATATAAACCTTTATCATGATATGCTTTGTTCCTTTAAGTGTTGGACAGAAACCACAATTGATTAAAAGTTAACGATAAACTGTGTTTGTAACAGGGTCGAGGATAATATGGTTTTTCCACAACCAGTCTGCCACAAATTAATGGCAATTGATGGAGTTTTTGTCATAAAGTTTACTGCTACCTAGTTTTATAACAGAGTTTAATCTAATTCAGTTATTATTTTATCATACTCTCCGTCAAAACTTGTTCAGTATAAGAAAACCCTATGAGGCCTAATGTGTAAGATTAATAATTTATGTCCTGTAGATGTTTCTATTTAAGTCAACAGTGTATTTTGTTGCTTGTGTTATGATCTTAGATCCTCGCCATTGTGAAGAAACGACGTTGGTAACGGAAGGTGTTTAAGTCTTAGTTTTGCCAGTAATATTAATTCCTTTTATAAGGTCATCTAACGCCCACAACCCCATCCTCTCACATCTTTAAGACAGGATAATTTCAAAATATTATTGTGAACGTGTCTCCTAATTTTTGTCTTGAAAGAACTGTAATTTTGTAGAAGTTTTGTTTACACCTGTTTCTTTTCTGTGGAGGATGTACTGTTTTTTCCCATACGGCGTCGTTATTTCAAATTCTTCCGTATATTAGCGGTCCGGTATAAGACTTTACATGTAAAGGGACAGAGTTGAATGCTTGTCTGAAACTGTTTGACGGCCAAATAAATGTAAATTGGGCTTATGAATTCCAAATTTTATTTCCCCATTCTAAATATGGTTCTAAGTGCATTTGAGGTAGGTTTTCGAAATATTTTTTATTCATACAGGCCAACATTATTTTGCTTCTAGATTGCGTAGTTGTTCTAGTTAGGAAACCTTTGTTGTCGTCAACCTCTTTGCGTTTATAATCACCATCTTTAGTGTACTCCAAAACCATACAAAGGGCCTATCTCACCATTCGGTTCAAAGTCCGCAATCGTCTGCAAGGTCTTTAATTCTAAGTTATACACCTCACAGGCGCTAATGTAACTCCTGGTTTTTCTGGCCCACGCGACATTATTTTTAAGTAGCGTATTATTTTATTCCAAAACAATTGAGGTTATCACTTTCACGACTTTCCCTGTTTTGTCTTGATTTTTTATATTAAATGATCGACCTCCCGCCAAAACTAATCTTTTAAACGGTAAATTAGGGAATTGTATAATTTCATAATCGCAATATGCTGCTTTCCTGACGGCAAGAGCTCTTAAAACTGTTGAGGGCCTTCCCATCATATAAAGTTTCATCAGTTGCGCAGCTCATCCAATGAACATTGAGTAATGTAATGTTATGCAAGATCGATCGGATTTTCCCCCTCAAAGTAGTTTTGTCTTGGCCTAAGCAATAAAACTATGAGTGGGTAATTTGCTAGTTGTAAAGCCTAAACATTTTAGCTAGGTCTCTATCAAAAAAGGTAGATGTTCCTTCGTCTTCAATGCTTGTAAATGTTAACATTGTTTTTAGATTTGCATTGTTAAGTTTGGGAGAGTAATGTTAAAGTTACTCATTGCTACTTTTAGTGAGCAAAACCCGTAATAACCATCAGGTATTGTTAACTGGCTCTTTTGGTCCATGCTCTGTTAACTTTTAGAACCTTATTTTTCGTCTTGGCTTTGCTTATATTAAACATACGACTTTGTAAAATATTCTGGTGACGCGACGTTCTGGTTCCGCATTGTTATTAATAGATGTTCTAAAAACGAAGGTCGTCTTGAGTTGTTATTGTTAAAACTTTTTTATAACAAATTAAAAATGAGTGCATTCAAATATACTGATGCAAAATATTGTTGGGCGCACTACAATCTTTAAAATATAACATCTGCCACCTCGGACATTTCGGTGACCCAGACTGTCGCTTTTTCATAAAAGGTGAGTACTCATTGAAGAAGCTATCTTACCCCCTATTAAAAAAAGAACACATTCGCGAAAAGCGTGGTTTAGTATCCGATGCTGTTTATCTGAACAGTTTAAAACTTTGATGTGTTTTGTGCTTCAACTGGGTGTGGAGTGTCGTTTGCTAATCACTTAAATCATCCTGATCCTTTGGTTAGGTCAGTGTACTGATTTCATTTCTATTACTCCTACTAGACGTATTTTAACTGATACTGAACTCTCAAGCGCCATTACCGAATGACAAACCGTTTAATCCATCAGGCAACAGAATAGACATGAATGTTTGAAAGGATCTGTAACGAATTCTATTTGAACACAAGACGAGACTTTAGACTAAACGTGGTTCTTAATCATGGTCTTAGGCACCCTCTTATTTTGGGGCATGCACTGAAGTTTTAAATTTGACTGGATTCTCCTTACACATCTTTCTCTTCAAGCGAAACAGCTTTGTTTTTTGTTTTTTTCCACAACTTGGGTCCATAGAGCAAGGAGCTTAATACAGCTGGTAAACATTTATCTTAGACACTTCTAAGGGCCTACTAGGGCGGGAATGAACGAAATAAACGACTCTATTGTACTTACGTTTGTGTGTTTGCTAGGGGCGCAAGCACAGGCAAGATCGAGCATAACTGTGCCTTTTACTGGCTTAGAACAGCGCAAAAAACAATACTTAGCAAATTTAGAGGCGCCATTAATTTACAGTTGATTACCTTCAAGTATTAAAGATACCAAAATGTTATCAATACGCAAGATCGAAGTAGTCTTTGCTGTTTGGCACTTGTTTATACATGCTGCCTTCTGACCTCAGGACTCCAGGTAGGAAAAATAATAAAACTACTAATAATGAAATCTATAGCAGGCAATGAACAGTAGGTTGGGAAATACAAACTTTAAATTCTGAGCCAGTTAATATTACAAAACAATTAAAAGAACACCCAGATTAAGTCATTTAATTCGAAGTCCAAACCCAAAAGTCATTGAAGCTCAGCAAAAGCTTGCGGATACTTGTTCGCGATGACTTGATTATGAAAAGACAGCGCTTGTTCTTGGAATTTAACTGGCCCTAGGTTATTTGGTCTTTATTCTTACTAAGATTACCCAACTATTAAGAGAACTAATGACCATACGTGCTCGGCCATAAAGCCAACTTCTTTGCTTGCAGTAGACAAAAAGCCAGCTGGACAATACTCCCCAATATTCCTGGTAAAAGGTTACACGGCTTAACCAGCTAATTTTTTTAATAAATTCGCATGATGATCAAGCAGTTTTTGTTCCCCATGATTTATCAGGTGATGGCGGTGGAGGCACTGGGCTTTGTTCACCGCCGCCTGTATGCAATATGCCATCATAGTGTTCTTATTGCAAATCCTAAGGCTGTTATAACGCTTACTAATGTGAATCCTTGCTCTCTAAACTGTGTTCGTATTCGTTCTGCTAGTTTCGTGTCTTCATATAAAATTTCTTTGGATAGTTTCTTTATTCTGCCTCACTGAGTTCGTAATTGTATTCGATTAGTAGACAGCACTTCTAGTCTTGCTGATCTTTCTTGTTCAAGATCTTTTAGTTCTTTGGGTTATTCTTTCTTTAATATCATGCCATAAGGTTGCGTCATCAGACTTCCAACGAGTTTTTTTTTTTTTTTTTATAGCTCATCTAGTTCACTAGTTTTGCTAAATTGTTTGTTAATTCGCCTCTAAATGGTTCTTAAAGCCATGATCAAGGGCGTTCTAGGTTCTGCTAGGCAATGGGGAATCATAATTGTTTTTAATCGCGGTTTATTCTGAAAAATGTTTCTGCTTCTATTGTATTTATTAATTCGCCTGCTGATTGCGATTTAATTCTTTAAGTTCCATGTTTTCATTTGGTTATCTGTCGGGAGTTCGTGTAGGTGTTTTGAAGTTTAGGCCAACTGCTCCGCCCTTAATTTCTGTCTAGGCAATGCAAGGCGATTTTGATTTTCACACTGGTCCTATTTCTATTGACCCACAGCTAAAAACTTTGATGGGTCGGGTTTGTTGTAAGCCGAACAAGTTGCCCTTGATCGTTTTTTACAAACAAATGAACCATCCTTCTATTTCAAAATCTTTTGGGTCTATAATTCGGGAGGTTCTTGACTAAACTTTTGTAAAATGCTCCGACCGTTTACTTTCTGTTAATCACGCTGCATTGAGAGCGTTGAGCGATTGATGTGTTAAGGGATCATTTCACTCATGTCGTCTCCACGATCAAAAACATCATAATTCTTCATTGCCTTAATTCCTGCCATGTTTTTAAATATTAAAACCCCCTTATTATTTTGCTTCATTAAGCAATGCCCAGAACAAGTACAGGCTCGATTCTTGACCCGCAAGAAAAAACTGAAAGAAGCCTTTGGGTGAAGGGAATAAGCGGATATTACGGTTCCAATAATCCATCTACTATTGATGCAGAATCAAAATTCTGACTGTCAAATTTCCAGACCTAGGAGCGGATGAGTGAAGTGTGCCAGGTCTTCTGCGCGCTCTTACTTTCAAAATAGCGCTCGATTCAACAACAGACCAAACAGGACAGTTGTGCAGAATCTGGGGCGGGCACTCGTTAGAAAAATTTCTATAAAACTTGAGGGGCAAGGAAATATTTTCTTTACATAATGCGGGGACATATTTTTAACCTATTCTGATCTATGGCTAACGGGAACGAAAGGGTGATCTTGCGTTTCAAGGAATTGAAAATGAAGAAGAGCACTAAAGTTTAGGATTAGGCGCGAACTCGCCTAAGGTGCTAAAAGCAGCAATAAGGCTGATAGCTGTAAATTTTGGTATGGAAACGTTTTCCTTTCCCTTAGATTTTGAGTTGTTAAAATGGCAAGCACCATAACTTTCAAGGAGCATTAATAGACGGATTGTCATATGAACCAATTGTTAATGAATACAAAAACGCGTATCAGATATCAGACACGAAGCAAAGTACAGCATTTCTGAAATCGCGTTAGTTGTTTGACGTTGTTAGCAAAACTTCACTTAGCAAGCTGATTGAACAAAAAATATCAGTCAAAATTCAAGATATTACGAAAGAGTGATTCATCATACAAAACACAATCTCTAGAAGCAGGGCAGACACTATATGGAATTTTAGTTTTAGCGTTGCAGAAAGATCGCTTAGGTATTTTATTGCTGTGGTGAAAATGAAGAACCGTTCAAAAGAGCAAGTGAAAAGTTTTTAATCCTAAAATAACGAAAGTGCAATGTACAAGTGACGGCAAGTCCTAACCAAAATCTACGCTAGCGGGCGTTGTCCTGATCCATCATTTGACGACTTAAGAAAATGTTTGGGGGTGGGAGGGGTTAGAATAGTAAATCTAAAGCAGACCTAGTGTCCTAAAGATTTTACATCTTCACAGTGTTAGGACTCGTTGATTATTTAAACAACAAAATACGGTTTATGGATTGACCTAAGGTCAACAGAGGATAATGAGTGTATGGAAGCGGGAGAAACGTGAGAGACGTTAATAAACATTCAAATTGATAAAGAAGAAGAAAGACGATAACGCTTTAATGTACATTTGTTTTTATTTTATGATGCGGCAGCTGAATATTCGAGAAAACAGATTAGACTATGTATTATACTAAATTTTTTTTCATTTTATAAAAAAGCATGTTCTGTTCAGGTTTATCCAATGTGCCTACTGCACGGTGATGTCGAGAGAAGAGATAAGCTGCAATTCTGCTGTTATAAAAGCCCTGAAGTAAAAACTTAGATTTAACCAACATTACGCAATTGCAGCAAGTAAACTAGAGCAAGACCTTTCAAAATTACAGCAAAAACAAACGAAGGTATTTGCGCCTTTAATGCTGTTAATATGTTAATACTGGAGCATCGTCGGTAAGTGCTCTATCAGCAGGAACAAGGCGTTGGTCTCCTTAGCAACGTGGATAGGCGCACCCGCAGCTTTACCTCTGTAGGAGGTTTGTCTTAGCTCTGGCTGTGTTCTTTAGCGCTAGGTGCTGCTAGCAAAAAATTAAAACTAATACTCCAAAGCACACAGCTATAGGTTCAACTAATAACAGCTTAACTTAGCTCGTTCAAACTGACATAAAATACAGCGCAGTGTATGGGATCAAACATCTCGGATGAAGAATTTAAGCGTTTACAGGCGATTTTGATGACTACCAAAAAGACAAAGTTTGATCTTCAAAGAAGGGCGTTGGGTGGTGACAAGTTTTTATCAACAGCCAGACCCGAGCAGATAAAAAGGATGCTTAAAAATGTAAACGAGACATTAACTCTGTTTAAACAGCTCAAATTACAACACCAAAGTGTTTATACTTTAGTTTATGAGTCCAAGCGCAAAAAGACCGTTGTATTGGTTTGATTAGTATTTTTTTTTAATTTAATTAAATATTTTGGACTTAGAAAAGAAAGACAGCATGGCTAAGATATATGATTAGGGAACAAGACGAATTGTTTTGAAGGAATGCTCGAGAGAGAGCGTTTATCAAGAGCAACTGATGTATTGATTTAGAAGTCATGTCCCAACAAACGTACAGGCAAGCGTTGTTCATGCCTATTTTCAAGTGCCAGGCAAAACTAACAATAGACCCGCCAAGTTAAAGTAATCGTTAGGCTGTTTTTAATTGACTATGTATCAATACAATGAAGGAAAATCTAGATGTCTGGGTCTCATCTAAACAACAGGACTATTCTTTCTCATAACGACGTAACACGGCTGGGAAGACACGAACTGCTTGCACAGTTTGACGCTGCCGTGTGTGAAGAAGCAAAATGAAGAGCTCAGGTTGGTCAGAGGGCGAAAAAAGTCTAGAGATTAGATTAAAACAGGCTAAGTATGCACCGATTGTTGTAGGGGGGGGCAAGGCTTACATTCCGCTACCTCGGGAGTTGGTTTTAAAGAGAGCAGTTTTAACAAAAAAAAATTCAGACAACAAATGTTTCATGTGGTGCGTTCTTGCAAGGCTGCATCATGTCCGGAACACGCAGAGAGAGTGACTAACTATCAGCAATACGCTAAAGATCTTAACTTCAATGGAATATCCTTTCCTGTTAGTGTAGACCAAATTGATCAGTTTGAAGAACAAAACAACCAATAATGTTAATGTATACACATGGGATGAGGAAACAAATTTGGCGCCAATTAAAGTGTCCAAGAACAGTCCAACAATAGGCGAACCAGACAAAAATCATGTTGACTTACTACTAATGTTTTCACCAGCGGGGCTACCCCATTACACATTGATACGCACAATGAGTAGATTATTGAGTTATACTACAAACAAACATAGCAAACAAGAATTCTGCAGAAAAATGTTTAACAAGAATTCCATCTGTGCAAGCTGCGAGTGAACATATAAAACATTGTAAAAGTTCTGTAGACTGTTTAAAACAGACTAATTACGCCCCACCCGGATCTAAAGTTAGTTTTAAGAACTGGAAAAAACTGCAACATTCTCCCTATGTTGTTTACGCAGACTTTGAATCACTCATTGTTCCTTATGAAGGGCCAGCGCCACAAAAACTTCAAAAAACAGTCTTAATGAGTAATCATCAGATTTGTTCATTTGCCTTCATTGTTGTCAGGTCGGATGGCGTTTATTCAGATCCAGAATTATATAGAGGACCAGATGCTGCAGGAAACATTCTTAAAACGCATGCAGCAAGTGCGTAACGCCTGTTCTAATAAACTAAACTTATCTGAAATCATAATGGCGCTGAAGACCAACAACAGTATGACTCAGCCACGCATTGTTGGATTTGCGGTTTAGAGCTAACGCCCAAGAGTGTAAACCCACAGTAAGAGACCATGATCACATTAGTGGGGAAATTTAGAGGTGCGCGCATAACAAATGCAATCTTCAACTAAAGTTTGATCCAAAGACATGGAAGCTGCCTGTTTTTTTCATAACTTGCGGGGTTACGACTTACCTTATAATGAAGTGGGATCCCAAAGAACATAGGAAAAGCATGTGCACTAAAAATGTCTTTTGATCATGCAACTTGATGGGGTTATTAGAGTCACTGGCACCTTAAATCTGATAACAGGATG
>CM031628.1:31629098-31631598 GCA_018398815.1 Conus ventricosus
CTCCCCAACGCTGTAATTAACATACCGCGAAGTAATCGGATAGCCTGGTGCACCCACCGTGTATATGGGCGCGTTCAGACACAACTGCTTTTCCCTGCGTTACTCTATGGGAATGTGTTCAGTCCTAGCTACTCTCTGAAAACTTTAGTAAATTAGTATTGAAAACGGATAACCCTACACAGTATTACTCTTACTTGTCAGAGAACAGGGAAAGGGGCATTCTGGGTTACTTTCGCCCGAACTGAGTGAGGGCGGAAGTGGCCCAGAATGCCCCTTTCCCTGTTCTCTGTTTCTTTACCACACTTTCTTTCCGTTGTACTTTCTTACCCTTCACTAGCTGCTTTGGGGTGCTGTTGGATACCGATTTTTAATCCTTGGTGGTGCGAATACCATGGAATTGTAGAGTGTGGTATATCTCTATCTGACGCCAAGGACAATAGGCACAATCAGCCTTGTCTACCCGATGAGTCCGATCTAGCAGACGAAAGGCGTAGGAGCAGCACTGTGAATAGTTCTGTCTCCAAGATGGGTATTCATAGGCTGCTCGTGCCGAATTTCATATTCATTTTGTATTTCCCTGACTTTTCATTCTTAATTTTCTGTACCCCCCCCCCCCCCCCCCCCACTCCTCCATTCCCCTCCCCCCTTCCCGAATTTTTCCCTCTTCGAATCTTTGGCAAATCATTGTTGATGTAATGATGAAGGAATTGTTAGTAGTCTGCACTTGTTTTCTCCCGCTAATTAATTGCTTATATATATATATAATTGTCAATGATGTTAAAAAGGAAGGTTAAAACTCGAGGTTAAGACTCTACAAAGTTGTTTCGAGCGTGTTGCGCTGTCATCAGGATGTTTTTGGTTTGCCCACCGCCGATGTTAGAAAGCGTGTGGGCTCCCGTTTGCGGTTGTTTGCACGTGCGGGTTGGCTGCACGTGTTTTTGGGGGCTTTCAGGGTTTTTATTTTGGGTGTGTTCACTAACAACGATTTCCATTTATGCCTGCAGTTGTTTACTATTTCTGTTTTGGTGTTTAAAGTTGCTAAGTGTGGTTTGCATAGTATTAACCATTTTTCAGTTAAACATAGGTTGCACCTTTTTGAAACATTGCTGTATGGTGTTGCTCCCCAAGGGTCGAGCACTTTTAAAATCATTTTAGGCTCTTTGGTTATATTCATAATATATATATATATATATATATATATATATATATATATGTGTGTGTGTGTAGGTGAGAGAGAGAAAGAATGTTAAGGCAGCATGGGGGAGGACAGAGAGAGAGGGGGGAGGTGTAGAAGGGGAGCGGAATGACCAAGTAAAAGGATCGAGAGAAAACATGAACACGTTAGGTGCAAATGATGTGTGCAGAGAGAGAGAGAGAGAGGGGGGGGGGAACAGGAGGAGCAGAAGAATAAAGCGAAAAGTGTGCACTTTAAGTGTTAATGATGAGACAGTGAGAGAAAGAAGAAGGGAGAGAGAGAGAGATAGAAAGAGAAGAGGGGGAAAGAAAGAAGATGGGGGGGGGGGGGGCGACAGATAGATAGATGGAGAGAGAGAGAAGAGAGAGATGCGGACAGCCAAGAAGAAAAAGTGAAGGTAGACAAAGTGAGAGAGACGAGCGAGAGGCACACAACACACACACACACACACACACACACACACATCTGCAAGATGGCCTGACGGCCTTCTCCCGGGAGTGTTGCTGCACAATCGTTACGTCATTCGACAGAGTCCATCCCCATGGCGCATGCACCAAATTCACCAATCGAAGAACAACATCGGGCTCCATGATATATATATATATATATATATATATATATATATATATATATATAGAGAGAGAGAGAGAGAGAGAGAGAGAGAGAGAGAGAGAGAGACAGAGACAGAGAGAGAGACAGAGACAGAGAGACAGAGACAGACAGACAGACACATACATACATATATACATACATACATGCATGCATACATGATGGTGTGTGTGTGTGTGTGTGTGTGTGTGTGTGTGTGTGTGTGTGTGTGTGTGGTGCGCTGTAATTTCTCAATCTTTTCATTCATACAGCTGATAAACTCAATCCTACGTTTGTAAGCCAGCACAAACACTTAATCAAAATCTATTTCACTAGCAAACTAGCAAAACACTGACATATATTACATATTTGTACCACATCATTTAACAGTTTCATATCAACGTTATGTTTTTTACAAGCTTGGATTCAAAATATTAGATCGTTATATGTCAAAGATTTTTTTTTAATTATTAGAAGTCCTATTTTAAAGGCCTCGTACGTCTATGCCGCAGTCGGGAGCACGTGAAAAGCAGACACCAAGACGAACTCATATGTTACTCAATAACTAACAAGGCAGTGCCAAACAAAATCCACAGAAATAGCAACATACTCCTTCCACAAACGAATGTAGCGGTTGTTCAGATAAGAACGACTCAAATTCCACAGTCAAATTGGCACATCTTAAACACAACTTTACAGAGATATTAAAATGGCGTG
>CM031628.1:31654098-31659098 GCA_018398815.1 Conus ventricosus
GGCTGGGCTATAAGCAACATTATCTCATCTTATCTTGCCTGATATGACCCTTTGCGGTCGGCTGGGCTATAAGCAACATTATCTCATCTTATCTTGCCTGATATGACCCTTTGCGGTCGGCTGGGCTATAAGCAACATTATCTCATCTTATCTTGCCTGTAGAAGAAATAAGAGGTCGAAACGCGTCGTGTTTTTGCTTGTAATTTGTTTGTCCATGTTCACCGGAGGAATATCACTTTAGATTCCTTTGAAAATGGGTTTCAATTTCCGCCTACAGTCACCTCCCTTTGAAACGGACACGAGACGTTAAACAGGCCTGCATTATGTTGTCCAGCTGTTCTGCCGTTCGGGATTTCAACCATCAGCCCTTCCCTATTACCTAAGGTCTTTTGATGTGTAGGAGTGGAATGTACAACTAATAACTTTCGCTTTCTTTGTCAATGTGGGGCCTTCAACCGGAATTTTTTTTTCCAACAGTGTTTTTTTTTTTTTTTTTTTTTGCGTTCGTTATTCTCTTTCCCCCTTTTCTTCCTTTTTCTTCGTCTCTTTCTTTATTTCCTTTTTTTTTTTTTTTTTTTTTTTTTTGGTGGGCCTCCATCCTTCTTTTCCCCAGCCTTTTCACTTAATTTTTCTTCTTCAAAGCTTCACACACCGTGCATAGTCCGTGTGTTTTATTGCCGACGGACATTCGCTTGCTGTTTTAGTTTTTAAGGCGTCTGGGTTTGTTTATGTTCTGATGTTTAGTCTGCTGACACTTTCGTTCTGTTGTAATTATTACACTCACACCCTGAAAGGAACAATCTCAAACAAAAGAGCAGCGACTACGGTACTTACGAAAAGAGATGAACAATTTTCGCTATCTGTATACACAAAACAATCCACGCACAGACACAGACACAGACACACAGACACAGACACACAGCACACACACACACACACACACACACACACACACACACACACACACACACACACACACACACACACAAGAGAAGTGATTCTAGTTTAAGCATTACTGTATTGTTTCCGTTCGTTATCATTCAGAGGTGTGTGGGGGTTGTTGTTTTTTTTCATTTGTTGAAATCTTATTCTGCACATTGTCCAACATTGACTTTTTTCGCAATGTCTTTGTTGCAGACACATCCCTTGCTATGGGATCTTTAACCTCTATGGAGTCAAGCTATATTCTGGAATCTTCTTCTCTCTTACGGGGTTCTCTCAGACGCATGCAGAAGGGCAGTTCACTTTGGTGTTTCATCCCAACAATCGTGTACTCATGAGAGAAGGAGAGAGAGAGAGAGAGAGAGAGAGAGAGAGAGAGAGAGAGAGAGAGAGAGAGAGGAGAGAGAGAGAGAGAGAGAGAGAGAGAGAGAGGCAGACAGACATACGGACAGACAGACAGACAGACAGAAAGAGAAAACAAAGAGAGACAGACTGACAGAGCCACAAACTGAGCACAGAGAGAAAGAAACAGACAGACAGACAGACAGAGATAGAGTCAGAGAAGGACATACAGACAAACAGAGACACAGAGACAGACGGACAGACAGATAGAGACAAAGACAGAGACAAAGACAGACATAGAGACAGAGACAAACATACTGAGAGACAGAGACAGACAGACAGACAGAGACAGACAGACAGACAGAGGCGGAACCGAGGGGGATGGGGAAGGGGGGGGGGGGAGGCAGTGAATAATCCATTTTCCTCTCTCTGCCAGGATTCTGGTTTATACTCCACTTGAAATGGCCAGACTAGGGGCGGATGTTGACGGCAGAGTCAGTGTCTACGCAGACTCCAGCCTGCTCCCCCACCCCACCCCCCTCTAAGCCTGTTGGAGGAGGCTTTAGACGCTAGGCCTGTGTGTGAACACACACACACACACACACACACACACACACACACACATACATACACATGAACGCACGCATGCACGCAGAGTGAGAGAGAAACACAGAGAAAGAGAGAGAGAGAGAGAGAGAGAGAGAGAGAGAGAGAGAGAGAGAGAGAGAGAGAGAGAGAGAGAGACAGACAGACAGACAGACAGACAGACAGACAGACAGACAAAGTGATTCACCATAAGTTGTGATAGGGAAGCATTTCATGGCGGAGTGAGCTAATGGTAGCCAATACAACGAGTACAAAACACCTATAAGAGTGTGATTAACGGTAAAATACCGGTAGATTTACCGGTGGGTTTTTGTTTTGTTTTGTCTGGTTTTGTTTTCCAATACTGTCCGAACACAAACACAGCGTGGCTCAGAAGGAAGAGCAAAACAAGCCATGGTTCTTGAACATGAGAAAAAGTGATCTTTATTCGTCAGTCCAGGTGGTGTATCGCTAGCATTCAATGGTTCTTGAACATGAGAAAAAGTGATCTTTATTCGTCAGTCCAGGTGTGTGTATCGCTAGCATTCAATGGTTCTTGAACATGAGAAAAAGTGATCTTTATTCGTCAGTCCAGGTGGTGTATCGCTAGCATTCAATGGTTCTTGAACATGAGAAAAAGTGATCTTTATTCGTCAGTCCAGGTGTGTATCGTGATCTTTATTCGTCAGTCCAGGTGGTGTATCGCTAGCATTCAATGGTTCTTGAACATGAGAAAAAGTGATCTTTATTCGTCAGTCCAGGTGGTGTATCGCTAGCATTCAATGGTTCTTGAACATGAGAAAAAGTGATCTTTATTCGTCAGTCCAGGTGGTGTATCGCTAGCATTCAATGGTTCTTGAACATGAGAAAAAGTGATCTTTATTCGTCAGTCCAGGTGGTGTATCGCTAGCATTCAATGGTTCTTGAACATGAGAAAAAGTGATCTTTATTCGTCAGTCCAGGTGGTGTATTGCTAGCATTCAATGGTTCTTGAACATGAGAAAAAGTGATCTTTATTCGTCAGTCCAGGTGGTGTATCGCTAGCATTCAATACCGGGAACTTTACTTGTTTTAGCTACAAGGCTTTATTCATATTGCATAATTAATATGTATATAAAAAAAAATTTCAAACGCCATCTTGCGCTGAAGTAAATAAAGATAAGTGATTGCCCGATCATTTTCGTTGTCCTGAGTGTTTTGTACCTAGCTGAAGAAGACCTAAGAGGTCGAAACGCGTCGTGTTTTGTCTTGTGATTCGTTTGTCTACGTTTTCATGGCGGTTCGCTATTAATTACATTTGAAACATATTGCATAGCTATTATTCAAGGACTAGACACGTGTCTATATTCATCTGCCGATGTCTGTAAATGAAAAGATAACAACTCGTCCAACACTTTATTCGTTTCTTTACTACTGTGTAATAACGATCGTCCAGTCTCGCGCTGCGCTGTTTCTTTTGTGGCATTCATTAATAAGATCTGCAGGGAAGAGATTTGATCGTGTCAGCCTTCTGTTTCTTTATGAAAGGGAGTCTTAAGTGAACCAGGGAGACGCAAAGGGTCTATATTGATGAGCAAAGGGGAGTAACGTCTTCCCACATGCAACAATTAAAGGCACATAACTCTTAAGTCTACTCCATGTGCAGTAACCACACGTGTAGACAAGAGGCAAAAAAAAAAAGCATCTAAACGTACTCCCAGTTTATCTTAAATACAAGTACTTTCTGAGATATTCCATGAAAGAAGAAAAAGCGTTTTGGTCCGTTGTTGCCGTTAGTAACCGCTATTCTGGTAAAATAAAACATCGGGCATCATCCGTGACCCATAATACGTACAAATTTTCCGAAAGATCGGCCCAGAAGTTTTGTCTGGAGCGAGTGAAACACATTTTGACCACGGACAGACAGACACACAGACTGCATTTCTTCGTTCCCATTGTAAAGTACTCCCTGTTCTATAACAACTGGGAGTGCAAAAAGAACAAAGGCTCTTTTTTGTTTTGTTTTCTTCTTTTAACATTGAGATGATTACGTCACAAATGGTAACGTCAAAATTACGTCATTTGTTTAGGACGTCTGCCTCATTTAGACAGGAGCAAAAGTAATCGTGAGAGTCAACAGAATCTTCTCCAATGATCAAAACGTCGTCGACAAACTTGGGACCCACCCCCCCCCCAAAAAATGTCAAATGAAATACGATAAAGGAGAAACAAACAGAAACAAACAACAACAACAAAATACGCAACAGAAACTTGTTTCTCTCCATCACGCCAGCTTTGATCATGTTCCAATTCAAGACGGCTCTTTGCTCATCGTGTAATAAATAATCATATGTCCTTTGGCGGATCTTCGTCTTCGGCTCCGTCTGTCTGAAGGAGAAGAGGCAGCCTCACAATCATCTGCCTTTCCGCTTAAATCTTTTAAAACTGGTCTTAAAAGGCAATGTTTTTAAACTTTTGAAAACTGTTGCCACAATGCACCATCTAAAGACTTTCGTTTGTGGAGCAGAGAGAGAGAGAGAGAGAGAGAGAGAGAGAGAAGAGAGAGAGAGAGAGAGAGAGAGAGAGAGGTGTGTGTGTGTGTGTGTGTGTGCGTGCGTGCGTGTGTGTGTGTGTGTGTGTGTGTGTGTGTGTGTGTGTGTGTGTGTGTGTGTAGGCACTCTCGCTTCTTGCTACTGTTGTAGTAGCCTAGTAAGCATAGTAGTATTCATTGGTGTCATTTATTGTTGTAGTTGCCGTCGTCATTAAACTTGCGAACGTTTGTTTGGTATTGTGGTTTTGAATGCATATGTTCACATAAATGCCACCGTTTGTTTGGTATTGTGGTTTTGAATGCATATGTTCACATAAATGCCAACGTTTGTTTGGTATTGTGGTTTTGAATGCGTATGTTCACATAACAGAACCTCGGCTTAAACGTTCATCCGAAAGACTTTGAAGGGTGTTGAAGTTTCAACTAATGTCGACTCCAAAGAGGACCTCGCCGATCTGGCAGTCTCCAGCGGGTAATGAACCTCCTTCGACTCAAGTGAGTAGCACTTTAACCCACTTCGCCAAGCACGCTCCAAGCAACAGGAATACAAAGTAAACTTACAAGAAGAAAAATTACGAGGCAAAAAATTATAGTAATAAGT
>CM031628.1:31671598-31676598 GCA_018398815.1 Conus ventricosus
TTTTAAAAAAGCAAAAAATGTGCTTTAATCGGGCGCGGCCCCAAAATTTTTTCTTTTAAAAAAATAAGGAAGAAGGAAATTGCCAATTGATTTGCTTACAATTATTTTATTCCCATATTTACCTGTTTTTTGTATGGTTGGGAAATTTGGGGTTTTTAAAAAATGTTGATTTTTTAAAAAATTTCAGTTACGTTTTTAAAGTTTATTTAGATTAAATAAAAGTACAATACTTCAATGATTTATGGTGAAACCAAAAAAAATCTATCCTTTTTTTCTGTACGATTTAAAGTAAAAAATAAAAAGGGTTCTGGGCTAATTAGTTGTTCCTGATTCTAAGAAGCTTTCAAACAAAGTATTATATTTACATGAACATAACAAAAGGAATTTTCGTTTCACCATGGCTTGTTTATGTTTAAAAAAGATTTTATTTGAAACGGGTTTTGTTGGGTTTTGGGACCCTTTTCATTCACAAAAAAAAAATAATTATGAAAGTGGTTAAAAAGGGGGTTTGCAAAATAATTTCCCGTGATTGGCGCAGTTTCTTGAAAACAGAACAAAGTGTGTATTTATAAAAGTATAAAGACTGTCTTTGGGAAAAGAACATTTTATTTCTACCTTCCGATATTTTTTATACCCCTTTTTTCAAAAATTTTGATGTAGTAACCATAAAAATTTCAAAATTTAAAATTTTGGAAAACACCATAATTTTTCCAAAAGGAAATTGCGTATTTGTGTAAAACTGTGAAATGGGTGAAATTTGGGGATGAATTCCATTGCATCTGGAAAAGTCCCAAAATTAATGAAACTTCGGAAAAAATTTTTCCCCCCAAAAAATTCTAAAACCAAAAATCGTTTTCAACTTTTGTAATTTATTTCAAAAAGGAAGACGATTTGTTTGAATTTTAGTAAATTTCTAAAAAAATGGGAAGATTGGTTTAATGAGACGTTACAGTTCACCAAATTCAGCATTTCCCAACTTGTTCACAATTGTTTGGGAGTTTGTTTTTCTTTGTTACTTGTATCCTCCCTGCCCACAGGGGTCAAAGGATTATTTTTTGAATTGAATTGAAAAATTTGTGTGTGTGTGCGTGTTAAAATGGGGTGTATGAGTCTATGTGTTTTTTGTATTTTTTCTCTCCTTCTTCTCTCTCTCTTCCTCTCTTCTCTCTCTCTCTCTCTCTCTCTCCTTTCTATCTGTCTCCCCTTCCCCTTTAAAAAATAAAAAATAGATTTGCAACTGACAACGAAGATATTGATATCTTGCCTATTTGTCTTTCCTTCAAATTCTGCGGTTGTCTTTGTCTGTCTGTTGTCTGTCTGTTGTCGTCTGTTTTTTCTCTTCTCTCTTCTTCTCTCCTCCCCCTCTCTCTTTTCTCTCTCTTCTGTGTACGGCATCTTCCCAAAGTGTGTGGGGTGTTTTTTTTTTTTTTTTCCTGTCTCAATTGCCTTTTTTTTTTTTTTTTTTTTTTGTTTTCTGTTTCGTGAGGTCTGGTTCTGGCAGAATTGTCTTTGGCATCACAAAGGCAAAGGGAAAAAAAAAATACAAACAAACGAAGGATAAAATGTAAAAAAAAAGACGCCCCAAAAGTGTGAATAAAAAGGGGGCCCGGCGTTCAGAAAAAAAAAAAGAAACCCCCCCATTCCGTACTGACTTCTTTGTTTTTTTTGTTGTTGTTTGTTTTTTTTCTTGTTTTTGTTTTTTCGGGCCCTTTTTAAAATCTGTTGTCTTCGCTCGTTAACTTTTCCCTCTGTCTGTCGCGTGCGTGTAATCTTCTTTCCCCTTTTCTTTCTCTCTTCTCAACTCTTCTCTTTTCTCTCTCTCTCTCTCTCTTCTCTCTCCACACACCACACACCACACACACACACACACAACACACACACCACAACCACACACACACAAAACCACACATTGCGTCCGGCACCCTCTCTCTCTCTCTTCTCTCTCTCTCTCTCTCTCTCTTTTCTCTCTCTCTCTCTCCCCCCCTCTCTTCCCCCTCTCTCTCTCTCCCTCTCTCTTCTCTCTCTCTCTCTCTTTCTCTCTCTCTCTTCTCTCCTCTCTCTCTGAGTGCCGCTCGAATTTGTACTAAGACATCTTTTTGGGGGTCGAAAAAAATGACCAGAAAAAAACCCAAATAAAGTTATTTCACAAACACATTTGGGAAAGCGGGAGGAACTAAGAGCAATACATCTCTTCCCAATGCTGACAACATCTGATAGCTGAAACTGCCTTAATCGTATGTAAGCTCTTGAGCACATCAGTTTCTCAGTGTAGTCGTCCGTCTGTTCGATGTTATAGCGTTTACAAGCGTAAATTTCCGCAGTACGAATTCCTTGCAACGTTCATACTTGGTGTTACTTGGTTTCGAATATTTGAATATACTTGTCCATATATTCTGATCTTTCTCTCTTCTGCATTGACTTTGAAAAGATTGATCATGTTCATTCATTTATTACTTCTCTCTCTCTCTCTCTCTCTCTCTCTTCTCTCTCTCTCTCTCTCTCTCTCTCTCTCTCCCTCTCTTCTCTCTCTCTCTTCATTCACACACACACACACACCACACACACACACACACACACACACACACAAGCTCCCACATGCACACTAACACACGCACGTACGCACACACACAGAAACACTCAAAATGTACAAACACGCAAGTGCACACGAACTCTCTCTCTCTCTCTCTCTCTTCCTCTACTCCTCTCTCTCTCTCTCTCTCTCTCTCTCTCTTCTCTTACACACACACAACACACACACACACACACACACACACACACACACACACCACACACACACACAACACACACAAGCTCATACACACACACACACACAACACACACACACACACACACACACACACACACACACACACACACAAACTACACACACACACACTCAAAAAGTACAAACATACAAATGTACACAAACTCACACACACACACACACACACACACACACACACACACACACAACACACACACACACACCACACATATATAAAACAAAACTCACTCTCTCTCATCTCTCTCCTCTCTCTCTCTCTCTCTCTCTCTCTCTCTCTCTCTTCTCTCCTTCTCTCTCCTCTCTCTCTCTTCTCTCTCTCTTCTCTCTCTCTCTCCCTCTCTCTCTCTCTCGTGTATTCCAAGCTGCTGTAGTATTCCTTACGTTCTTCATGGGTTCTGTCTGGAAGTGTTGGCTCAGCCTTCACACATGCCAGGGCAAAAGAAACGCCAAAGAAAAGACGATGTGCGAAAGGTTGTCAGTCAGGGGGGAAAAAATGTAATATTTCCCTAGAGAGTTTTGTTTCTAGTTTTCTTCACTATTTCCCTCATTAGTCGGGGTTATTTTTGGCTTCTTCTGTCCATCTGTCTGTGTTGCACAGACGAATAAACCCAGAACTTTTGACACTCAAGTGAACACACAGGCGCGCGCGCACACACACACACACACACCACACAACACACACACACACACACACACACACACACACACACAAATACACAAACACACATATACATACACACAGGCACAACACACACACAACACACACACACACACACACACACACACACACACACACACAACACACACACATGCTCACATGCACTCACGCACATGGACACACACACACACACACGAATAAACTCAGATGTATATATTCATTCCTTTATGCATACACATCTACATACATGCATTCATAAGGAAATCGGGTGTCTTATGTATCTATTTCCAGCTTAATGAGGCGTTGGCATTATCTATTTCCAAGAAAATCAGACGACGTCATGCTTCTATTTCCAAGAAAATCAGGTCACGTCATGTATCTATTTCCAAGGAAATCAGGTGACGTCATGTATCTATTTCCCAGGAAATCAGGTGACGTCATGTATCTATTTCCCAGGAAATCAGGTCCTGTCATCTACCTGTATCCAAGGAAACCAGGTGTTGTCATGTGTCTGTATCCAGAGAAAATCAGGTGTCGTCATGTATCTCTATCAAAAGAAATCAGTTGTCGTCATGTGTCTATTTCCGACGAAATCATGTATCGTCATGTATCTATTTCCAACGAAATCAGTTGTCATCACGTATCTGTTTCTATGGAAATCAGGTGTTGCCATGTATCTATTTCCAACCAAATCAGGTGTCATGATGTTTCTATTTTATGACAATTTACCCAACATATGTTTAATTTCAAAGACAATCAGGCTTCGTCTTCTATCAATTTCCAGGAAAATTGAGCATCGTTTTCTATCTGTCTCCAGGAAAATTGAGCATCGTTTTCTATATGTTTACAGGAAAGTTGAGCATCGTTTTCTATCTGTTTCCAGGAAAGTTGAGCATCGTCTTCTATCAATTTCCAGGAAAATTGAGCATCGTTTGCTATCTGTTTCCAGAAAAATTGAGCATCGTTTTGTATCAATTTCCAGGAAACTTGAGCATCATTTTCTCTCTGTTTCCAGGAAAATTGAGCATCGTCTTCTATCAAATTCCAGGAAACTTGAGCGTCGTTTTCTATCTGTTTCCAGGAAAATTGAGCATCATTTTCTATCTGTTTCCAGAAAAATTGAGCATCGTCTTCTATCAATTTCCAGGAAAATTGAGCATCATTTTCTCTCTGTTTCCAGGGAAATTGAGCATTGTCTTCTATCAATTTCCAGGAAAATTGAGCGTCGTTTTCTATATGTTTCCAAGAAATTGAGCATCGTTTTCTATCTGTTTCCAAGGCGATCTAGCGTCGTCATGTATCCAGTTCCCAGACTGTCAGGCATCTTTGTCTTTATTTCCAAGACAATCAGGCGTTGCCTAGCATCCACTTCAAAGACAATCAGGCGTCGTCTTGAACCAATTTTCACGACGGTTATGCAATGCCAGCAGACAGTTAACAAGAAGTGATGGCAGCTTGTTCAACCGACCGCTGTAGATTGGCTCAACATGGCAGAACTGATGTTCACGTGTTCAATTACATGAGCTGAACGTCAAGAGAGAGAGAGAGAGAGAGAGA
>CM031628.1:31684098-31686598 GCA_018398815.1 Conus ventricosus
TCGGCCCGCTCCTGTGCTCCCTTTTCTTCGTTTAGATCCTATACTGTTCTGTCCCCTTCCCTTTCTCTTAAATTCCCTGTTCTTCTGTTCTGTTCTGTTCTGTAATCTTTCGTTTTCTTGTCTTCTGTTCAATTCTTTCTGTTCTCTTCTGTCTGTTCACTTCTGTCTGTTCTCTTCTGTCTGTTTCACTTCTCTTCTTCTCTGCCCATCTTTCGTGTCATCTGTTCACTTACGTTTCTCCTGTACTTACTTCTCTTCTTTGTTCACACTCCTCCTCTGTTCCCTTTCTCTCCCGCTCTAGCTCTGTGTTTGCATCTATCTATGAATTTCTCTCATCTTCTCTTCTCCTCTTACTCTTCTTCTCTTTCCTCTCTCCTTCCTCGCCAGAAACTGAGATGGGTGGTTTCTTCTCCACTCTTTTCGTGTCTTCTCCTCTTTCGCCCTCGTCCTTCCCGTTTGTCACACTTGTCCTCTTCTCTGTGGTATTCTCTGGCCTCCTCTTTCTTGCTGCCCTCGCTGTGAGACTATATAATCATCGATCATTTCCTACAGGGATTGTTCAGGTGCCATGACTGAAGCAAAATCGAATTTGCCATCATCATCATCATCATCATCATCGATTATCTTAATTAAGCTTAAGCACATGGTGTGCATAATAAACTGGTCCTAATCATGAACTGTCTAATTAATATTGATATGGAGTGGAACGGAAGAAAAAGAAGAAAATCGATTGCTGACACTGATTTGGGTTGGGGTGTTTTTAATGAAAAAGAGATAGACAGACAGACAGACAAACTGACAGACAGACAAACTGACAGACAGAAACAGAGACACAGATTGATGCAACCAGAGGCAAAGGCTGAGAGAATGGAGAGAGAGGAAAGCATAGATGGAGAAAGCACAGGTACATGAGTAAAAAGACACTGATGGAGGGAGGCAGGTAGGGAGAGAGAGAGAGAGAGAGAGAGAGAGAGAGAGAGAGAGAGAGAGAGAGAGGGGAGAGAGGGAGAGAGAGAGAGAGAGAGAGAGAGAGAGAGAGAGAGAGAGAGAGAGAGAGAGAGAGACGGGCGGACAGACAGACGGATAGACACAGACAGACAGACACACAGGCAGACAGAGAAAGAGACAGGGACACAGAAAGAGACAGACTGACAGACAGACAGTCTGACAAACAGACAGACAGAGCAATCTATATTAATTGTCAGCACATTTTTCTTCACATTGTACTCCCACTTCTTATAGAGCAAGGAGTACTTTACAATGGGAACGAAGAAATGCTGTCTGTGTGTCTGTCTGTCTGTGTGTCTGTCCGTGGTCAAAATGTGCTCCACTCGCTCCAGACAAAACTTCTGGGCCGATCTTTCTGAAAATGTGTACGTATATTCATTATGGGTCACGGATGATGCCCGATGTTTTATTTTACCAGAAGAGCCGTTACTAACGGCTATAACGGCCCAAAACGGTTTTCTTCTTTATGGAATATCTCAGAAAGTACTTGTATTCAAGATAAACTGGGAGTACGTTTATATGCTTTGAATCTTGTTTTGTTTTTCGAATGCCTCGTGTTTCATGCCCACTATCTGTGGCAAGGGAAAGACCTGTTAGCTGTACTTATCACAATAACGATCTCCCTGTGGCAACGGAAAGACCTGTTGTCTGTACATTTCACAATAACGATCTCCCTGTGGCAAGGGAAAGACCTGTTGTCTGTACATTTCACAATAACGATCTCCCTGTGGCAACGGAAAGACATGTTAGCTGTACATTTCACAATAACGATCTCCCTGTGGCAACTGAAAGACCTGTTAGCTGTACATTTCACAAATAACGATCTCCCTGTGGCAACGGAAAGGCCTGTTAGCTGTACATTTCACAATAACGATCTCCCTGTGGCAACGGAAAGACCTGTTAGCTGTACATTTCACAATAACGATCTCCCTGTGGCAACGGAAAGACCTGTTAGCTGTACATTTCACAATAACGATCTCCCTGTGGCAACGGAAAGACCTGTTAGCTGTACATTTCACAATAACGATCTCCCTGTGGCAACGGAAAGACCTGTTAGCTGTACATTTCACAATAACGATCTCCCTGTGGCAACGGAAAGACCTGTTAGCTGTACATTTCACAATAACGATCTCCCTGTGGCAACGGAAAGACCTGTTAGCTGTACATTTCAGAACACAGATGACAGCACTGGACAAGATCTCCGTTTAGGAACAAAATTGAACTGTGCTTCAAACAGAAAGATTTTTTTTAACAGCAAATTATTAGTGTCCTGCAATGAGTACAATCATGATAGACTGGACGGGTGTAGCAGCAGTGCTGAGTCCCTCAATCTACACGAAGCGACACAGACAGACTGACAGAGAGATAGCCAGAGAGACAGACATACAGACAGACAGAGACAGAGAGAGACAGACAGAGACAGAGGGAGTGAACAAACGAATGAATGAACGAACGACTCTTTCTTAATGAGGGGAGAAAAGACTGAGCCCAA
>CM031628.1:31704098-31706598 GCA_018398815.1 Conus ventricosus
CCCTGCCTGCCCTGTCCTGTCCTGCCATGCCCTGCCCTGCCTTGTCCTGTCCTGTCCTGTCCTGCCCTGTCCTGTCCTGTCCTGCCCTGCCCTGTCCTGTCCTGTCCTGCCCTGCCCTGCCCTGCCCTGCCCTGCCTTGTCTGTCCTGTCCTGTCCTGTCCTGCCTTGTCCTGTCCTGTCTGTCCTGCTTTGTCCTGTCTGTCCTGCCTTGTCTGTCCTGCCTTGTCCTGTCCTGTCCTGCCTTGTCCTGCCTTGTCCTGTCTGTCCTGTTCTGTCCTGCCTTCTCCTGTCCTGTCCTGTCCTGTCCTGCCTGTCCTGTCCTGCCTTGTCCTATCCTGTCCTGTCCTGTCCTGTTCTGTCCTGCCTTGTCCTGTCCTGCCTTGTCCTGTCCTATCCTGCCTTGTCCTGCCTTGTCCTGTCCTGTCCTGTTCTGTCCTGCCTTGTCCTGTCCTGTCCTGTCCTGTCCTGCCTTGTCCTGTCCTGTCCTGTCCTGCCTGTCCTGTCGTGTCCTGTCCTATCATGCCTTGTCCTGTCCTGTCCTGTCCTGTCCTGCCCTGTCCTGTCCTGTTCTGCCATGTCCTGCCCTGTCCTGCCCTGCCCTGCCCTGTCCTGCCTTGTCCTGTCCTGTCCTGTCCTGTCCTGTCCTGCCCTGCCCTGTCCTGTCCTGTCCTGCCCTGCCCTGTCCTGCCTTGTCCTGTCCTGTCCTGCCCTGCCCTGCCCTGTCCTGCCCTGTCCTGCCCTGCCCTGCCTGCCCTGCCCTGCCTGTCCTGCCTTGTCCTGTCCTGTCCTGTCCTGTCCTGCCCTGCCCTGTCCTGCCCTGTCCTGTCCTGCCCTGCCCTGTCCTGCCTTGTCCTGTCCTGTCCTGTCCTGCCCTGCCTGCCTGCCTGTCCTGCCCTGTCCTGCCCTGCCCTGCCCTGTCCTGCCTTGTCCTGTCCTGCCTTGTCCTGTCCTGTCCTGTCCTGTCCTGCCCTGCCCTGTCCTGCCCTGTCCTGCCCTGCCCTGTCCTGCCCTGTCCTTCCTGCCTGTCCTGTCCTTCCTGCCCTGTCCTGCCCTGTACTGCCTTGTTTTTTCCCGTCCTGTCCTGTCCTGTCCTGTCCTGCCTTGTCCTGTCCTGTCCTGCCCTGTCCTGCCCTGTCCTGCCCTGCCCTGCCCTGTCCTGCCTGTCCTTCCTGCCCTGCCCTGCCCTGTCCTTCCTGCCCTGTCCTGTCCTTCCTTCCCTGTCCTTTCCTGTCCTTCCCTGTCCTGTCCTGTCCTTCCCTGTCCTGTCCTGTCCTGTCCTGTCCTGCCTGCCCTGCCCTGTCCTGTCCTGTCCTTCCTGCCCTGTCCTGTCCTGTCCTGTGCTTCTGTCCTGTCCTGTCTTGTCCTGTCCTTATTGTCCTGTCTTGTCCTGTCCTGTCCTGCCTTGTCCTGTCCTGTCTTGACCTGTCCTGTCCTGCCCTGTCCGGTCCGGTCCTTCTTGTCCTGTCCTGTCTTTTCCTTCCAGTCCTGTCCTGTCCTGTCCAGTCTTGTTCTGTCCAGTCCTGTCTTGTCCTGTCCAATCTTTTCTGTCCAGTCCTGGCTTGTCATGTCCAATCTTGCCCTGTCCTGTCTTGTCCTGTCTTGTCTTGTCCTGGCCAGTCTTGTCCAGTGCAGTCCTTTCTTGTCAAGTCCTGCCTTCTCTTGTCCAGTCCAGTGTTGTCTTGTCCTGTCCTGTCCCGTCCTGTCTTGTCCTGTCCTTCTTGTCCTGTCCTGTCCTTCTTGTCTTGTCTTCTCTTGTCCCGTCCTGTCTTGTCATGTCCTGTCCTGTCTTGGTTTGTCTTGTCCAATCCAGTGCTGTCTTGTCCAGTCCAGTGCTGTCTTGTCTTGTCCAGTCCTGTCTTCTCCTGGCCAGTCCTGTCTTTCTTGTGCAGTCCTGTCTCGTCTTGTCCAGTCCTCTCTTGTCCTGTCCAGTGCTTTCTTGTCTTGTCCAGTCCTGTCTTGTTCTGTCCAGACCTGTCTTTTCTTGACTTGTCTTGTCCAGTCCTGTCTTGTCTTGACTTGTCTTGTCCAGTCCTGTCTTGTCTTGTTCTGTTCTGTCTTCTCCTGTCCTGTCTTCTCCTGTCCTGTCTTCTCCTGTCTTGTTTTCTCCTGTCTTGTCTTGTCCTGTCTTGTCCTGTCTTGTTCTGTCCTGTCTTATCCTTCCTTTCCTTATTGTCCTTTCTGTCCTGTCTTGCCTCGACTCTTCTTTTCTTGTCTTGTCTTGTCTTGTCTTGTCCTGTCTGGCTTTTTCTCATTCCCCACCCCGCTTCATATAGTAATTCTGACACTCCGGCAAAGAAAGTGCACGGTTTCACTCAGTTTGCAATCGATTATTCCGCTTTACCATCTCTCTTTCTCGTTTAACCTTTCTTTCCTTCCTACCCTTCACAGTCGACCAATACCGGTATATCCAGTTTCACTCAGCGCTCTTGATGGCAATAATAGCACAATCAGACGACAGAGAGAGAGAGAGAGAGAGAGAGGAAGAGAGAGAGAGAGAGAG
>CM031628.1:31711598-31716598 GCA_018398815.1 Conus ventricosus
CTTTTTGTCTCTTCCACTGTTTGTGCAACAATTTTACAGCACAACACACACACACACACACACACATACACACACATTGTCCCGCCACTCATCTTCTCCCGTCTCTATCTTTTTATCCCAGTTGCGTTGGCTCTACAAAAGTGTCACGCGTCCAGTCCAGCATACGTCATTAATGTTTCGTCATGCTTTTAATGTCGTCATTAATAATAATAATAATAATGAATACTTATATAGCGCCTATTCTCGGCTAGAGGCCAGGCTCTAAGCGCTTTACAATCAACACTCGTTTACACAACGGGCTGCCTACCTGGGTAGTGCCGACTGAAGAGCTGCCAGCTGGCGCTTCATTCAGTCGTTTCCCGTGTCATCCAGTCAGTATCGTTCAATATCGAACACTCATTTTCCTTACTTCCTTCATTTTTTCCATTTCTCACGCAGGGTGCATGCTATGTGTAACGTGTCATCCATACCAACGGCCAAACTGGCCTACTCTTCCGAAAGTTGGTGATGGGATTTTACGTGTGTGCAAGATGTTATGCGTGCGTTCACACACGGAACCTCGGTTTATAGTCTCATTCGAAGGACATTAGTAAAATGACAAGTCCTGAAGACGGTCTATGACCGAAACGTTGTAGATTTTTGTTCTGTTTTTTTTTTTTTTTTTTTTCCGTTCTAAAATCTTCTAAGCATCCTCAAAGACATTTTGCATTGTTTACAGAAGATCTGCGGTCACAAATCTGTTTATATGTCGTCATTAGCTTTGTTTTGGGCGTTCGCTTTGCCACTAGTGTCTGCATGGCTGTCTATCACGGAAGGTTGCTCTACACAGTTGTTTCTTAGCGGGAAATAAGTTACCTGGGGAAGCCCGAGAGAGGACGAAAATTCACTTTCAGGTAATAAAAGAGTAATCTGCAGTCCGTATGAACGGTTGGTTGTGATTTAATAATAATCATTCCGTGGTTGTTTACCTTTCCTTCCCATACCGGAATTTTTTTTTCTTCGTTTTCCTTTTTTTTTTTTTCGTTTTTCTTTTGTTTTCTCTGATACCTGAAAAAAAATCAGCTTCATAAGACTTACATTTAGGTGTACGCAAGAAAACAATCTGACCAACATTTCGCCGTGCGCAAAAGATTGTATACATGCGAGGCAGAGGTAAAATAGTCATGCACATTCATGAGGGTATGTTTTGCGATCTACACACCTACATTGTAAGTGGCTAAAGAAAAAAAAAAAAAGCGGTCCATATCCGAACTGATGTTTGAGTGGTCCTGAACCGCAAATGAAGTAACTGACCGCCTGTCAGCAAGAGAATGCGGATAACTGTCGATGTTATTTTCATGTCGTGTACTGACGCAAGCCACACATGGCTGTCCACTGTGGGACACGCACACACACACACACACACACACACACACACACACACACACACACGCACTGAATCTACACCTCCATGTGGAGTTCTGTCAGCGATCAATTTTGCAAATGACGCGTTGTATGAAGGTCGACCAGGGAAAGACAGTGGCGTACACATCCCGATCATTAGTTTGTGTAGTGATGTCTTCATGTCCCGTCTCCTTCACAGCCATTCATTCTCCCCTGGCGGAGGGCTGAAAGAGGAGAGTGGTGGCACAGTGGGATAAGACACCTGTGAAGAGTCAAACCTGTGGTTTGAGTGGCAGAGGGGTCCGAACTGTGCTGGACTGGAGCCACTTACTTCACTGTCCTCAAAACATCCACCTTACCCACCGTACCATCATTCCACCCTCCATCAGCCTTCTGTAAGGGGAAGAGTGGTTTGTAAAGGAGGACACGACCATACTAACAAATGAATGGATGTATGCACCATGGAGTGTCCAGGCTCAACGATCAGGGTTCCAGCCAGTCATAAAATGGATTGCTAACAGACGTGCACAGACAGGAGGACATGACCATACTAACTAATGAATGGATGTATGCGTCATGGCGTGTCCAGGCTCAACGATCAGGGGTCCAGCCAGTCATAAAATGGATTGCTAACAGACGTGCATAGAGAAGAGGACATGAACATACTAACTAATGAATGGATGTATGCGTCATGGCGTGTCCAGGCTCAACGATCAGGGGTCCAGCCAGTCATAAAATGGATTGCTGACAGACCTGCACAGAGAGGCATGGCTCCCCAACGTGCCCGCCACAATGAACAACCACTGAAGCATGAAGAGCCCCGCCTCGCCCTTTTCTTTCCTTTTTTTCTAACCTTGCCTTTAATCATTGATTTAACCTCTGGATTTGAAGTGTTACCTCACAGGCTCTCGTTGATCGATCACCTGTGATCGATAATGTGCGTCACTTCAAATAACCGTATCTTTCCGCCCTCTTCCACCCGTAGATCAGAGATCGAAGCCCGGAGATGTTTGAACAGCTCTTTGCTGTGAGTGATATCGAATTAAATGCAAATGGACAGCGAGGCACGGCTGAAAAGGTTTTCGTTTTTCAGCTTGTCAGTGTCGGTGCTTTTGATGTGAATCCAATTCATCTCCATCCAGAGGTCAGTTCAGTAAACATTTTGTGATGTATTGGAGAGAAATGAGGCGTTTATTGCTTTATCCTGTTTTCGCCGGGGTTTCTTTCCCAGAGGGCATGAAGGGTAATGGTGGGACGTGGGCTGGGGAAGCGATGGAGAAAGAGTGTCAGAGACCGGCAGACAGAGAGAGAGGAAGATGATTGCTCAAATGTTCCTACCAACACTGCAGCTGTCTGTATTTCTCGGGCCTGGTTGATGCCAGAATTTGTCATGAAAGACAGATGGGTTGTGTGGCCTCTCATTAAGTCTAGGAACTAGAAAGGAATTCCATAGCGTTATTTTCATCCTTAGCGTCCTAAGTGATCATCTGAGAGAGAGAGAGAGCGAGCTAGAGAGAGAGAGAGAGGGAGGGAGACAGACAGACAGACAAACAGAATGACAGACAGACAGGCATGGAGAGAGAGACAGGCAGACAGAGAGTGTCAAATCTCATCTGAACTTGACCAGTTGAGAGTGAGTCATCGAAAAAAAAAAAGGAGACGCAGAAATTAGTAATAGCTATGATCAATGATTATACAAAGTACGTAATAACAACCGGTAAATATGCTCAGGTTCAAAATATATCCACTCACCAAATATTTGAAGTCTAACTGTTAAGAGATTTGTGAAAAGTAAACATTGTATCAAAGTCTCTCATTTTATTGATACATAGATAGAGATAATACATTAGAAAACAACTGATAGTGTCTGACTTGCTAAGCTCCTGACGCAGTGATACAGAACAGACATTGCAATGTGAAAAAGGCACAAAAGTGAAAATAGAAGACGAGAAAAAGTACAAACCCACATCAGAAAAATCGAACCAAGCCCCTCCTTCTATCTCCTACAAACACGTATTACGACGAACTTCGTGCTTAGGAGCAAAACGATCTTTTAAAACGGAATCTTGAAATGAATGAACAAAATACTGAACAAGGAACCCACTGTAGCATTGCAATCTTTGCAATAGTTATGAAACACTGAACACACAGACAACACGCAAACGCGCGCGGGCGTGAGCATTAAAACACAGAGAAAGAGGATGGGGGTGGGGTGAAAGGCAGAGTAGCGGCCTTAGCAGTCAGTAGTGATCGTGAGCGATTAATAATGATAATAATATAAATAATGTTGTTGTTGTTGTTGTTAATCTTGTTACTATTATCATCATTCGTTCCAAAGCTGTTTAAAGCCATTTCACATGTGAACAATGTACTTCACCATTAAAAGTAATGTGGTTGCAATGTTTCGAAGATTTATTATGTAAATGTCTTCATGTTCATTTGGATTTTTTTTTTTTTTGGTTTAAAAATCATTTTGACAGAAATCTTCAAAACGTCACAGCGTTACTTTTAATTTAAAACATGACAAGGCATGAGTCAATTGAGTGGTGATTGGGTTAATCCATCGACTATGCACATAGTCACTGCCACTATCTGATTAGTCACTTACTCCAGAGGAAAAAAATATACTGTTTTTCTTTAATTCGTTTTCGTAATAATGCCAGTTTTGGAAAAATCGAAATGGCTGATGATTTCAAGTATTTCGTGTTGTGACTGAATTGTGGAGAAAGCTTATTTAATCAAGGGAAACATATTCCATCTTAGTTGTCGTTTCAGTTTGTTTGTTTTTAATTTCACGTGTTAAGAAGGAATCGACGTGTGTACATGTGCTGAGTGACGGATAGTATTTGATGGTGTGTCACTGTAAAGGTCTAATGCAAAGGTTTGACCATCTTCTTCTGTTTTCATTTCTTAATAACGCACAAGATCAAAGCAGGCGGCCAATTGAACCGCAGAACTTGAGTGATGCGGTGTTTGATGCACTCAGTGGGTGTAATACAGCGTGTTTATAAATTGTTCGACCTAAATTCAGCGAATGCGACGTGAATCATGAAAAAGAATGGTGCAGTTATTGCTTTATCGACCTCATTTCATTAGGTTTATCATGCTAAGAGCCAGGAAATTACAGCTGAGACACAAGAGAGGAGAGAGAAAACGGGACGAGCAATAAAGAGATGTGCGCTCCAATGACTTTCAAATCTGACATGCACACATCCAGCCAACCGTAAAATTGAGTGCCGATAGATCTCCACGGGAGGTATCGATCCCCAAGGTGTGTCTGGCCACGGGAAACCGCTGACGCGTGCACGGTCAGCCTGCCTCTTTTTTCTGTTCCCACTTTATTCGCTTGGGTAGTCGACAGCTCTGAGAGAAGGCTGAGCGATTGTTCATTCTGGATGGCTCGATCTTGGCAGCAAAGACCGTTCTCTTTTCTCCCCTCTCCTCGTTCTGACACGTATGTTGAAGACTGAAACTGTTAACCATCAGAAAAATCTCTTGCATTCATGACTGATTGAAACTGTTAACCATCAGAAAAAGCTCTTGCATTCGTGACTGATTGAAACTGTTAGCCATCAGAAAAAGCTCTTGCATTCATGACTGATTGAAACTGTTAGCCA
>CM031628.1:31719098-31729098 GCA_018398815.1 Conus ventricosus
ATTTGTTCTGGGAATGGGATCATTTTGGTGTCCCATACATGATGGCGATGTAGAAAGATTTTTAAAATCTTACGCCTTAAGAGATTTTTTTTGAGAAGTCAATAGTATTGCCTGATTAACTGTATAACTGTGCAGATGTCATATTGCGTATACGTCATGTGCGTCACGTGAAAAGTTGGCAACGTTCAATGAGAATTTGGAACAGTGAACGAAAAAGGTACAAGAAATAAATGGAAACTTTTGGTTTTCAAACATGTCTGCCCTGTCTAACGTGTACGTGTACGTAATTCTGAAAATCAAATTTTACAGGTTACGAAAAAAATCTGATTATTCTCCCAACAAGATATACTGCGAGCTGAGTTAGGGTACAAGTATTTTGATTACAGCACATCTATTTTTAAAATAATGTGATTGAGACTTGGCTACATTATGCCCCTTGGCCCGCTCTTATAGTATACCAAAAACCTCAACAATGCGAAAAATTCGAGTTACGGTATTTCCAGGCTGCGCTTTGACTTGAAAGTAAAACGATGGGTTTTTTGTTTTTGTTTTGTTTTTTAACACCCTGAACCTATCCTTCATGGCTGTTTACAGTGGCTATTCAAATTTCCACGACAGGGTGTGTGTGTGGGGGGGGGGGGGGGGGGAGGAGGGGGGGCTTAAAAAAATAGTTATTGAAGGAATTCGAGGGCAGTACATCGGATCCGTTCAAATGAGGTAATCTGATTAAAGCAACAAAGGCATGCACATATGTACCAGGGGTCCTGGTGTGAAGGCCATTGGTCTCCTGAGAATTTTTATGTACGCTGAAATATTTTCATTGGAGGAGGGGGGGGTGGCTGCAGGGGCTGGGGGGGGGGGGGAGGTGGCTTTGAACTATCATTAAATATTTATCCACCCTGAAGTCTTATTTCCTGTTCGAAGCTATGAGGAAAAAATAGAATTGATGAGAAAACAAAGGGTTGAATGGTGATATAAAGAAAGTGAGAGATAAGGGGGTAGGGGTGGCGGGTGGGGTACGAAGAGGTGAGAGAGAAGTAAAGGAAGAAAGAGACATACACACATACCCGTGGGAAGAAAGTCAGAGGAAAGAGTAAGACACAACACACAAATATACATATGCGTACACATGCACGCTCACACGCATGCACGCACGTACACACACGTGCAAACACACACACACACATGCACGAACACACAACCAAACACACACACACACACACACACACACACACACACACACACACACACACACACACACACACACACACACACACACACACACAAGATCCTTCTATGAAACAAAAAAGTCTCCACACACTGCAAAAGTTCAGCAGGACGGATATGAGGAAGGGAGGGGGAGGAGGGTAGCTGAGGAAGGGGAAGGGGTGGGGTGGGGGTGAGAGGGCTGAAAAAAGGTAATTAGTCATTCCAACTATTGATGATTTGCTCATGCACTTCACAGGTGTGTGATCCACTGTGTCATCACACCCCCCCCCCCCCCCCCACCCCAAGCCATCACCCTTCCGTCAGAGGAGTATGGTTGTGCAGGAGGAGTAGGAAACGAACTCACACCACACTGAGTAATGAATGGCTATGTCCACCAGGGAGTTTCAGGGTTGGACCTTCACCACCTGAGCTGGTCGTCAAACTGATCACAGAGAGAACTCCACTGGGAGGTGTAGATTTAGGTTCGGTGTCTTGCCACGGACAGCTGTTGAAGCATGACCTATCTATGTGACTTGCTGTTCATAATTTCTCCGGCCATGGTTATCTAATTGGAAAGATAAGTAACTTTGCCTTTTGCTAAGGAGAGTTCCTTTGGGCATATTGAAGGTATTCTTCAATTCCTGTTGATGAGATTGGCTTTCCGTCTTCCCCAGGCTGGCTCTGTCTTCACCACACTTCATCATTGACAGTGTCTAACTGTCAAGTTTGAAGCACACACACGGTGATTTGCACTTATGGGCAAAGGCTGCGTGCAGGCAGTGAGCCGCCCTTGCTGAGCAGTGGATAACAACAAGCTGGCGTTAGTTGTTAACTCAGAGGGCAGCGCATCCAACTGAACAATTCTGTACTGGCATGCAGCAACGGTAGTGCGCAGAAGTGGTTAGGGACCTGCAAGAGCAAATGGGACTCCAACAAAGGTGAAGAATGGGGGAGCAAGGCTAGATACTTATCCTCACAGGTAAACATCTTTGCTCTGGCAAAGTCTTTATCCACTAGGCTATCCTATGGAGGTCGAGTGTTTGCCCACAGGTATTACTGAGTGACTGAGCAAGTTTGCCGACTGTGCAATTGAAAAAGGTCCGCACTTTATCCCTTTAACTTGCTTCAATGCTCGTGTCAAAGAAGATAGAATCTGTCCTTGATATCTTTTCTGCAAAGTTTCAGACTGCTAGCTACAGACTGGGCATCAATCATCACTCACTATGCAAACCTTTTCAGTGAGTGAGGAGTGATCTTCCATCAGTGGAAAGGTCGAGTGTGTTTGGAGAGTAGAAGATTTCCTTGGTTTTGTCAATGTCAGAGTGATGTTCGATTTGTTGGGAGTTGCAGTCTCTCTCCAACATGAAGTAGTCTGAGTAAACGTCTGGAATCGATGAGAGATAAACGATCGGCTATTTCACATCACCGCAAGTAGTATGCCATCAAGCTCGGTACATTATGAGTAAGGAGAGTAACAGAGAAAGGCAGAGGCAAAGGGGGAAGGATGGGTGGGAACTACCACACTGTATTAGCTGGAAAGAGACTTTTGAGAGAGATTTGTATTGGATGAAAAAAAAAAAACAGAAAAGAGTGGGACACAGCAGATCACAACACACTATCTGGTGGAGAGGGGAAAAGGGGATCGGGGAAGGGTCCAAACTGTGTATGACCAGAACCCAGAGATTTCACCGTCCTCGAGACACCTGCTTTATCCACTGTACCACCACTCCGCTCTCCACCAGCCTTTTGTCAGGGAGGAGTGGCCATGATGGAGGAGGACATGAACATACCCCACGCTGACTAATAAACGGATGTATACACCGCAGAGTTTCCTAGCCAGACGTTCAGGCGCCCAGTCAGATGTAAAACGGATTGCTGACAGACCTGCGCAGGGAGGAATGGATCCCCAACGTGCGTGTGACAAAGAAAAACCACTGGAGCATTAAAAGCGCCCCCCCCCCCACCCCCACCCCTTGGCCCGTTTCTGTCCTTCTTCTTTCAACACCTTTCATCATTGATTTAAGCTGTTGACGTAACACGGTCATATTGATCGATCACTCACGGGATCTTATTGATCAATCAGGTCTGATCGATGATAAGCTTTACTCCAAAAGAACAATACCTTTCTGCCCTTTTCAAGCCATAAAGCAGAGATCGAAGCTTGCAGCTGTTTGGAGACCTCTCTCCTCTGTGAGACTGCAGAATTTAAAGGACACAGACAGTGTGGTATGGCTGGAAGGTTTTCGTTCTTCACCTAGTCTGTGTCAGTGCGTTTGGTGGGAATCCAATCTCTCTCCATCCGGAAGTCAGTTGAGTAAACACCTCTTGAATTATAAGAGAGAAATGGTACATTTGATGCTTTATCCTGTTTTGTCAGTTTCTTTTCCCTGACGGCATGGAGGGTAATGGTAGGATGCAGACATTGAATGCGATGGAAACCGGCTGAAAGAGAGAGGGAGAGATGCTCAGATTTCCTGATCAACCCTGCAGGTGTCTGTATCTCTCGGTATTCTTTTCATCAACCTATCCTCACTGTTCAGTGTGTGTGTGTGTGTGTGTGCGTGTGTGTGTGTGTGTGTGTGTGTGTGTGCGTGCGTGTGTGCGTGCGTGCGTGTGTGTATGTGTGTGTGTGTGTGTGTGTGTGTGTGGTGTGTGTGTGTGTGTGTGAGAGAGAGAGAGAGAGAGAGAGAGAGAGAGAGAGAGAGAGAGAGAGAGAGAGAGAAGAATTACAACTTAATTTGTTGAGAGAGAGATAGTCAAATGGAAGAAATAACAAAACTGATAAGAAGAAGAAGAAGAAGACTGAAAATTTAAGATAACAAGGTCTAACCATTTTTTTTTTTCTTCTTTCTTCATATTTTTTTTCTTGATGCTTAATGCAGAAGAAGATCAAAGAAATAACTGTTTGAACTTTCGTGCGTAATGAGTTATGTGTTATTTGATGCAATAAGTGGATGACGTAAAGCATGTTTATTTGCTCTCTGTTTTAAGTTCTTCGGTAAATAGGACGTGAATTCTAAGAAAGAAATGGTGCAGTTATTGCTTTATCCACCTCACTTCATTAGGTTCATTATCCTAAGGGTGAGGTAATTCAAGCTGGAGCGCAGAACGGAGAGAATGGGTAGAGCAATAAAGAGATGCGCGCACCAGCGACTTTCAGAGCTGACGTGCACACATCAAGCCAACCGTGAAATTGAGTGACGATAGATCTCCACGGGAGGTATCGATCCCCAAGGTGTATCTGGCCACGGGAAACCGCCGAAGCGTACACGGTCAAGCCTGCCTCTTTCTCTTTGCCCATGGAGGGTCTTTATTCGTAGGGGTGGACGGTAGCCCTTGGACTGCCGCCCTTGGCCGCGTGATTGATCGTATCGAATGATTCCATCTTTGCGGCAGAGAACGATCTATTTCCTGCTCTCTCTCTCCTCGTTCTCACAGTTGTGTTGAAGATGGAAACTGTTAGCCATCAGAATTCTTACATTCGTGAGAAATACGGTGCTACACGGAATCAGGAAGTGTGGTAAAGCGTTTCCCGTTATTTTGACGTATCTGAAACCCTCTTCATCGTGGAGTCACTTTGGTACAGAAACAAACAAGCAAAAAACAAAATGAATAGAAATAAATGAGTTATGTAAGCTCACTGGTAAGCTTTCTCTGCCTAATCAGGTATTTTTATCAAGCGGTATAGGGATTAAGGGGTGTGAGGGATGAGAAGGACAAAGATGGACAGAAAGAGAGTGAATTTTGTTGAGTTTTTCCGGTGGGGGGGGGGGGGGGGGGGCGTACCAGATTGATTCCACTGTTTCCATGCCTGACCAGGTCTCTCTCAACTTTCTGCATGTCACATGAGATGAAAAAAAAACATTGTGGATGATCTCCCTCCCCCCCCCCCCCCCCCCCATCCCTGCTTACACACCATTTTAACCTTCCCCTCCCCTCCATCCATCACTCCCATCGTTATTCCCTCCCTTCCATTTTGAACAAAGCTGTTGAGCACACACAAATGCATCTATGTTATATTTAGCCGAGCAACACTGCACCATAAGATTAGTATGGATCGAGGAATACAGTTATCGTATCTATCCTCATCAAATATAGCTGTCGCACCTTGCCCTAGCAAACACAGTTTTAGTACCTTTCCCCCATCAAACATGATTATCGTACCTTACCTCATCAAGCACATAATGATTGGGCCTCTTCCCTATCAAACATAGTGATGGTAGCTGTCCCCCTGAAATATAGTAACCATGCTTTTGCAGATCAAGCATAGCATTCATATCTTTCTCCATCAAAGACAGTAAGCATTCCCCCTAAAATATAGTAACCATGCTTTTGCAGATCAAGCATAGCATTCATATCTTTCTCCATCAAAGACAGTAAGCTTTCCCCCTAAAATATAGTAACCATGCTTTTGCAGATCAAGCATAGCAATCGTATCTTTCTCCATCAGAGACAGTAACCGCACTTTCCCCTATCAAACATGGTTTGCATACTTTTCCCCATCAAACATAGTTATTGTATCTTTCCACATTAAATATAGTGTTTCCCAAACAAACATAGAAATTGTATCTTTTCCAATCAAATATAGTTGACACACTATTCCCCACCAAACACAGTTATCATACATTTCCTCATTCAAATATATTTATAGTTTCTTTCCTTATGAAACATAGTCATCCTATCTTTCTCCATCAGACATGGTAATCGTATCTTTCCACATGAAAGATAGTTGTCATGAGTTTCCCTACCAAACACAATTATCTTACTTTTTTTTTCCATCAAGCATGCATTATTGTCTTTAGGTAATTTAAATCCTTGTCTGATGGTCCTTTAAACCATTATCTTGAGGTAACTCAAATCTTTGTCTCGCAGTCACTGAAATCCTTATTATTTCATGGTCACTCAAACGAAACATAAACCTGCCTTTGTTTTCATAACATGCTTTTTATTGCAGTTTTGCACATTGCTCTTCCTGCCGTCTGGGGAGCATGTTTTTTCTGCGTTTGTTTTGGGTCGGTTCTTCGTGACGTCTGAAAAATATATAGTCGTTTAAAATGTACTCTGTTTTGAACTAAATTAGCGTTCGCTTGCACTTAGGTTGTGGTTACATGTGTTTGTTTGGGGGTTTTTTGTCAGCAAAACTACAGACTGTCTCGGTCTCCTTTCCACCTAAATGTCTACACTCTCGTTAAATTTCAATTTTGTAAGAAGGTCGAAACTATGTTTCTGATGGGGAAAGGCCCAGCGATGGTGAGGAAAGACCCACCGACCATAGGAAAGTCGTGTTGACAGCGGGAAAGACTGTGACACGGGATTCTCTTCAGAAGGCACGTAAGACATCAATGCCAAAGCTTGGCCGTGTCTGGAGTTGTGCTGTCTTCCACTAACAGCGGAACAGAACGGACAAGGCTACGGGATGCGCACGGCAGTTGTTTCCCGGTGGCGTTTCTTTGCCAGTGGGCTCTGTAATCATGAAATACGGGCTGGAACACCCATGGGGACGCTCCGGCGGAGGTTCTGTCGTGTCACGTCCAGCAGCCACCGCACAATGGCGTGTGCCAGGGAGCAATTATGTCCTTGACGTCTTCATGGAATGCCTTGTACGTGCCTACACCCTAACTGAATACAGAACAGGCCTCCGAGGATGATGCAGGATTGCTCCCAGCTGGTTTGTTCGGCAGTTGAGGACAGTACTTCTCTGGGTCTACCCCCCCCCCCCCCCCCCCCCCCCCCGCACCTTTTGGGTTTTTTTTTCTTCTGATTTAAAACGGATGAAAGACAAGTGTATCTTTTGCAGGCCAACATATATATTTCTGCCAAGTTTTCCTGAATCTTCCTACGAGATAATAAATAACCCCATTTTAATCTGTGACTTTGGTTTAGTATAAACCCGAAGCTTAGGCATTAGATGTCCATGTAGTTGAAAATCAGTTGTTATAATGTTACGTTATTTTAGTGTTTTCTATCTTTTTTTCTCTATCATAAATAGCGCCGCGGATCAGACAAATAGTGCCTGTTCCAGTGCTTCAGCTCTCACCAACCCATCTGCCAGTCCATTATAAAAGAAAAAAAACTAATCAAACAAAATGAGGGTGGGGGGGGGGCAAAGGTAAAGACTTTCTCCAACAGAGACAAATGCATGTGGGACAAAGACAGAAAAAAAACAGTTAAACGATTTCTTCCGAGACATGGTAAAAGACACTGATAAAAAAAAAGCATATTTATCGAATACAATTTCCAGTAGGCGGGGATACAACATAAGTCTAAAAATGCCCTGGCATTCGCACACGAAAAAGGAAGGGTGGGTAAGGGGTGGGCAAGGACGGAGAGGAGTGGGGATGGTGTGGGGGGCGTCTTTGTCATTAGACGTGATCCATCACACGGCGACCATGACTATGTCCATGGCTCAACACAATCAATACAGACATCAAAAAGAAAGTGACCAGGAGGGGGGGGGGGGGGGGGGGGGGAGTGGTGGGTAAATGAGAGGGAACGGGGTAGGGAAGAGGACGGGGAGTGGGGGGGAGGCGGGTAGCGAGGTGTTTATGCTCAGTGCCTTCCTGTCGTCGCACGGCTCTGAGATCGATGGCCCGGCCTGTAAGGCTTTTCTTGACGATCAATTTTGCAATGGCTCGATGTTGGAGCGTCACTCGCGCACACATCCGTTCATTTGTTTAGGCAATAGGTGTTAATGCCGACCTCCTTGACGACCATTCACACCTGATAACAGCCTGGTTCCCCCCTTCCTCCTCTTCACTCCCTTCCCCCACCTCCTCCACCTTCGAAAGTCTTTCATCAATTCCACCTTTTACATGCTACCTTGTTCCTCCCTCTACAATTTCTGTATCTTCTGTGCTCCTTTTGTCGCATCCCAATAACTCACACGCCCTTTCTACTCCTTTCATTGCAACTCCAAAATTTCGGTGTCGCTTTTAACCCCCTTTATTCATGTCCAGTTGTGCTGCATCCTTCCATTCCCAAGCCCTCGACCACTTCTGCATCTTTCTACCGCTCTCACCTGAAGCATTCCTGTATCCCGTCTACCCCTTTATCTCATCTTAAGCACTCCTTGTCTTTGTTCCAAACCTTTGTCTCACGCTAATACTCCATCCCTTCTACCCCATTATCTCAGCCTTAGCGCTCCTATTATCTCTTACACCTCTTTCTCTTACCCTTAACACTGTTGTATCCTTTCAGCGCTTTATCCCATCTGTAACACCCCTGTGTCTCTTCAACCCTCTTCTGTCACCCGTTAATACTCCTTGTGTTCTTTGTCAACCTTCTCTTCTCTTCCTAAATACTCTCGTATCCTTTCAACTTTATTTCATCTTTAAGCATTCCCGTATTCCTTTCACCATTTTATTTGCCCTAACACTCTCATTATCCCTCCAAAATCGATGTCTTTTAGCTTAAGATGATGTAGACCTTCTACCACTGTCTTTCACCTCTTAACACTCCCAGAGACGCCTTTCTCCCACCCTGAATACTCTCTGTATTTTCTTCAAACCTTTTTTCCCTTACACCTGTATCCCTTCTACCCCTTTATGTCACTCCTAACCCTTCTCCATCCATGTTACCTGTGTAGGCCAAAGAGGGGTCCGGAATAGCTCAGTGCTAGAGCGCCGGACTCGTAATCTTGGGGTTGCGGGTTCGAATCTCCACCGGGCCGTTTCAGTACAGGGGGATTTTTTTCCTCGGAGTTAACATTGGTTCTGACTCCATTTCCCATACAGTCCTTCGAATGAGACTATAAACCGAGATTCCGTGTGTGATCGCACGCATAACATCTTGCACACACGTAAAATCCCATCACCAACTTTTGGAAGAGAAAGCCAGTTTGGTCGTTGGTATGGATGGCACGTTACACATAGCATGCACCTTCCCCGAAGTTGGAGTATGGCAGCTTTATGGCAGGATAAAAAACGGTCATACAAACTCCACTCCATTTGTTGGGTAGATGGGAGTGTCCACAGGAGTATCAGCCTGCGTACGCAGAAGAAGAAGTGTAGGCCAAAGGAAAGCGAGCCAGGTAGATTTTCCAAGCTTCCCGTCCACCCTTGGTGAAACACTTCATCGGAGTCGATAACCTCTTGTGCGGCTGTCTAAGTGGTCAATTTTACGACCACTTCGGTGTAGCGAAGGCCAAACCCTGGTGCACGCATCCGGTCATTAGTCAGCGTGGTGTGAGTTCATGTCCTCCTCCTTCACGGCCACTCTCCACTGACAAAAGGCTGATGAAGGCTGAAGTGGTGGCGAAGTGGTTAAAACAGTTCTCTAGGACGTGACAGGAAACCAAGCTTGTAGTTTGAAGAAGACATCAGCTGAACATTTTCTTTTCATCCAGCTCAGTCAGTTCACGTTTCCAACAATGCTCTCTCTCTCTCTCTCTCTCTCTCTCTCTCTCTCTCTCTCTCTCTCTCTCTCTCTCTCTCTCTCTCTCTCCCCTCTCTCATCTGGCCCCTCAAACTCACTTTTTACAATGTGCTCTCCCTCTCTGTCTCTCTCACTGCATGCATGTCTGCCTGACTGCATGCCTGTTTGTCTGTTTCTCTGTATATATATATATTAAAATATATATATATAATATATAAGAGAGAGAGAGAGAGAGAGAGAGAGAGAGAGAGAGAGGAGAGAGAGAGAGAGAGAGAGAGAGAGAGAGAGAATCAATGTGGTTAAAATTCCTAAAATGATTTTGAGAGTGCTCAACCCCTTAGGGAGCAACATTTGTTAAAATAAGGTTTTTAATCCAGCTCAGTCAGTTCACGTTTCCAACAATGCTCTCTCTCTCTTT
>CM031628.1:31736598-31739098 GCA_018398815.1 Conus ventricosus
GGGGGGGGGGGAGGAGACAGGGAAGGGAGTGGGTGGCAAGAGGGACGGGAAAAGAAGGGTAGGGGTGGGTGGGGTGGGTGGGGTGGGGTATCTAGTTCATGCTTCAACGGTTCTCTAAGGTTTGTTACATCTTCAGACTCCATACCTCCCTGTAGAGTTTCTGTCAGCCATCCAATGGACGGCTGGCTGGGTATGTGGCGGTGGCAACCCGAAATTCCCTGATTGTACACATCCGTCTGAGAGATTGCATGGTGCGTGTTCATGTTCACCTCCTCCACCGCCACTCTCCCCTGATAGAAGGCTGATGAGAAGGAAGAAGTGGGGGGGGGGGGGAGATGGGGCGAGGGCGGGGCGGCAGAGGGGGCAGTGGTGGCCCAGTGGGTTAAGCAAGAAGGTTCAAGTCTGTGGTTTTAGTCAAGCCCTGTTTGTTTCCTTGCCCAAAGCTACTCATCCGTTGCACTATACTTTGAGTGGCAATCTCCCCTTTCTATGTCTCACATATAGGCAGCTAGCCGTATTTATGTCTCCCTCCCTCTGTCTGCATGCATGCACGCGCGCGCGCGCCCGCGCACACACACACACACACACACACACACACACACACACACACACACACACACGAACACACACACACACACACACACACACACACACACACACACACACACACACACACACACACACACACGAACACACACACACACACACACACACACACACACACACACACACACACACACACACACACACACGCACACGAACACACACACACACACACACACACGAACACACACACACACACACGCACGCGCGCGCGCGCACAACAAACACACACACAGCGCGCACGCACACACACACACACACACACACACACACACACACACACACACACACACACGTGAGAGAGAGAGAGAGAGAGAGAGAGAGAGAGAGAGAGAGAGAGAGAGAGAGAGAGAGAGAGAGAGAGAGAGATTGAGAGAGAGACAGAGAGACAGAGACATAGACACCACATGTCCGTCTTCGTCTTTGCGTGCTCTGTCTGTCTGTCTGTATGCGTGTGTGTGTGTGTGTGTTTGTCTGTCTATTTCTCCCTCCCTCTCCCTCTCTCTCACTCTCCCTCTCTCTCTCTCTCTCTCTCTCTCTCTCTCCTCTCTCTCTCTCTCTCTCTCTCTCTCTCTCTCTTCTAACATACAAGCAGTTTAATTCTATAATCTCAAGCACTTTGAATCGACTAGACTTGAGAAATCAACATTTTCCCTCCTATTCCTCTAAATTAAAAACCAGCCAACCAGCCAAAGAATAACAGACTAACCATGAAATTCATCACAGAAAGCTCTCCGAGCAAGCGTGAAAAATTTGTTCGGATCGATGGAACAGCCCCCCCCCCCTCCCACCACAACGGTCACGGTTCTATCCCTGTCTGTCTGTCTGTCTGTCTGTCTGTCTGTCAGCACTGTTTTTTTCTTTTCTTTTAATCAGCCGATTTTAAAGAAACTTGGTAAATGTGGCCCAAGGAAAAGCCATTAACTTTTGGTGTGGTTTCCGAATCAGAGGGCGGATCAGGAAATAGTTTGGAGGTCATGGGATCGATTCTGAGTTAGTGTCTGCAAGGAAGTGAAGACGACTGTTGCAAAAAAAAAAAAAAAAAAAAAAAAAGGAAGGAAAACTCTCGCTTCAATGATGAGATATATTATGCCCACAACTCTTAAATAATTGCTGTTTAGCGCAGTGAGCTAGCTCAAATTGTCAAAAAACAAAGGACACGGAACGACGAGACATTTCCGAAAAAAGGATGTTCTCAATTTGGCTTCCAACTTAACCACGATCGTGACACAGACATCCCAGCCACAACACCTGAAGACATGAACGAACACACCTAGCCACAACGCCTGAAGACATGAACGAACACACCTAGCCACAACACCTGAAGACATGAACGAACACACCTAGCCACAACACCTGAAGACATGAACGAACACACCTAGCCACACAACACCTGAAGACATGAACGAACACACCTAGCCACAACACCTGAAGACATGAACGAACACACCTAGCCACAACACCTGAAGACATGAACGAACACACCTAGCCACAACACCTGAAGACATGAACGAACACACCTAGCCACAACACCTGAAGATATGAACGAACACACCTAGCCACAACACTGAAGACATGAACGAACACACCTAGCCACAACACCTGAAGACATGAACGAACACACCTAGCCACAACAACTGAAGACATGAACGAACACACCTAGCCACAACACCTGAAGACATGAACGAACACACCTAGCCACAACACCTGAAGACATGAACGAACACACCTAGCCACACAACACCTGAAGACATGAACGAACACACCTAGCCACAACACCTGAAGACATGAACGAACACACCTAGCCACAACACCTGAAGACATGAACGAACACACCTAGCCACAACGCCTGAAGACATGAACGACCACACCTAGCCACAACGCCTGAAGACATGAA
>CM031628.1:31751598-31754098 GCA_018398815.1 Conus ventricosus
TTTTTCAGAAAGATCGGCCCGGTAGTTTTGTCTGGAGCGAGTGGAACACATTTTGACCACGGACACACACACACACACACACACACACACACACACACACACACACACACACACAGCATTTCTTCGTTCCCATTCTAAAGTACTCCCTGTTCTTTAAGAACTGGGAGTACAAAAAGAAAGAACGAGGACATTTGAGAGAGAGAGAGAGAGAGAGAGAGAGAGAGAGAGAGAGAGAGAGAGAGAGAGAGAGAGAGAGAGAACAAGATGCGAAGCATATAAACGTACTCCCAGTTTTCCAAACCGCTTATAAATCGGCCAAGTGCTTTGTGAAATAAGAAATAAAGGCAAAATAACGGTTTTAAAACGGTTATTTAACCGATCTACACTTTTGAAACTGGTATTTTAGTCCTCACTGGGCTAAAGCCTGTGTACATACCAAATTTCATCGAAATCGGACAATATGTCAAGAATAACGGTTTTTAACGGTCAGATTTTGAAACACTACATGGAAGTGCCATTTGTGTGTGATGACCTTTCTATAAACAAAATTTCATTAAAACCCACCAATATATAAAAAAATAACGGCAAAATAACGGTTTAACGGTTATATAACCGATATACACTTTTGATACTGGTATTTTAGTCCTCACTGGACTAAAGCCTGTGTACATACCAAATTCCATCCAAATCAGACAATATGTCAAGAATAACGGTTTTTAACGGTCAGATTTTGAAATACTACATGGAAGTGCCATTTGTGTGTGATAACCTTTCTATATACAAAATTTCATTAAAACCCACCAATATATAAAAAAAAATAACGGCAAAATAACGGTTTAACGGTTATATAACCGATATACACTTTTGAAACCAGTATTTTAGTCCTCACTGGGCTAAAGCCTGTGTACATATCAAATTTCATCCAGATTGGACAATATGTCAAGAATAACGGTTTTTAACGATCAAATTTTGAAACACTATATAGAAGAGCCATTTGTGTGTGATAAACTTTCTATATACCAAATGTCATTAAAATCCACCTATATATATAAGAAATAACGGCAGAATAACGGTTTTTAACGGTTATTTAATCCATTTTCAGCATTGCATCACTTACATATGGACAGAGGCTCCGATTTGTCACAAGATCATCCAATCCGCTTATAAATTGGCCAAGGACTTTCTGAGATATTCCATAAAGTAGAAAACCGTTACAGGCCGTTACAACCGTTAGCAACGGCTATAACGGGGCAAACTAAACATCAGGCATCATCCGTGACCCATAATGAACATACCTGTTAATTTTCATAAAGGTCGGCCAAGTACTTTCTGAGATATTCCATAAAGTAGAAAAACCGTTACAGGCCGTTACAGCCGTTAGTAACGGTTATAACGGTAAACTAAAACATCGGGCATTATTCGTGACCCATAATGAACATACCTACAAATTTTCAGAAAGATCGGCCAAGTACTTTCTGAGATATTCCATAAAGAAGAAAAAGCGTTACAGGCCGTTACAGCCGTTAGTAACGGCTATAACGAGGTAAACTAAAACATCGGGCATCATTCGTGACCCATAATGAACGTACCTGCTCATTTTTACAAAGATCGGCCAAGTACTTTCTGAGATATTCCATAAAGAAGAAAAAGCGTTACAGGCCGTTACAGCCGTTAGTAACGGCTATAAACGAGGTAAACTAAAACATCGGGCATCATCCGTGACCCATAATGAACGTACCTGCTCATTTTTACAAAGATCGGCCAAGTACTTTCTGAGATATTCCGCAAAGAAGAAAAACCGTTACAGGCCGTTACAGCCGTTAGTAACGGCAAAAGCGGTAAACTAAAACATCGGGCATCATCCGTGGCCCATAATGAACATATCTACAAATTTTCAGAAAGATCGGCCCAGTAGTTTTGTCTGGAGCGAGTGGAACATATTTTGACCACGGACACACAGACAGACAGACAGACAGACACACACACACACACACACACACACACACACACACACACACACACACACACAGAGCATTTCTTCATTCCCATTCTAAAGTACTCCCTGTTCTATAAGAACTGGGAGTACAAAAAGAAACAGAGACAGACACGGAGAGAGAGAGAGAGAGAGAGAGAGAGAGAGAGAGAGAAGAGAGAGAGAGAGGAGAGAGAGAGAGAGAGAGAGAGAGAGAGAGACTAGACGGACAGACAGACAGAGAGACAGACAGAGTGTCAAGGCTCAGAAGCATGGAAGACCTCCGGGTTGCATATATTGAGAGTGCGCATGCACCCACATGATTCTGGTTCCTCTTCAAATAACGAGAAACGTTTCGCGCACACACGATCTGGGCATGCGTCAAAAATATGAACAAATCACACACACACACACACACACACACACACACACACACACACACACATACACGCGCGCGCGTGCGCGCGCACACACACACCACACCACACCACACCACACCACAACACCGCACCGCACCGCACCGCACCG
>CM031628.1:31766598-31779098 GCA_018398815.1 Conus ventricosus
TCGGGGGCGTGACCCAGTTGTGATCCCTGGGAAAACTAGCTTTGATCGCTACTGCCGTTTCCTCTGCGTTCGTGAAATTTTACCTCGAGGGGTTCATTTCTGTTTTCCCAAGGACAAAACAGTACGGTGGCCTTTAGGATTCTAGTGTGCTATACCATAGTATAGCCATTCCTCTCCTCTGATCTACCCTCAAGCTTGCCATTCCGCGGGTTCTTCGCCATTCTCCTTCATATGGAGAGCGTCAGAGTCTAACGCGGAGTGGATGTTGCTTTCTGGTAGGGCGGGTTCTACTCAGCGACCCCGCAATCCTCCTTACGATCGGCCATGAGGAGACTGGGCTGGCACTGTTATGCCCCTTTGCCACTGTTCTTCATTGCTGGGTTTAATCTGGTATCGATATCGATAACAATATCTCCATCAGACATGCGTTAATAAAGTATGCCCATTCTCTGCTGCATCGCTTTTCGCTTTTCTCCTCGTTTTACACTATACCTACTGCTACCGTTCAGAATGCCATCCGTGAGATTGAATTCAACTATAAGGAAAGAAAAGACAAAAGAAGAAAAGAAAAAGTAAAGAAGAGAGAAGAAAGGAAAGAAAAAGAAGAGAAGAGAAGAAAAGGAACAGAAAAAGAAAAGAAAGAAAGAAAAGGAAAAAAAAGAAGGAAAAAAAAAAAAAAAAAAAAAAAAAAAAAACCAAAAAAAAAAAAGAAAAGAAAAAGTACAGAAAAGGAAAGAAAGAACAAGGAAATTCGAAAGAAAAGGAAAAGAAAAGAAAGGAAGGGAAACGAAAGAAGCGAAAGAAAGAAAGAAAGAAATTCAGATTTCCCACGTGAAGACAAAACAGTATGACAAACCCTCTGTTACACGCCCGTTCGAGTACGATTATTCCCCCCACCCACCACCCCTCACCCTTCCCTCACCCCCACATCCCCAACCTGCCTCGCCTTACTTTATTTTAAAACCAAACAAGAATCTGCCCCACGCTGGAAATAAACACGACTTCGCAACTCGTTCCGGACACGCGAATCACACCAAGAAAGCTAGCGTCTGGGACGAGGGAGGCACACCCAGGACCCCGTACTTCTGGGGTGACTGGCTACTTGCGACCACCATTACATCAGCCCTGTGAGTGCCGGGGAGATATTGCCCTGGCAACGGACATGCGACCGGAGGGGTGGGGATGGGTGGGAGCGGGGGGGGAGGGGGTGAGCGGGGGCGGCGTAGGGTGGGGGGGGCGCGAGTTTATATACCGAAGTGGCACGACAACTCGGCAGTCGAGCCGTAAAGCATGGGCGGAATTGCCGTCTCCAAGGGTGGCGCAAAACCCTGGACAGACCACGCGTGACCCAATACTCCTAAACATGCAATTAATGGTCGAGATAGCGGGGGAAAACGATGCATGCGAGGTTTTAAAAGATGGGAGAGGGCATTTCGGGGGACAGTTTTTTTACCTCTCCTTGGAAGGTTCTTTTCTTCTTCTTCCCCCCCCCCCCCCCCCCCCCCACCCCCCCCCCCCCCCCACCCCCCCCCCCCCCCCCCGCCTGTCTTCTCTCTGCAGAATGTTGGGTTGTTTGTTTATATGCTTGCTTTGCTTTGTTTGTTTGTTTGTCTTCCATCACAAGATTACTGCCAACAACAATTTGGTCTTGCTCTGACCAAACGTTACTGGAGCGAGGAACCCGTCTCTGAGAATGAAGACCATCAATTGTTGGTTGAGCTATCTAGTCGGTACGGCGGATCAAAAGAATCGATCCAGGATTCAGTTGGGCAAGATAAGCATCAGATTTGGATTCGGAGGAAACAGAATACATAAATATATTTCATCAAATTCGGTGGAAGGTTGGAACAGGGTTGTCATAGCCAATGTGAAATTTGAACGCCCGAGCTGAGGCATATCTTGATCAACCAACACAAGCCAGCCATATCTTCGGTGTACCATCTTAAATATCCCATGAAGAACTGTCAGATCGGGGCTCATTCTTTCATGACTTTTCGGGGTGGGGGGTGGGGGGTGGGACGTGGGGACGAGGGACGGAGAGGGGGTAATCATCAAATAATTTTATACGGCGTGTGCAACTTCCATATTTTCTTTTCTTTTCAGTATGTAAATTGTGTGTGTGTGTGTGTGTGTGTGTGTGTCCGTGTGTGTGTGTGTGGTGTGTGTGTGTGTGTGTGTGGCGTAGTGTGGGTGTGCGTGTGGGTGTGTGCGTGTGTGTGTATGTGTGTGTGCGTGCTGAATGTGTGTGTGTGGGGTGCGTGTGTAGTGTGTGTGCGTGTGTGTATGTTTTGTGCAGTGCTGTTTGTGTGTTATGTCTGTGCTGTGTGAGTATGTGTGTGTGTGTCGTGCGTGTGTGGTGTGGGTGTGTGTGTGTGTGTGTGAGTGTCGGTGCATGTGTGTGATGTGTGCTACGATGTGTTTGTGTGTGTGTGTTGTGTGTGTGTGTGTGTGTGTGTGTGTGAGTGTGTGTGTGTGTGTGTTTGTACGTGTGAGTGTCGTATGTGTGTGTGTTGTGTGTGTGTTGTGTGTGTGTGTGATGTGGTGTTTGTGCGAGACATTTTCATCAGCAAAGTCGTGGGAATGGACTGTTAGTATATCACAGCGAATTTTGTTCAACTGTTAAAGTGTGTCTGTGTGTGTGGGGGGCGGGGGTGGGGGGGGGGGGGGGGGGGGGGTCACGTGCTGGGAAGCGGGGTGTTGTTGCAAGCTCACAATGTGGCTTTACGAAACAATTAAATTGAAGTTTGGGGCTTAATCTCCAGGAGGGGGTATTGTCAATCACTATGGAAAATGTGGGTTTTCGTTGTTTTTGTAACTATCGAAGTGGGGTTTTGTAACTGTCAAAGTGAGTTGGTTTTTTGTTGTTGTTGTTTTGTTGTTGTTGTTGTTGTTGTTGTTTTTGGTGTGGGTTTCTTTTTTTTTTTTGTAGGGGTGGGGGGGGGGGGGAGGGGTTGTTTTGTTTGTTTTTCTATGGAGGAGGAGACAGAGAAAAACCTGGGTACGAGCCATGAGTCACAAGTATGAGAACTAAGAACTCAGGGAGTTTGTATTTAGTTTTTTGGGACCCACGGTAGAGCCAAAGAATTAACCTACCATTCCTATCACTGACAGGTGGCACGTCATCGAAATGGTCACAAAACATTTTTCTGCGAAGCCGACAGCTCCGCACGAGTTCGAGCCGTGGTGGGGGGATGTGGATTTTGTTAAGCAGGTGTGGGAAACTCTCTGTTGTTTCAGCTGTCAACTAGATACCTGACTCAGGCCAGAGAAGGTTAAGGCGGTGGGAGGGAAGGAGAGGAATGGGCTCCGCTTCCGTTATTGCCGTGCTCAAACACCAGTTGACTTCTGACAGTTCAATGCCCCAACAGTCCTTTAGGTTTATGGGAACTTCAGTTCAACTGCATATATCATTCACTATCACAAAAATAATATGTGTTTTTTCTTTAATACAAAGTGAGACTTATGAATCAAAGTGCGCTTGTTGTTGTGTTTAATCTATCAGAAGCAAAGTGTTGTTTCACTGTCAACGTGTGTTGGGTGGATTTTTTTTTCTTAACTGGTTGTGTATAATTATAACTGAACATATCAAACGCATTTTTTAGTTTAACGGTCATCAAGAGTACAGTTTTTGAGTAACCGTCAATTTGCGGGAATTTTTCTATTAACACTTATAACATTATTATGGTTGTTTCCCTGTCAAAAATGGAGTATGTTTTATTTTAAATCTATCAAGGTGTCCTGGTTGCAAAGGGAGACGGCTGCTGGCGGAAAATCCCAAACAAATCTTAATTAGGTTAGCGAGCACGCCAGAGAACGTGGACAAACGTAAGTAACAAGGACAAAAACACGACGCGTTTCAACCTCCTAGGTCCTTCTTCAGGCAAGACACAAACAAACAGGACAATGAAAATGAAACGATTTCGTCACTTAGTGAACTGCTTCAGCGCAAGTTACGGCGTTGAATCAAAGATAGGTTCTGTCACGACTATCAAGATTTATCTTCTCCAAGTATGTTCTGTCGACTATCAAGGAATTTAAATCTTCATGTACATCAAAGTCAAGTTGTTGTTTTTTACTTTAAAACCGATCAAAAGTGCGGTGGTTTGCGGGCGATCACAGAACAAAGCGGGATTTTTGTTTTACTATCATCAAAGTGTTGTTTCGTGTCACTGATGAAGTCTGGCTCTGTATCCTCTGTTCGTTTTATGTTGTTTTTTGTCTTTTTTGACAATCTGCTGTGTGGGTTTCCTATGATGTCAGACTGGGTTTCGCATTTCAGTTGCAATTTTGTTTCACTGGCATTCGGGGTTTCTCTAGTCATCCACACTATATTTTTCTTTAATCAAGATAACAAATGTAGGGTTGATGTTTCTGTTGTTTTTTCCTTCTAGCATTAAACGGGGTTTGTTTTCCGTCGAGTAGCAGAAGCTTTATCAACTTTCAAAAGTAAGGTTTTGTTTCTTTCTGATACTTTGTATTAATAAAAACAAAAATAACAGAACCTTACTCGCAAAACAATGCTTTTCTAACTTATGAAAGCCAAGCCTTCAGAACATATTGTTAAGCCGTCTAGGGTGAGGAATCAGCGGTTCAACTCCACGATGTTTACATGTCTCGGAACTCTGAAATCGTACTTCCGCTGTGACTATTTTTTTTTTTTTCTCGATTCAGTTACGATGATCCTTATCGTGTTATGAAGGTTGCTTTTTCAGCGTTAAATTATTATTTGCCCCCTCCCCCCCCCCCCCCCCCCCCCCCCCCCCCCCCCCCCCCCCCCCCCCCCCCCTCCCCCCCCCCCCTCCCCCCCCCCCCCCCCCCCCCCCCCCCCCCCCCCCCCACCCCCCCCCCCCCTCCCCCCTCCCCCCCACCCCCGCCCCCCGACAAGTCTCCCCCTCCCCCCCCCCCCCCCACCCTCCCCCCCCCCCCCCCGCCCCCCCCCCCCCCCCCCCCCCCCCCCCCCCCCCCCCACCTCTTCACTCTTCTCTTCCTAATCTCCCTGTTTTCCCCGTTCTCCCGAGATGGTCTTTCCCATCTGCCTCAACTTCATCGCCGGTGGATGTGTGAACGTTGTACTCAAAGGCGAAGGGAAGCAGGCGCTGAGAGAAGCAGCGAAGAGTAGTTATTGTTATGGTCTTCAGCTTGATTGTTTCTGCTCTGCTCCCCCCGCCCTCTCCACTCTTCTCTCCCCCCCCTTGTCAACCCCCCCCCCCCCCCCCCCCCCTCCCCCCTTTTCCACGCTGCTTGTCTTCCTGATGCCCTCCCTACCTTCCTTCCACGAAGTCTAATGACACTCTTGCTCCAACTCTCCCCGCTCCATCTTTCTGTCAATCCCGCAAAATTGGATAACGTCACTCAACTCCTTACTTTCTCCTCCCTCCCCCCACCCACCCCTACTCTCTCTTATCCACTCTCCCCTCTTTCTACTATACCCCCCCCCCCCCCATACATCCCTTTCCTGTGCCGCTTCACCTTCTCCTAGCTCTTGGTATTTGGCCACCACCCTCTAACAAAGCCACCCTCCACTCCACCCCGCATCTCCTCCCTCCTTCCCTCCCCCGCGCCAGCTCAAAGCCTCGACAAGCAAACAAGAAAAAGCGAAAAAGGCGCCGGGTAAGGATTGGAACACGGTACTAGACGTACTCTACATATCAAACACTACACCCCTGGGCCTCCCCTCCCCCTCCCCCCCCCCCCCTAATTTCTTATCCCCCCTCCCCCCCCCCCCACCATCTCAATCCCCTTTCATCCATAGCGACTCCACCCCCCTCCCACCACCACCTCCTCCTCCTTGGTTCCCATCTTATTACTTAGCGACGACGGACGACGACGCCGCCTTGTGAGAGCTGATTGGTCGCCGGCTCCTTCCATAATATAATCCATTGTCAGGCCCGCACAAAAGGGCCTCCCCGCGTCAGATGTGCCACCCTGCGTACATCATCTGGGGAGGATGCTCGATTTTTCAGTTTCAGACTTCTTGTTTTTTTTTTTTTTTTTGCCAGGGGGTGGGGCGTGGGGAGGGTGGGGTGGGGGGGTCAGACTTGTAGTGTTTTGGAGCCTGTATGTCGGTCGGATAGGGAGGGCACCTCGATGTTCCTGGAAACCTGGTGTTTTGATGAAGGCAGCGGAATGTGTGGAAGGAGGGTGGTAGGAGGCGGAGAGGAGGGTAGGAGAGAGGTGTTGGGGGGTAGGGGGGGGGGGTGGGGATTGGGCGGTGGGAAAACTCGGTATGTTATCTTGTGTTGCGTGCTTGAACGGGGAGGCGGCCCCCGTACAAAGCGGGTTTAGTTAAAAGTGAATTTTTTTTTTTTTTTTTTTTTTTTCCCCTGAGAGTCGCACATGTGAGTCCCGGGGGTGCTTGGGATGAGATGAAGAGTGGAGTTTGGTTTTTTTTTTGTTTTATTAGTTGGATCAACACTCCTTTTTTTTCTTCTTTTGACTCTGTAATATTCTGTAAATATTTCTTCTTCTTCTTCTTCTTCTTTCTTCTTCTTCTTCTTCTTCTTCTCTTCTTCTCCTTCTTCTTTGTCGTCGTCGTCGTCATCATCACCTCATCATCATCTTTGACTTTCCTCCTCCTCCTCCTTCTTCATCTTTTGCTTCATCACTTATCATCATCATCATATCTTCTCTACTAACTACTACTACTCCTACTTACTACTAATACTACTACTTACTACTATACTACTACTATACTAATTACTACTATACTATACTACTATACAACTACCGTTTACTACTTGTAAACACCCAATCACTACAACCTAACCCCCCCACTATCTACCCCTCCCAACCCCCCCCCGATTTATACTTATCCCCCCAAGTACTCCAAATCTTCGACTCTATATACTTCCCCAAAACCACCAGCGCCCAACTATGACAGGCCACTAATCCAAAAACCGCATGCCCTCCCCGCTAACATGGTCTCCCAATCAGCAATGCTCTACACGATCACATACTTCAGCATTTCCTCCATCAGAACTCCATCTAAGACAAAGTCTACCCAATCCTTACTTCAGCATCCCTCTGCATCCCATACTCATGCATCATCATTACCTCTTCTTCCTACTTCTTACTACTTTTTTTTTTTTCTTCTTCTTTTCTTCTTCTTCTTATTCTTCTTGCTTTCTTTTCTTCTCTCTCTCCTCCTCCATAGCTGGACTAGACCTACGGAAGTTCACTATTGATAAAGATGTTAATGTCAATATGGACTATTTTCAATTTCATCTTCAGGCAGACCCACAGATCGGCTTCAGGATGATCGTCTCACAAAACGTACACCATTATCGATCTTTATTTTTTCGCGCGCGACGCGCGGTTGTGTGTGTATGTGTGTAAGTTGTGAGTGTGAGTGTGAGTGTATGTGTGTGTGTGTGTGTGGTGTGTGGTGTGTGTGTGTGTGTGGTGTGTGTGTTGCGTGTGCGTGTGTGTGTGTGTTGCTGTTCTGTGAGTGACTGTGTGTGTGTGTGTGTGTCGTGTGTGTGTGTGTGTGTGTGTTGTGTAGTGTGTCTGTGTTGTGGTGTGTGTGTGTGAGCCGTCTGCGTGTGTGTGTGTGTAATACGGTGTGATGTGTGTGTGTGTGTGGTGGGTTGTGTGTGTGTGTGTGTGTGTTCTGAGATGGGGGTGTGTGTCTGTGGTGTGTGAATGTGTGTGTGTGTGTGTGTGTGTGATGTGTGTGTTGTGTGTGTGTGGTTGTGTGTGTCCCTGTATGTGAGTGTGTCTGTGAGTGATGTGTCTGTGTGTGTGTCTGTGTGTGTGAGTGTGTGTGTTTCTGTGTGAGTGCTGTGTGTGTGTGTGTAGTGTGTGTGTGTGTGTGTTGTGTGTGTGTGATGTGTGTGTGTGTCTGTGAGTGTGATGTGTGTGTGTGTGGTGTGTGTGTGTGTGTGTATTGTGTGTGTGTGTGTGTTGGGAGAGTGTGAGTGAGTGTTGTGTGTGTGTGTGTGTGTAGTGTGTGTGTGTGTGGTGTGTGTGTGAGTGTGTGTGTGTGTGTCTGTGAGTGTGTGGGGTGTGTGTGTGTGTGTGTGTTGTTGTGTGTGTGTGTGTGTGTGTGGTCTGTGTCTGTGTGTCTGTGAGTGGATTGTGTGTGTAGTGAGAGTGTGGTGTGTGTGTGTGGTGTGTGGTATGTGTGCGTTGTGCGTGTGCGTTGGTGATGCATGTGATTTTGCGAGTTTTGGGGTTTAGAGTGGAGGAAGGGGGAGAGAGGGGACGCATCAACCTACTGGCCTACCTTCTTCGTCAAGACTAAGCCCCCCCCTTCTCCACAAATTTCTGTGTGGGTCTGTGTGAGCCAATAAACTCTCTAAATTGGTGTCTGTAAATATTATAGAGATATATACTATTACTATATCAATATATATATTATACTATATATATTCTATCCATCAGCGGTGAAGCACTCGGTGAAATTTGAAATTTAATGTGGGGCCAAATGAGAGAGTGAGAGAGAGAGAGAGCAGCATGGCGAGGGAGAAGAACTCCTCGGAGAGAGAGAGAGGAGAGAGAGAGCAAAGAAATATTTGTGAACTGTCCGTTGCGCGCCACTGTGTTGTGTGCGTGCGTGCGTGCAATGCGTGGCCGTTGTGGCGTGCGTGCGTGCGTTCCGTGCGTGCGTGTGTTTGTGTGGTGTGTGTGTGTGTGTGTGTGTGTGTGTGTGTGGTTTGTTTGTGTGTGTGTGTGTTGCAATGCGTGCGTTCGTGCAGTGTGTGCGTGCTGTTTTGTGCGTTTGCGCGTGTCGTTGTTTGTGTGTGTGTCGTTTGTGTGTAATGCGCGGCGCGCGCGCGCGCGCGCGCGTTTTGTGTGTGTGTGTGTTTGTGTCGTGTGTAGTGTGTGTGTGTGTGTGTGTGTGTGTGTGTGTGAGTACGAAGCCCGACAGACAGACTGAACTGGACTGATGACAGAGAGAGGAGAGAGAGAGGGGGGGGGGAGGAGGAGAGAGAGAGAAGGAAGAGAGATGAGGGGAAGGAGGACAGGAGAGGGAAGAGACGGTCCGAGGGAGGGAGGGGAGACGAGACGGAGAGAGAGAGAGAGAGAAGCAGATCTGCTGCTGCTTGAATCTTCCGTTCTTTGTTTCGGTCTGCAGAAGACAGCAGTTACGAAAATCTTATCATCAATGTTGGCATCTCTTTTTTTTTTTTTTTTTTTTCCGAAAACGCGAACAAAATAACGCACAAAAGTATTTGTGGAGGAGATGGGCACGGTCAATCATCTCACCGCTACCCTGTGAAGTACGGCGGACAGCGCCATCCCTGTCGCTAACGACCTAATCTCACTGTACGTTGTAGCCCCCACCCCGCCCCCGCCCCCTTACCTCCCCTACCACCACCACCACCCTTTCCTTTGCATTCCCAATTTGAAATGCTGGTATAATGACACAACTTTTGTCAGGGCTGCACATTTCAAACATTTGTACATCATCTGGTGAAAGTTTAAAAGAAAAAAAAAGTCCATACACGTTTAAGGCATAAGGCACTCGACAGAGAATGGACCTCGGCCAAGATCGAAAGGATCCTTCATCCACCGTTTGATCGCCGCCAGGGGAAACAATACGAGGTTTGTACTGAAAGAGTTACTCCCCATGTATTTTTTTATGTAAGATATGGAAAAAGTATGAAAAGGTTGACGAGTGTTAAGACTGGAACAATTTTACTCCTCCACGAAAAGATATTACTCCAAGGACAATCATCACTTCTTCAACGTAAACTTCGCAGTGCTTATGTGCTGTGGACAATTTTAATCGCTCTTGGATCTACCGTTTAATCCCCCCATTCATGTCACGGATCCGCACCTAAATTAACGAGGGTTGACTGCCAGAACCCAGTATCTTATATACATAAGTGAGATACTGGGTTCTGGCAGTCAACTGAACCCAGTACCTTATACACATATATATAAGTGAGATATTTCACTGCCAGAACCCAGTATCTTATATACATACAAATAAGTGAGATAGTGGGTTTTGGCAGTCAACCCTCGATTATATATAGGTTCGTTCTCAAGCGACATTCTGTCTTTCCACAAAATGTGTAGTAAACACATCAGTTCTGTAGTTCTTGTGTCATTTTTTTGCTTACAAAGCAAGCGAGGACAGAAAATGCGCGAACACAGCAGAAGAACGCCGTAACCTTTTCCACTAGCGCGAAACTCCTACGAGTCCAATCTAGACGGTGAGGGGGGTAGCGGGTGTGGGGTGCATCACGTAAGCGGGACTGACATCCCCTGACAAGCGCCAATAAAGTCTCCGGCGCGGAGTGCCCGAATTATTGTCTCTGAAGACATCAAAGAGGTCACGTGGGCGGCGTCAATAACCCCGCGCTTTTTAGTCCGGCCGTCATCCTAGACGGCTTGGCGTCATCACGACGGTTGCGAGCTGTTTTAGAAGCGAGCCAAATGGAGTTGGTACACTTTGGGGACACGCGACGAAGGTACCGGGATGACGAACGAGATGATGGATAGAACTTCCTGTAGTGCTAGAGAGAGAGAGAGCACTGGTCTGGCGGTTTAAGAGAACCGAGAGGTGCTGCCCTGATGGCACTGTCCGTTAGGAAATGGCAGGTGTCTGGTTTCTGGTCTGGGACTTTCCGTTGTCCCCCCTCTCTCCCAGAAGACGTGAAGTGCCTTGTAAGATAATGGACTGCGATTTTCTCTCTCTCTCTCTCTCTCTCTCTCTCTCTCTCTGTCACACACACACACACGATTCTCTCTCTCTCTCTCTCTCTCTCTCTCTCTCTCTCTCTCCCATACGCCTCTGGCTCTTTCATTTGTGTACATTTATTTCAAAGGGAGAGATGAGTGAATTGGGAGGAAGGGGGGAGGGGGGGGGGGGGGGGGGGGGGGAGTTGTGAGTGAAAGGTTTTTGACTACCTCAGCACCCTAAAATGAGGAGTGACAGAACTGTGCTTCGACGGAAGAGGGAGGAGAGGGATGACGAAGTTAGGGGGATGGGGGTGGGGGTGAGGAGTATTACATCAGACCCTCTTCTACCCACAATTCTAAAAATTAAAAAAACAACAAAAAAAAACAAACAAACAAGAACAGGAAAATGTATATGTCGGCTGTTGTACAACTTTTCTGTGTTTATTTCTAACTTTAGTCCTTCCCCCCCCCCCCCCCCCCTCCCCACTCCGAGCCGTCTGATGTGAAGGGTTTCTCAACCTCTCTGCTTCTTTTCGGAGGCTTTGGTTGCGGTGGACAACGAGTTCTCAACGTTCCTGGGTGCTGCAAATAGACAGGCGTTCAGTAAGTGTAATCCAGAGAGTAAAGCCAGGCTAGGCTAGGTATTAGGTAGATATGTGCGTGTGTGTGTGTGTGTTGTTGTGTGTGTGTGTGCGTGTGTGTGTGGTGTGTGTGTGTGTGTGTGTTGTGTGTGTTGTGTGTGTGTCTAGTGTGTGCGTGTGTTGTGTGTGTGTGTGTGTGTGTGTGTGTGTGTGTGTGTGTGTGTGTGTGTGGTGTGTGGTGTGGTGTGGTGGTGTGTGTGTGTGTGTGTGTGTGTGTGTGTGTGTGAGTGTGTGTTTGTGTGTGTGGTAGTGTGTGTGTGTGTGTGTGTGTGTGTGTGTGTGTGGTGTGTTGCACGTGTGTGTATGAGAGAGAGAGAGGAGAGAGAGAGAGAGAGGAGAGAGGAGGAGAGACGGACAGACAGACAGAAAGACAGAAAGAGAGAGCCCGCGCACGTGTGTGCGTGTGTGTTGTGTGTGAGAGAGGAGAGAGAGAGAGAGAGAGAGAAGAGAGAGAGAGAGAGAGAGAGAGAGAGAGAGAGAGGAGACAGGCAAACAGTTACACTGACAGAGTGCTTATACGTGAGAGAGAGAGAGAGAGAGAGAGAGAGAGAGGAGAGAGAGAGAGAGAGAGAGAGAGTGTACGCGCGCGCCGCGTGTGTGTGTGCGTGCGCGCATGTGTGTGTGTGTGTGTGTGTGTGTGTGTGTGTGTGTGTGTGTGTGTGTGTGTGTGTGTGTGCGCGCGCGGCGCACGCGTGTGCGTGCGTCTGTGTGTGTGTGGGGGGGGGGGGGGGCGCCGCGCGCGCCTGTATACACGTGCACGCTTACTGCCTTTGTGTGGACTATATGCCACACGAGAGCTGAAAAACATTTCAGTCATCTCTCTCTCTCTCTCTCTCTCTCTCTCTCTCTCTCTCTCTCTCTCTCTCTCTCTCTCTCTCTCTCTCTCTCACCTCTCCTCTTTCTCTCTCTCTCTTTTGTATCAAGCGTACATTACGATGTTCGTTTCATAAACAGACATTGAACTGATTAGCTGGTGTCGATCATATGGCGCACTTGGGAGATGACATTCAGTATGTAACGTTCTGTGTCCGTTACTTATTCATGTTCAAGAAGTAACTTTATCGCTGGTTTGCGTGGTGTTTCGCATGGCTCAGTTAATGTTAGAGCTATGCCACACGAGAGCTGAAAACATTTCAGTCATCACGCACTCTCTCTTCTCTCTCTCTCTCCTCTCTCTCTCTCTCTCTCTCTCTCTCCTCTCTCTCTCTCTCTCCTCTCTCTCTCTCTCTC
>CM031628.1:31789098-31801598 GCA_018398815.1 Conus ventricosus
GGGGCCCCTACGACCGCAAAACACTCCTTTCCTCCCCTTTTTGCGTACCCTTCTTCAAACTTTTGGGGTCAACTTTCCCTGCAAAGCATATCTCACAAAAAAACTCCGATCCTTCATGCCCTGCAAAAATACGCACCTATCCCACCGCCTAAATGCACCCTGTCCGCAAAAAAAGGGTTTGGACATACGGGTACTTAAAATGGGAGGGGAACCTTTTTTTTTTTCCAAAAACCGTCCCAGTGTTTTGCTCGGGGCACTTTCCTGACCACTCAAAACCATTTCCGGGTTTTCCCCTTTCCCTTGATCAAATCACTGAGGGACTGGATTCCCTGCAAAATTTTGGGAAAAAACCCCCTATAAAACCCCCAATAAAAAATGGGGAGACTCCTGACTTCTTTTTTGGGGGTCTTTGGTCTCTCTGAATTCATCATCTTTTTTCCCCCCTTTCCTCTTTTCTGGCTGCTTTGTGTCGCCCCCACCACAAAACCTAGGGAACCCCCACTGTTCCCACCCTTCAAACAGGACACATCCCATTGACTCCCTTTTCCTTGGGAAAATCAAGGGAACAAAAAACCCCCTTTTTTCTGCTGGGTCCCTCTTTCCCCCTCATCAATGATTGCGCGCGCCTATGTGCTGTCTCCTCGCCTGAAATATTTTGCGGAGAAAATCCCCCTGGAAAAATTTTTGGGGCTCCCATTTACATCAAATTTGGTAAACCCACCGACCTTTTCAGTGATGGGGAATGGGCCTTTTTTCCCAAAGCAAACACCGCTTGTCCCTGAAACCCCTGGGGAACCCCGTACCAAAGGGCTTTTATCCCCGCCTTTTGGGGGGTTGCTTTCCCCACCTTTTTTGTCAAATTGGGGTTCTTTTGCCGAAACCCCAAGCCTCCTGCAAAAAACCCTTTTCCCCCCGGGAACCTTACAAAATTTTCAAACCTTGGGGGCCCCCCTTTGGAACAGGGCGGAATTGGGGGCCCCCCAGATCCAAAAAGCCACTCTCCTGAAAAAGGGGTGTCCCAAATTAAAAAGGGGGTTTTTTAAGAGGCCCCCTTCCCTTCCAAAACCCCCCTTGGGCTGACCTTTTACACCACACATGGGCACAGAACCGCTTTTGTCTGCCCCTTTCTCCTGGGCCCAAAAAAAAATCATCAAAAACTCGGTTAGCTGTTTTTGCGGTGCCGAATGCCCCGCCATGAAACGACTTTGTGAACCCCCGACATGAAAAGTGGGGCACGAAAAACCCGCTGGAAACCCCTAACTGAGTGGTCACCTTACCTGTCCCTTTCCCCCTTTGGGGAACCTCGGTTTCAACAGCCCCCCCCTTTCACAAGAAAATTTTGTCCACCTCCTTAACCTCCTTTTTCTCTCCACCTCTTTCCAACTCCCCCAAAACCCTTTACAGCGGGAAGGGGCTTGTTTTCCCCTCTGCGCTGCCCTAAACTACAGCGACCATCATAGGGCCCCACTTCCTTTCCCGAAAAAACAACGGTTTCACAAAACCTTTTTTCCCCCTTCCCTTTCTCCGTGTTTGAAATGCTGGCCCCCGTAAACGTCAACAAACCCCAGGGTCCCCTGGGTTTCCCCTTCCCCTGGAAAAAAATTTTTCCCAAGAAAACAAATCCCTGGAAAGGGGTTTTTTCCCCTCACCCCAAAGCAGACAAATCGCCTGAGAATAAGGGGGAAAAAACTTCTATCTTAGCAACTGGAAAAATCCCTCACAGTGGGCCCCGATTTTTGAGTCCCCGGTCCCGGGTTTTGGGCCCCGTCAAATCCCCCTTTTTTAAACGACCACGTTTTCCCTACTACCCCGCATGGGAAAAACCATTCCCCGAACAACTTTTACCCTCTGCTGGGCCCAAACCCCCCCCTTCTTCCACTGGAAAAGAAAACCCCTCAGCCTATTCCCTCTATCCCCCGACACTGGGCTGCTTTCCATTTCTTTCCATAGGCTGCCCCCTTCACCCTCTTCAGACTGGGAAACCCTTTTGGTTTCCCCTGCAGGCCCTTTCCCCCTTTTTACCCACCCCTTTAAACCCCCCCCTTGCAAGGGCTGCTGCCTTCTGGAACCCATGCGACAATCCCTCGCCACATTCCCTTCCCCTTGGGCAAAAAAAACCAAACCCAATGTCCCTTTGCCCTTCCTTCTTCCGCCCCCCCACAGGTTTGCAGACTTTTCAAAAAAACCCCCCCTCCTAGTCTCCTTCACTCTTTTCTCAAACCTTTTGGGCCAAAACCCCCGTTTCCCCCTGCACCCAAATGCCCAAACGGCCTCTCTAACACCCTGGCCCAACCCTTTAAAAACTCTCGCTGCCCCTTTTCTGGCTGTCCTCTTTTTAAATGGATGGGTTAACTTTAGGGGGCCCCAACCGGGCAAAACTGCCCTTTCCCCCCTTTCCCTAAACTTCTTTCAATTCAGCGAAAATCCTTCTTTGTACCCCTCAACTCAAAACCTTTTTTCAAAATAGTATTTTAGACGTGCAAACCCAAAATGAGTGTACGTTTTCCCCCCTTGTAAAATTTGCTGAACGAAATTTCTTCCTGAACCCCTCCCCCTGTGGTCAAATCCCTTCATTAAAGACCCTTTTACAGCACCCCAAAAAGGGCTGTTGTTCACGGGAAAAAGGGAGTGAAAATCTGCCCAAAGGCCCCTTTCCCTCATAACGCCCCACAAAAAACTGCCCACCTTCTGGGGGCCAAAACCCCGACCCGGTTTTGCAAAAATTTTTGAAAAAGACCCGGGGGGTATGCATCAATTTGAAAACCGGGCCCGTCCGAAATTTTGGGAACTTGGGTCGGGGGGCATAGCTGCGCCCCGAGTCCCCAGGAAACTGAAAATCCCCCCCTCGGGTTTGGGGGGGCCTTTTTTATTCCCTTTCTTTCTTCCCAATTCTAAAATTTAATCTTTAAATTTTTTTTCCCGTCTCCGCGTTGGGCCCCTTTTCTTTTTTGTTTTTTGCGCTTTTTCCCCTTTTTCTTTTTTGTTTTTTTCCCCGCCCTTTTTTTTTCCCTTTTTTCTTTTGTTTCCTTCGCCCTACTGCGATAAAAGGCCCTCCCTTTCCCCCTCCTCATTTTCCCCTTTTCCCTCTTTTGTTGGTTTTTAAACGAATGCACGCAACTCATCTCCGAGTAAAAACCCAGATCACGGCGACGCCACAATTGTTTAAAAAGGGGGTGCTTTTCTTCCCCCCCATTTTAAAACTTCTTTTTTTTTTTGAACAAGATTTATGCAAAAGACACCCCAAAATGTTGGGTTTCCGAAAACGAGTACGTAAAAAAAACACAATCCATGAATGAAAAATATTTGCTTTTGGGGCAACGTTGTTAGTTTTTTAAAAAGACCCCAGCGCCTGACCCCAAAATGAGAGGAATTATAAGGGGGAATTTTGTGCGAAATGAGTAAATCTGGGGGTGAAAACCAAGCCTAGAATAAAAAACTTGGGGCAACCCAAACCAAAAATTTAAAATAAACTTTGGGAAAATACAGTAAAAACAACCCCATGTCCCTTAAAATTTCAAAAAAACTTGAAATTTCCCCCCCCAGCTTCCTCCCTGAGAAGTTTAAAAAAATTTTTAAAAAAAATGGCCAAATATCCTGGCAGGGTCCCCAATTTAAAATTTCAACCCCCGGGGGGTGTCGTGGAGGAAAGGGCAGCCACAGCCCCAAACCCCACTCCCCAGCTTTCTTACCAAACTCATTCTTTTAACGTGCATTCGGGCACATCAAACCACTATAAAGTCTATAACTTTACTACACATGTTCAAAAAGAACAAAAAATCAATGCAAAGGGAAACCCAAAAAAAATAAAACTTTTTCCCCTTTCCCCCAACTTCACAAAATCATGAACGCACAACTCAAGAATCCCATCTCATTTCCAAACTGGGCACACTACACCCCCAAGGCATCAATATCCAACAATAACCAAACACACATACCCACCTCTTCCACATCAGTTGGCAATATCCCCTACCAACACACACACATACACACACACATACACACACATTTACATACACCACCACCACATCCTCTTCACTCACTTCATACAGTAGTTACAGCAACCCTCCATCTATCTAATCTTAATTTTTTTTGATCCTTCCCCTTAAATCCCCCCACACACACACACACCTTTCTTCTTTTTTTTTTTTTTTTTTTTTTTTTTTTTTTTTTTTCCCATCATTATCTATCCACTATTACCACAACCATCACAAAGATATCATACCATCCTAATAAACTAGACACACAACCCTATCACATCACACACACACACCTCCCCTGACGCAAACCCCCCCCCCCCCCCCCCCCCCCCTCTGTTTTCCTCTCCCATAATCCCCCTGGCCCCATGTCATTTCCGCCTTCATGAAGAATTACGGATAAGTCATTTTTCATTCCCCTTTTTTGTTTTTCGTAGTTTGTACTGTCCCACATGTTAAATGTGATTTATTTTTTCGCCTGATGAAGACCCAAGTGGTTGAAATGCATCGTGTCTTGTCTTGTGCTTTGTTTGTCAATGTCATTGGCGGTAAGTTCTAAAACTCTATTCCTGATTTCACAAAATCATATATCTAAAACATCATTAACTAACCCGGGTATAAACAGATTTCTACTTTACCTGGCCAGGTGATCTTAACTATTCACGAATCACTGTCTTTTCTTTTCTTTTCCTTTTCTTTTCACTGTCACTTTCACAACACGACACAACTGCCGGCACTGGTGTTGGTCTGATGGCGCCTGGTCAGGTGAGACTGTTGGCGTTGGTCTGTGGTTCTGCTTGGCGAAGTGACGCTGCCAGGTATGAGGTCGAACCCCCGGTTAGGGTAGAACAGTGACTATCAACATCGATCTGTTCTCCTTTCTTTCTTCCTGCATTAACGCATTGCACCTCTCTCTCTCTCTCTCTCTCTTCTAGTCTGCTCTTATCAAATGGACATGGTTGCTTTTCTTTTCTTTTTTTCTTTTCTTTCTTTTCTTCTTCATAAATTAGCAACTCTCTCCCTCTCTCCACATCTCTCCTCAGTCCTTCCTCTGCAGACTATCTCATGCTAATCTCTCAACTTGGTTCTCTTCTCTCCTCCCCTCATCTCTCTCTCTCTCTGCCCTTCTCTCCTGCAGAGCTCCACTCAGAACCTCTCTCTCCCTCTCTCTCTGTTCGTTCTCCCCCTCGTTCTCTCCTCTCTTCATCTCTCTGCCTTTTCCCTCGTGCAGAGACTACACCTAAAACCTCCTCATCTCTCTGTCTCGTTCGTTCTCATCTCCCTGCCTTCCTATAGGCGAGAGCCTACTCTCCCGAACTTCCCCTCTCTCTCTCTCTGTCTGTTCGTTTTTTTCCTCCTCCCTCATACATTCCTTTATGCTCTAAACCCCGTGTCCAAGGGCCAGTACCATTGGTCAGTATTTTTACCCCTGACACCCCGAAGTTGTCTCCCTCTAATTCCATTGGATATTCACATCACGACAGTCCCGTCTACACGCCTTACTCTCTGTGGTGGTCAATTGGTCATTTAATTGATTAGCTAGATTTCACCCCCCACCACACACTACCTTCTCCCTCTCCCTTTCCTGCTTTAACCTGCAACGTCCGACTAACAATGACGTTGGTTCCACAAATTGGCCGGATAAGGCTGGCCCAGGCACTGAGGTACGTCTGGGCAGACATCGAGGCGTCGGTCAAAGCCGCTTAGTCAGTCTGGGTGGGTCGGACCGTCTCGGTGAAACCTCTCCACTAAGCTTAATTGGCCGGACCCGACCTATGGGCCCGTCTTTCTGACGCCTAGAATGTTTGAGTTTGGACTTAGGTCCGAACAAATTGGCTGGCGACTCCCCAAGTTAGGTTGTTTCCCCCAAGTTAGGTTGTTTCATTTTTTTGTCCGTGACAAAGGGGGAGGGGCGGGTGGGGGTGGGGGGGACTTGAGTTGGCATTATCAAGTTTGGAAACTTTATTGGGCTCAACACCGTTTTTTCTTGTAATACTCAGTACGGCAATGACAAAATATACCAATGTCACGTGTCGTCTGTGTGTGTGGTGTGTGTGTGTGTGTGTGTGTGTGTGTGTGTGTGTGTGTGTGTGTGTGTGTCTGTCTGTTTGTGTCTGTCTGTGCCTGTGAATGTGACAAAGAATTCATTTACCCCTCCTCTCTCTCTCTCTCTCTCTCTCTCTCTCTCTCTCTCTCTCTCTCTCTCTCTCTCTCTCTCCCTCTCTCTCTCTGTGACACAGAATTTATTTACCTTTCAATCTCCCTCTGTGTGTGTGTGTGTGTGTGTGTGTGTGTGTGTGTGTGTGTGTGTGTGTGTGTGTGCGTGTGCGTGCGTGCGTGCGTGCGTGCGTGCGCTGCGTGTGTGCGTGCGTGCGTGCATGCGTGTGTGTGTGTGTGTGTGTGAGTGACACAGAATTCATGTATCTTTCATTACCTGAATTTTGCTGTTGTTGCTGTTTTTCGATTACATAACAATTACATTCTTTGGATGAGTACGCCCACACGAAGGACTTCGTTCCGTTTTTAATTATCACACAGAGATGACAAGTCACCAGCGTGCCATTTCAACACTTCCCTCCCCCCCCCCCCTTACCCTCCCCCTCCCCCAGTTCTGATACCGGTGTCTGCAATCAATAGATGACTCGGGAACCCCATGAAAGGAGAACGAAACAGCTCGACTTTCAACGCTAAAATGACATCTTGCTATCCGTTGACGACCTCTCGCTCCTGTTCTCTCTGACCAGACGCGGGCACTCAGACATGCAAATTAGCTGTGAGGATTTCACCGTGGGGCGTGTTCAGGCAGCAATGCTTTCCTACTGCTTTTTTTTATTATTCTTTTTTACTACGTGTGTTGTTGTTCAGTTGACACTGTTTTTTTTTTTCTCTCTCTCTCACATTTGTATCATGTATTGTTCAGAGACAGCACGGCTTGTCCCCACTTTTACTGCTTGTATCGTTCAGACAACACGTTTTCCTACTAAATGTTCCTACTTGTAATATTCAAACGGCAATTACGTTTTACCTACTTTTCTTTCTTTCTTTTTTTTTCTTTTTTTTTTTTTTTAAACTCTACATGTAGCCTTAGAGACGCCCGAAAGAGCGTCTACGTGCGAAACTGTCGATTGTGAGTTCGAACCATATGTCGGATTGTATTTTTTCCGGCTTGAAAAAGCTTCTCTGCCCTCCCCCCCCCCCCCCACCCCCCCCCCCCCCCCCCCGCCCTCTCTTACACCTCCCCCCACCCCCAAACCCACCCACCCCAAGCAGGAAATAGATATCTGATTCAGTTCAGGGAAGATTAACGGCGGGGAAAGAGTGGGATGGGCTCCGTCTTCCACCATGCCGTGCTCTGGGCACGGTAAACCTCTGACAGTTCACTGTCCCTACGGCCCATAGGTTATGGGAACATTTTTTTTCATTTTCATTTTTCTTTTTTTTAGTTCAGATGGTATTCCTTTTTCTCCTACATTTTACCACGTGTCTTGTTCAGACAGTGCTGTTTTCTTCCCCACTGTTTTTGTTTTTTTTCATTGCGGGTATCGTTCAGACAGTGTGCATGTTTCCTGTTTGTTACTGCATACATATTTCTGTTCAGACAGCGCTGTTTTCTTCCCCACTGTTTATTTTTTCATTGCGGGTATCGTTCAGACAGTGTGCATGTTTCCTATTTGTTACTGCATACATATTTCTGTTCAGACAGCGCTGTTTTGTTCCCCACTGTTTATTTTTTCATTGCGGGTATCGTTCAGACAGTGTGCATGTTTCCTATTTGTTACTGCATACATATTTCTGTTCAGACAGCGCTGTTTTGTTCCCCACTGTTTATTTTTTCATTGCGGGTATCGTTCAGACAGTGTGCATGTTTCCTGTTTGTTACTGCATACATATTTTTTGTTCAGACAGCGCTGTTTTCTAGCCTACGTTTTACTACATATAATGCTCAGGCAGCGTTGCCTTCTTCTTGACTTTTTTTTAATTTTAATTCTGCTTGTATGGTTCAGACCAATAGTGCTTTTTTCTACACCTGTGAGTTAACATTAGTACTGACTCCATTTCCCATACAGTCCTTCCAATGAGACAATAAAGCGAGATTCCGTGTGTGAACGCACGCATAACATCTTGCACACACGTAAAATCCCATCACCAACTTTCGGAAGAGAAGGCCAGTTTGGCCGTTGGTATGGATGACACCTTACACATAGCATGCACCTTCCCCGAATTTGGAGTATGGCTGCCTTAATGGTGGAGAAAAACAGTCATACACACAAAACTCCACTCCCTATACAGGGGGTGTCCGCAGGAGTATCAGCCTGCGTACGCAGAAGAAGAAGAAGAAGAATCGTTCGGATGATTCAAAATAATATACTTCATGTAACATGATACAATACGATACAATGGAATACAATGATCTAATGTATAAATAAACATGCTCTTCTTTGTACAATGAGGGAAAATAATATTTTTTTTATGATAAAAGAAGTATAATCTAATACCATATAAATGCTATGCAGTATAATAGAATGTTACAGAATGTACTATAACATAAGACGATAGAACAGAGCACAACAAAACAGAATACAGCAGAACTGGATAAGAGTACCACATACCAATGCTGACAGCCAGTACTCTCCTTATCATTTTAGCGGGGACTTTTCGCACGCTAATGTCTAGACAACAAAATCAGCCATTATTGTCACGTCACATCTGGTTTCTCCCCCACTCCTACTCCATCCCCCACCCCTTCACCCACCGAGGACAGAAAGGCTTTTAGATGAGTATGGACAAACCTATCTGTCCTTGACCGATAAATCTCTCGAGCTATACATATTTCTATCTATCTTTCCATCTGCCTAGCTATATACACGCCCATCAATCCGCCCTCCGGTCTATCTATCTTGTCTATCTTGTCTGTCTGGTCTGTCTGTCTGTCTGTCTGTCTATCAATCTATCTCTCATCTACCTAATGATCTACCTACCTATCTATCTGTCTGTCTGTCTGTCAATCTATCTATCTATCTCTTTCTTTCTGTCTGTCTGTCTTTCTTTCTTTCAGTCCATCGATATACCTATCAAACCATCTATCTAGCTATCTGTGTATGTGACTGTCGTTACCTTTCTATATCCCTATCTATATTCCTAAGAATAAACAGCAACTACAAAAATGATAAGAGCAATCATGAATATTAATGATAGAATTAATAATGATAATTAAAAAAAAATATAATATGATAATAATATGATAATGATAACAATAATATCAATAATAATGAGGTACAAGTATATAAAACCTGTCTTACGAGCGGGTCACAAACATACATGTAGGCTGTCATGAAAAGAAAAGAAAAGAAAAAAAAGGAAAAAAGAAAGGAGGCCGGAATAGTTCAGTGGTAGAGCGCCGGACACGTAATCTTGGGGTTGCGGGTTCGAATCTCCGCCAGGCCGTTTCGGTACAGGGGATTTTCCCCTCGGAGTTAAGATTAGTTCCGACTCCATTTCCCATACAGTCCTTCCAATGAGACTATAAACCGAGGTTCCGTGTGTGAACGCACGCATAACATCTTGCACACACGTAAAATCCCATCACCAACTTTCGGAAGAGAAGGCCAGTTTGGCCGTTGGTATGGATGACACGTTTCACATAGCATGCACCTTCCCCGAAGTTGGAGTATGGCTGCCTTAATGGTGGGATAAAAAAAAACGGTTATACACACACAACTCCACTGCCTATACAGGGGGTGTCCGCAGGAGCATCAGCCTGCGTATGCAGAAGAAGAAGAGAGAAAAAAAAAAAACACACACACAGGACAGAAGTCCACGCAAGACAGAAATTCTCCAGAGCAAAAATTACCACAGTGACACAATCCTCACATGAATACACAGCACCACCCTTACATACAAATCATCCGCGCGCACGCATATCACTGGCACATCAGCAAAAAAAAACGAACCTGCGCGCGCACGTTCACATATACTCATGAATTCAATGCACAGACACGAAGAGAGAAAAAAAAAAGAGAGAAAAAGAAACCAGCTCCGAGAATCTGCGTGTCCTTGGGAGAGGGACACCAGAAAGCGTTTTGTTAAGAGAGAGAGAGAGAGAGAGACAGAGAGAGAGAGAGAGAAAAGAGAGAGAGAGAGAGAGAGAGAGAGAGAGAGAGAGAGAGAGAGAGAAGACAATTGGTTTTAAGACTGAATTGAAAAGAAAGGTACGTAGGTGGAAGGAGGACAGTGTCTGCTGACTCTGAAAGGGAGATCGAGCTTCCAGAGTCCGACAGCAGTGTTGGGAAATTGTCTGTTGACAGATACGTCTCCGTCTCATGTTATTTGCCCATTCTGTTCGATTAGTGCGTTAGTAGTTGTCTTCACAGTGGGTTGACTGCAGGAAGAAATGTGAAACAAGAGCAAAAAAAAAAAAAAAAAAAAAAAAAAAAAAATTACTACGCCGCCGAACAAAGGAGCGAACAAATTACAAAGAAACACAGCGCGTTTCGACCTATTGGGTCTTTTTTTTTTTTTTCAAAAAGACGAAAAACATTCAAGACAATGAAAACGAAGGACGAACAGAAAGTCATTTCTTTATCTCTTCGATCTAGCTGCAAATTTGGTCTTGGGTGAAGGTAGACAAGCGATTATTCTTTTTAGATTGCTTGCTGGGTACTCCTCGTGCTCTGTGTCAGTCAATGTTTCTGTTCAATTTGTCCCACTGTCCATTCATCCGTTTAAGCGGACTGTCTTTGTACCGATCGCTCTATCGCGATATCTGTCTGCATTATGAGAGATAGACAGACAGATAGACAGACAGACAGAGAAGAAGGAGAGGGAGACACACTCACGTACACACACACATACACACACACATATACACACACACGAGCGCGCGCACACACACACACACACACAACACACACACACACACACACACACACAGACGGACAGACAGACGGACAGACAGACAAACGGACAGACAGACAAACTGTCAGACAGACAGTCAGACAGACAGACAGGAACAAAGACAAACAAATATTAAGGATGCACCAACTGAGCGAAAGGCAAACGGACAAACCAACAAAGAGATAAACAGCCAGAAACGGAAGATGCAGCCAAAGACAGACAGATAGTTCGGCAGCATTTCTATTAAGCGCGTTTATTTGCTCGCCGCCTTTTTCATGATTTTAGAAAAAAGCGCTTGATAAATCCCCTAACCTTTTAGCTCGGGACTCACACTTAGCTTAACAGGGCTCTGACAGCACGTCGTTCGTCTTGCGTCTGACTCCACCAAGGCCTTTGACAGTGTGTTCTGGTTGGCCCTAGTCTCTCTGTACTGGCGGCTACCCGCACACAATCAGAATGCCCGCCGTTCTTTCAAATTTCGGTCCGAACCCCCGAGACTTGTCAGTTTGCTTGCTCGACAAGCAAATCAAGAGAAAGCGAGCCTGTCGTTTTGTTCTGTACCGAGTGAGTAATAGCTAGTTCGTGTGAGTATGAGTGTGAGTGAGTGAGTGTGTGTGTGTGTGTGTGTGTGTGTGTGTGTGTGTGTGTGTGTGTGTGTGTGTGTGTGTGTGCGTGCGTACGTGTGTGCTTTGTGTTTGTGTGTCTGTGTGTGCTTGTGTGTGTGCGTGTGTGCTTGTGTGTGTGTGTGTGTTTGCTTGTAAGTGTGTGTGAGTGTGTGTGTGTTGTGTTGTGTGTGTGTGTGTGTGTGTGTGTGTGTGTGTGTGTGTGTGTGTGTGTGTGTGTGTGTGTGTGTGTGTGATACCAAAAATCATTCAAACGAAAGTTTGTTTTTCAGTTTAGGGTCTATGAAACCGAAGCAAACACCCCAATCATTTTGTGAAGGGCTCAGAAGAGCAGACTCAAAGCTGAGAAATACTTTATTCCCTGAATGTAATGCGTGAGGATTTCTGCGTAAAAAGTATTTTCCCAGCCAAATCATATTGTGAGTTAACCAAGCGGATATTGTGTCTGTCTGTCCGTACTTGAAACGTATCATAACAGTACTGGTGGCGGGGCGGTTTGGAACTCACTGTTAGTACATTGTCAAAAACTGTTGCATTTCTTGCAGCATAACATTCATGATTTAACGTTTCCCACGAAGGTGGTCATTTCATACGGATTTGTCGGGTTGATTGCTCGTCTGTCAGAAAGATGACACCAGAACTACTCAACCGTTTTTACACGAGCTCGGTAGACAGACGGACAGTGGACCCAAGGACTACGTCATTGGGGTTTGGTGCAAGCTTTTGGCGTCGATCCGGATCAAAAGGTAGATCCAGGATTCGTTCAGCCAGAAAATTACAAATGTTCCATTACACTGTTTTTGAATTGATATCTGTCTACCAAGTCGTATATGTTCTGGAATTTAAGAATGTTCTAGTGATACAAACATCGGCATTTTGTTGGGGGTTTTTTTTTTTTTTTTTTTAAGCACAAGGTAAGTATGTCTTCCAGTCTGTTTCAATTCCTTACTTCCTCCGACGAAAAATATTCTTGTTTTAACTCATGGACTCACTTGTTTATAGAAGATCA
>CM031628.1:31806598-31809098 GCA_018398815.1 Conus ventricosus
ATAGACAAACGAATCACAAGACGTAACACGACGCGTTTCGACCTCTTGGGTCTTCTTCAGGCAAGACAAACAACACTCAGGACAACCAAAATGAAGAACGAGCAAACACTTCTCTTTGTCACATTCGGCGCAAAGATGGGCGTTGAGTGGAAACGAGGCCATCGGAAGGAGACAATGCGAGTTGAAATAGTAATGATGATACTACTACTAATAATAATAATGCTGATAGCAATAATAATGATGATACTGATAACGATAGAAGCATTGGAAAAAATGATAAAAGAGAAGATTACTACCACTTTTGATGATACTACGACAGTACAGCTATAGTGTGAGAGAAAAGAGACAGGTTAGAGGATTGTCGAACAGCATGGTTGTCGCGGAAACAGCGTTAGTGGCGATGATGATGGTGGTGATGATGGGAATAATGGTAATATCAATAATAGCACTGGTAATGATAATAATACTAACAACAATGTAGTAACGGTAATAGTAATGGTAACAATAACAACAAAAGTAACGGTACAAAAATATAATCTGAAATACAATGAAAAATAATATCAATAATGGAATGATGATACTACTACAACAGCAACTACTACTACTACTACTACTAACTACTACACTAACTACTACTAATAATATAATAATGATAACGGAAAGAGGGAAGTCGCCTCACTTTGCAACTAATAACTCAATGAAAAACAAAACAACATCAAAATGCTTCAGGGCGAGACGGAATCACTTCGACCAACTCGGTATTTTGAAACCATCTCAGCCCTTTACTTTTGTGCATTCGCCAAAACGCCCCCCCCCCCCCCCCCCCTCCCCCCAAAGGCTTTAAAGAAAGAAAACATAGCACCGTTTCCTAAAACAAAAGCATTCACGGAAATCATCAAATATAGACACGTATCTCTTCCATCAAAATCTTCCAAACCCATCGAAAAACATTTTTTGTAATTCCTTCGAAAACCGTAACAGGGTTTTATTTTAGGCCCCACCTCTTTTGAACAGTAAACAACCTACATATCTTTCTGAATTGTACGAAAGGTAAAATCTACAGAATTCTAGGTCAAACCACGGTTATTGTTCCTAAGACCTTCAATTGATAGTTTCAACACAAGTTTTATTACTCTCAGTGACATTTGTGTAAAAATCCTTCCTGTAAATGTCATCGCAACTGAAACATTTTCTTCTTTTTAAGGATTTTTTTTTTAGAAAAGTTGATTTTGCCAACTTCTGTTACATAATATTGAATAGCTCATATGTCAATCTGTGTATCCGCATGTGTATGCATCTGTGTGTTGTGTGTGTGTGTGTGTGTGTGTGTGTGTGTGTGTGTGTGTGTGTGTGTGTGTGTGTGTGTGTGTGTGTGTGTGTGTGTGTGTGCATTGTTTGTGTGCGTGCGTGTGTGTGTGTGTGTGTGTGTGTGTGTGTGTGTATGTGTGTGTGTGTGTGTAGAGAGAACAGAGAAGAGAGATAGCAACTGCGTGCGCGTATGCTGTAATACGTGTGAAATTTCTAACAGATTTTCTAATTGTCTTTTTCACGGCTTTTTTTATACTTTGAATCAAGATAGTGTACACTATCTCACTCTAGAGTTTCCATAGGGGTAAACACGTCACCATGTACAAGAGCGTTCTCAAAATCCATAAAATCTTATATAAAGTTAAAGCTAACCATTACGTCCATTACGATATTTTCTCAAAAAAATTCCCCTTGAGCTGCAATACTCTTCCAGAATCTGTCGAACCACCTCTTGAACACGTCATCTCTAGTGGTTTCGTCGATACCCTCAACGACACTCATCAAAGCTCGGATGGCGGCACCTGGGCCCTCGTGACGGGTTTCCCACAGCTGTTTCTTTACATACCCAACCTGAAAGAAGTCACGTGGGGCTCAGGTTCGGGGGATAAGGAGTTGTGAGAGAGGAGGCAGACACACTCAAGCCGCTAGCAAGTCGGCTGTGCTGGAAGCGGTGTGAAGCGAGGCGTTGTCCATGGTGCAGCATTGATGCAGCGCGATTTGTTCCAATGTGGCAATTTGTTCCATTGGTACAATGGTGGAGAGAGAGAGAGAGAGAGAGAGAGAGAGAGAGAGAGAGAGAGAGAGAGAGAGAGAGAGAGAGAGAGAGTGAGAGAGAGAATCGAGACTGAGCTGCAGTGATAAACCGATGTCTACAACCTCCGTTTAGAGTAAAACTGAACAAAATGAACAATATATATCAAAACTGGTGTCAAAAGTTCCTATTCGTATTGCTTATTTTAAGAAAAGGCAATATTGCAATTGTGATTTTTCTTACCTGTATCTCCTTTAAAAAAAAAAAAAAAAAAACAATTGTAACAAATTGCCGCCATCGGTGCGGCAATTTGTACCATTGTAACAAACTGCCGCACGTGTTGGAACAAATTGCCGCGTGGAACAAATGCTTGCATCACAGCAACTCAAACCTTACCCACGTGTAGGCAATACGAAAAACGTTCCGAGGCAATGTAACTGC
>CM031628.1:31814098-31824098 GCA_018398815.1 Conus ventricosus
AAGAGAGAGAGAGAGAGAAGAGAGAGAGAGAGAGAGAGAGAGAGAGAGAGAGACAGACAGACAGACAGACAGACAGACAGACAGAGAGATCTAAACACCAGGAAGAACACACAACTGACCTAGTTCTTTATTCTCTATCCTATGCAATGCCCCCCCCCCCCCCCCCCCCCCCCCCCCCCCCCCCCCGTGGCAGCAAAAGCACATGCGGCGAAAACAGTGTACTCCAGACCACTGCCTGCTGGGAATACGACAACACGGCTGACCAGGAGGCCGCACATGCTGTAGGATTTCACGTATGACGCAGACGACACGCCACCTGCCTCGGAGCGCCTTGTCTCCCATTCCTCGACTTCTGGCTCCGCATCTGCTGAGAGAGAGAGAGAGATGAGTGTCTGTCTACCTACCACATCCCCACAACAGACCAATGGACACCGCCTGTGAATGCCAAGGAATTTTTTTTTGTTTAGCACTTCTTTATTGATCAATGATGTGTACATGAACAAATCATTAAACTGAAGCAGCAACAAGCAACGCTTAAGGTGTGCTCAGTGACGAAAAAAGATTACATCCATAAACACATCGGCGGAATTGCGTTGTCAACACTGACACGAAACGAGAAAGAAAAATGCTAAGTATTGTAATGGAAAAATTTCTTTTAGAAAATCTTAAATGAAATTAAAACGAAAGGAATGAAGATAAAACGGAACAGAAGAATCTAACCGAAAAGCAATCAGGCGATCAGACAAGCTATATAACAAGTATTATGATTCTTTTTTTTCTTAACTCAGATTTGCCGGGTTCTGTCTTCTCTGGGAACTGTCAAAGCTGAGGTTGTTCAAGACGGTGAGTCTTGTTGAGGCACGTCCAGGAAAACCTTTCATGGGCGGTGGTAAACCATCGTCCTCGCTCATAGAAGGTCCACGAGGATATTTCTGTTTATTAATTACATCTAGCTGCAAAGGAGGCGACTGCAGGCGGAAATCTAAACAATTTTTAATGTAATTAATAGCGAACCGCCAAGAAAACGCAGACAAACGAATCACAAGACAAACCACGACGCGTTTCGACCTCTTAGTCTTCTTCAGGCAAGATATAAAACGCTCAGGACAACGAAAATGAACGAGCAATCTCTAATATTCATTCACTTCAGCGCAAGATGGGCGTTGAATATGTAATTGCGTTCAACGCCCATCTTTACCATCTTGCGCTGAAGTGAACGGACGTAAGTGATAACTCGTTCATTTTCGCTGTCCTGATGTTTGTATCTTGCCTAAAGAAGACTAAGAGGTCGAAACGCGTCGTGTCTATCATCAGTCCTGATCTGAGGCAGAATCAGAGACATGTCTACCCTGTAATCGGTCTTTACTTATTAAAAAATCAAGTCATGATTCTGAATGAGGGAAGATCTCGCGAGTCTTCAGCTCCTATTTTTGTCGTTATTTGGCTCCTTGTCGTTGCTGTTGTTTGCTGTTGTTTTGTTGTTGCTGCTGCTGCTGCTGCTGCTATGACCGCCACTGCTGCTGTTACGACTTTGTGTTATTTACCCCATCCAGATGGTTAATTCTGCCTATCCGACACAGCTTTCTTTCCGGCGTTTTATTTCCCGTTAGTACGCGCTCAGCCCATGCTGCGGCCTCTCGCTTTAGAGTCTCACTCAAAAACAAACGAACAGCACCCAAGCCTTCAATCCAATTTTCCTGAAGGAGGGTGTGTGTGTGGGGAGGGGGGGGAGGGGGGGGGGGAGTTTGCACAGGAACAGGCAGAGGCGGAAACGTGAGGGAACGAGGAAGGGTATGGGGAGTGTGTGTAAAAGGGGAGAGGGGACTTGGAGTGGGGAGGGGTGGGGGTGGGGGGCTTGCCTGGAACCACCACCGCCACCATCTCACTCCTCACCTCCGCAGCGTTTATGGAGGGATGAGGTCCGGTTTTTGACGCGTCATTAAATCGAGATTTAAATCTTTCTCAGCTGTCAGTGGGGAATGATGCATGAGCCAAGAGTTGCTCTGTTTTTGTTTGGTTTTCTTTTCCAGTTTTAATCATTTATATCTCCGGCAACACAACACTCTCACTCTCTCTCTCTCCTCTCTCTCTCTCTCTCTCTCTCTCTCCTCTCTCTCTCCTCTCTCTCTTTCTCGTTCGTGTTGTTCTTGTTCTTCTTTCTTGGTGTTGTTGTTGTTGTTGTTGTTGTTTTGTCTCTTCTTCTTTCCTCTTCTTCTTCTTCTTCTTCTTTCTTCTCTTCTTCGTTGTCGGCATCGTCTTCTACTTTTCTCTTTTTACTTTCTTTCTCTTTAGCTTTATATTAGTGTTTGTTGCTGCTGTTGCAGTTGCTGCTGCTGCGCTGCTGTTGCTCCTGCTACTGTTTCTACTGCTACCTCTTCCACAACTACTACTACTGCTGCTGCTGCTGCTGCTACTACTGCTTTACTAACTGCTACTGCTGCTGCTGTTGCGCTGCTGCTGCTGCTGCTGCTCCTGCTACTGTTTCTACTGCTACCTCTTCCACAACTACTACTACTACTGCTGCTGCTGCTGCTACTACTGCTTTACTAACTGCTACTGCTGCTGTCTGCTGCTGCTGTTGCTCCTGCTACTGTTTCTACTGCTACCTCTTCCACAACTACTACTACTACTGCTGCTGCTGCTGTAGCTACTGCTTTACTAACTGCTACTGCTGCTGCTGTTGCTGCTGCTGCTGTTGCTGCTGCTACTGATTTCTACTGCACCTCTTCACAACTACTACTACTGCTGCTGCGCGCTGCTTACTAGCTCTACTGCTGCTCTGTTGCTGTTGCTGTTGCGGCTGCTACTACTATACTACTACAACTACTACTATACTACTACTACTACTACATCTACTACTACTACTATCACCACCACCACCGATACTACTATCATGGCTACTACAATTACAACTGAGACAACGTTGACAACGACTACTGCTACTACTCTTACTACCACTTCACCTACTACCACTACCATTACTACTACTACTACTACGCTACTACTACTAATATTACTACTTCTACCACCACCACCACCACTATTACTCCTACTGCCTCTGCTGCTTCTGCTGCTAGTCTGAGGAACTGCTGTTGCTGCTGCAACCCCGTGTTGCAGCTATTGCCACTACTACTACACTACTACTACTACTACTACTACTACTAACTACACTACACTACTAAAACCACCACTACTTCTACTACTACTACAACTACTACCACCACTGCTACTACTACTACTACAACTACTACCACCACCACCACCACTACTACTACACACACCCTCACCACACTACTACTAACTACTACCACCACTACTACTACTACCCTACTACTACACTACCACCACTACTACTACAACTATTACAACTACTACCACTACAACTACTACCACTACCAATACTGCTACTATTACTACTACGACTACTATACCACCACTACTACTACAACAACTACTACTACTACTACTACTACTACATAATAATAATAATAATGAATATTTATATAGCGCCTATTCTCGGCTAGAGGCCAAGCTCTAAGCGCTTTACAATCAACACTCGTTTACACAACGGCACTGCTACCAACTAACACTACTACAACTACTATACCACTACCACTACTACTACTACTACTACACTACTACAACTAGTATTACTATTGCTACAACTGCTGCTGCTGCCGCTGCTGTTACTACTAGTGCGACTGCTACTACTACCGCTGCTGCTGCTGCTGTTGATGATGATGATGATGGATGATGATGATGATGAGATGATGATGAGTGAGAGATGATGATGATGAGACGATGACGATGATGGTGGTACCACCACCACCACTACTACTACTAATACTAATAACTACAACCACCACCATTACTATTTCTACTACTACTACTACTATCATTTTGCTTTAACTACTACTACTATTACTGCTACTACTACTACTTCTGCTGCTGCTGCTGCTGCTGCTACTACTTCTGCTGCTACTACTACTACTACTACTACTACGCTGCTAGTGCTGCTTGTACTACTACTACTACTACTACTAACTGATGAAACAACTACTGCTGCTAACCACTACTACCACTACAATTACTAGTTCTAATACCACTACCACTATTATTGACATAGGCTTACTTTTTCAGGGTTTGTCTATTTCGACATCATCTCCTCCTATTCAAGTTCTTTTCTTCCTCCTACTAACATTTGTGTCTTCTTTACCTCAAATTTGGTGGGGGGGGGGGGGTGGTGGTGGGGGGGGGGTGCTTGTTGTTTGTGTTTTGTTCGTTTCCTTTTCTGGATGCTGTCTGTGGAATGCCCTACTCTCGGAGCCATTCCCGACAATCGTGCTGGCGACTTGATTAATTCTGGGCAACCGAAGAGCCCGATGCTTTACGGGACCCCCGTACCCTCTTTCCCTCTAAACTTTCCCTTCCCACCCCCTTCCCCACCCCTCGCTCCCCTCCTCGACTTCCTGTCCTAACCCCCCCCCCCCCCCCCCCCCCCCCCCACTGTCCTAACCCTTCCCCCCCCCCCCACCTCCCCACCCCTGACTGTCCCCGTTTCCCACCGTTCCCCTTCGGACCCTTGGTCTTTCTTTCCCTGTCGACCTCCTGCTTGTCACGCTGCCTCCCCCTGATCCCTTCTTATACTATGGTTTATGTCCGTGGGCTGTGTATCTTTTCTCTCCCTCTCTCTCGTCTGTCTGTCTGTCTGTCTGTCTGTCTCTCTCTCTCTCTCTCTCTCTCCTCTCTCTCTCTCTCTCTCTCTCTCTCCTCTCTCTCCTCTCTCTCTCTCTCTCCCCCCAATGTGTTCGGCGGTGGCGTGGTGTGATAAAGAGTGTATATAGAGGTAAGAGTAGTGCACATCTCTGTCCCTGTGTCGCTCTCTCTCTCTCTCGCTCTCTCTCTCCTCTCCTCTCTCTCTCCTCTCTCTCTCTCTCTCTCTCTCTCTCTCTCTCTCTTCTGTGTCTATTTTATCTCTCTCTCTCTCTCTCTCCTCTCTCTCCTCTCTCTCTCTCTCTCTCTCTCTCCCCTCATTTTGCCCCTCGATATTCCTTAATCTCCTACATAATCTCTTTCTTTTTCTTCCGTATTTCTTCTGCAATAAATTTGATTCTCTGTAGATAGAAGTATACGTTAAGGAGAAATTGCTCTCTCTCTCTCTCTCTCTCTCTCCTCTCTCCTCTCTCTCTCTCCTCTCTCTCCTCTCTCTCTCTCTCTCTCTCTCTCTCTCTCTCCGCAAGGTTTCCCAGTCAATATCGTTTTCTCCTCCCACACCAGTACGGCAACACAACATGGCCACCGCCCACGTCAGTGTAAGACTTTTTTGTGTGTGGAGGGGGGGGGGGGGGGGGGGGGGGGGGGGGGGGGTTGTGCTCCCTTGACTCTCACTTCTCCGGTCCTGCAGTGTGTAACTTGGTACTTTCTTTTTCAGTTTCCTCTGGTGCCCGTCAGTGGTGAGACGGAGAGCGGGGTGGGGGTAGGGGTTATATAAGAGCAGGCGATTCCCCGTGTTCCAAAAGGTCACAGTGAAGGAACAGGCTTGGGGCCTTGAAAATCACAATGTTTGTGCAGCCAAGTCACTGCTTTCTTCTTCTTCTTCTTCTTTCTTCTTCTTCTTCTTCTCTCTGAAACTGCACCAAAAATCTATGGCGTGTTGTTGTTGTTTTTTTTCCGAATAGTGTGGATGTCAACATGACTGTGTTATAACATTTTTGGTGAAGTTAGCGCTTGGAATCTAGAAGACAGGGTGATGAGGATGGGCGTTGTCCGTGGATTCACTGATGTTCCCGAGTCAACAGGTGGACGCACGTGCCAGGCGGAACAGACAGAAGAAGAAAAACAGCTATTTCTAAAGACAAGTTTCTTGGTCGCTGTTCCATCTTCAATTCCCTCCAAACTACATGGCATTTCTCCCAAGCCATGTAACCCCACCGCACCACATGCAGTCTTACCAAAGACAGTACGCTCTACGGACGTAGGGAGTACCGTCTTCGGTCTTACGCAGCAAGTTCCGACACAGCCCTGGCTGTCACAGTCCATAGGCTACAACCTTTATCAGATCTCCGTGAGGCAGCCCACCAGTGGAGACACTGCACTGATGCTGAGTCATTTAGATAATGTTCGGTGGTGCCTGTTCTGATTCCGCTGACTACTTATTAAGCCAGAGTCAATTAGCGTCCCTCTCAGGAGGGAGGGAGACGTCGGTCCAAGGAGGGTGCGTCCAAAAATTGCGTCCGTCTGTGATTTTTGAGATGAAGTGCACGTCAAATAGTACGGATCTGAAATCGTTGAAAAGCATGGTATTTTAACATCGAAAAAGGCGAATACTTAGAGTGTTCCGTTTTCTTCCCAAAACTCCCCGATGTATGTATGTGTGGGTGTGTTTTTAAGTATGGTGCGTGCAAGGGCCAAAGCGTGCAGTGCGTTGTGTACGTGCTCTGAGACTTGAAAGATTTCCTTTCGTGACCGACCTGTCAGCTGTACAAACGCTTTCTTCTCAGACGTTAAGTATCAGGGAAAGTTTGATTGCAGAAACATTTGACAACGCTTTTAGTCCAACGTGACTAGGAAGCGTACAATGCCAAAATGTTTTTGTCAATCAGCTTCTAATTTGATTGGGGGGAAAATCCCCTTGTTCAGAAATGTTTATGCTGGGAATTTTTTCTGGGTCTGAAATTTCACATGATGTATATAAAGCCTGGTTACTCACGTGAGAAGGATGTGTTGTACTACAGACAAAATGTTCGCGTTTTCAAACATTAAAGTTAGCGCTTTTTAAATATGCAGTTGTGTGTGTGTGTGTGTGTGTGTGTGTGTGCGTGTGTGTGTGTGTGTGTGTGTGTGTGTGTGTGTGTGTGTGTGTGTGTGTGTGTGTGTGCTACTGTTCCTTTCACGGTACGTCTCAGCATTAACCAGGCCCGAGAAACAGGGACACTCGCAGCTGAGCAACACTCTCAGAGCCGCGTCCATCGAGTGGATACAACATGACTGTATGATTCCAGTCTTCCCATCAGAGCTCATAAGTTACTCGACGGGTCTGGACCAGAGCAGCCCTGGCCCAAAACACCCCGCGCAACAATGCCTGTGATTGGGATTCGAACCTAGGACCCTCCCAGCCTGCAATCCACAACTTGAACCACCGCGCCATGGCGACTCGTGGCAGACTGATACTGAAGCCAGAATGAGCGAAAACGTCGCGCCCTACGACCAGGTTTTCCCTGCAGAATGCAGCTGCTACTTTGTGTGGACGCTCTGTCCACGCCATTAGGGACAAGAACACGAACGCCTCATTTCGCTTTTAAGAAGTTCAGCTTCCAAATCATTTTAGTTTCAGCGACCTAATTGTCCATGGAGTATCTCTTTGTTCTGCTCTTCTTCTCTGGGTTTCTGCCGCTAGGTTCTTTCTTTTTTTCTTCTTTTTTTTTTCCTTCTATCTCTTTTCCGTGTTTTATCATCCCTTCCTGTTTTATTTCGCTGTTTGTGTCCCTTTTACCGTTAGTCCTTCCCTTCTTTCTCTGCTCGTCAATTTGTCTTCTCTCTTTCGTGCTGTCGTTTTCTGTTTGCTTTCTTTCCTTTTGTTCAGTTATTATTTTTCCACTATCAATGCCATCTTATTGTTGTCTTATTATTCATCTTCTTTTGCGTCTTTCTTTCCTTCTTTCTTTTTTCCTTTTTCTTTCTTTTTTCTTTCGCTTTTCTTCTTTCTTCCCTTCTGCTTTCCTCCTTTCTTTTTTCTTCCCCCCACCCCCTCTTTTTCTTTGTTCTTACCTGTCTTTTTTCTCTCTTTCCCTCTTTCTTTCACACATCTTCTTTCTGCTTTCGTCTTTTTTTTTCATTCTCCTTCCGTACCATGATTTTTTTAAAGTGCCAATAGCATACCAGGCTTTTAATCGAATGACCTCCCAGGTGGACACTTAATATCCCCCCCCCCCCCCCCTCCCCCACCCTTCCCTCAATCTTTGATGCCAACTTGATTCATTCCTGGGCATCTGAAAATTGTAGGGTACACCTTCTCTTCTGACTTCCTACCCCTAGAATCCCCCCCCCCCCCCCCAGTCATCCTCTTCATCCCCCCCCCCCCCCCCCCCCCCCCCCCCGTCCTAGTCGGCGATTGACTCTGATTTCTTTTCAGTCATTGTTTATATGTGCTCAGTGTGTCTTTATTTCGCGCGCGTGTGTGTGTGTGTGTGTGTGTGTGTGTGTGTGTGTGTGTGTGTGTGTGTGTGTGTGTGTGTGTGGTGTGTGTGTGTGTGTGTGTGTGTGTGTGTGTGTGGTGTGTGTGAGTGTGTGGTGTGTGTGTGTGTGTGTGTGTGTGTGTGTGTGTGTGTGTGTGTGTGTGTGTGTGTGGTGTGTGTGAGTGTGTGCGTGTGGGGGGGGGGGGGGAGTCGAGAGACGTTAGGGTTTGAGGTAAAGTGTTGGGAATAGTAGAGTTGTGTGTGAGGTGCGTGTGTGCGTGTGTGGTGTGTGGGTGGGTGGTGGTGCGTGAGTACTTACGCACATGTACATTATACATAAACTGTGTATGTGGAGAATCTGAGAATTCTCTCTACTCCATCATTCTCTGTACCATCCTACCTCTATTCCATGCTACCTCTGCTCCATCCTACCTCTACTCCATCCTATCTCTACTCCATCCTATCTCTACTCCATCCTACCTCTACTCCATTATACCTCTACTCCACCCTATCTCTACTCCATCCTATCTCTACTCCATTCTAACCTCTACTCCATTATACCTCTACTCCACCCTATCTCTACTCCATCCTATCTCTACTCCATTCTACCTCTACTCCATTATACCTCTACTCCACCCTATCTCTACTCCATCCTATCTCTACTCCATCCTACGTCTACTCCATTCTGTCTCCACTCCATCTTATCTCTACTCCATCATCCTATCTCTACTCTATCATTCTATCTCTATCCCATCTTATCTCTACTCCATCCCATCTCTATTTCATCCTATCTCTACTCTATCATTCTATCTCTACTCCATCCTACCTCTACTCCATTCTATCTCCACTCCATCTTAGCTCTATTTCTTCCTATCTCTACTCCATCCTACCTCATCGATGTGAGCTATGAGTAGGAATATCATTCTCCCCCCCCAAAAAAATAAATGTTTTCTTTCCCCAGAAGAAACAACACCTTCTTTCTAATCCTTTTTTAATCTTACTGGGTCTTTTTTTTTAACCTTCTACACCAGTACGGCGACGGTACATGGCCATCCCCCAACATCAGAGTCGAGTGAACCGTGTGTTATGGGGACCCCTGACTACTAACATCTTAGTACCGCAGCACATAAATTCGCTTTTCCCTTCAACTGGCTCTGATGTCTACAACGGTGAAGACATTTTTCTGTTTTATCGTCACCGCTGGAGACCAGAGCATGTGTGGAAGGTAGGTCTGGATTCTGCGTGCTGAAAACCGGAAGTGCGCTACTCAGATTCCGTGAACCTTCATTTCCTGTTCTCTTGGTGATCTCAGTTTTTGATTTCCCCTTTTCATCCGTGTGTGTGTGTGTGTGTGTGTGTGTGTGTGTGTGTGTGTGTGTGTGTGTGTGTGTGTGTGTGTGTGTGTGTGTGTGTGTGTGTGTTGAATTCATGTCGACAGTCTTCGAGGTTGTCATATTTATTAGATCCGTCGAGGAAAAGTCGTTACAGTGATCTTTTTATTTCGGAGAGGGAAGGCTATGAAGGGAAATTAGGGTGGGGAAGTGTGGGAGGGAAGGGGGAGGTGGGAGAGAGGTTTCAACGTGAATCCGTGTAGTATCTGATGTATTGTTGATTTTTTTTAAACTGTCTTTTACCACCACAGTACAGTGTGTTCTCTGGTGAGTTCTTTTATGGCAGCCTACTATATATAACTATTTGTCAACTGTAGGTTCTCTGATTCAGACCGAGCGACTCGTGCGTGTCTGTGAATGAGAAAGCCGGAATGAGGGACACAGCCCGCCTTGTCTTAAGGCTGTGTCAGACCAACTGACATAGGCTAGAACACC
>CM031628.1:31829098-31834098 GCA_018398815.1 Conus ventricosus
TCTCTCTCTCTCTCTCTCTCTCTCCTTTCCTGTATCTTTTTTTCCTCTGTCTTCTCTTCCACCACCCTCTCTCCCGTCCCTCCCCTCTTTATCATCCTCTTCATTCATTTCTCCTTGTCACTGCTTGACTCTGATTCCTTGTTCAGTTTTTGTCGTTGGGTTTGGTGTTGTGGTGTGTGTGTGTGTGTGTGTGTGGGGTGTGTGTGTGTGTGTGTGTGTGTGTGTGTGTGTGTGTGTGTGTGTTGTGTGTGGTGTGTGTGTGTGTGTGTGTGTGTGTGTGTGGTGTGTTGTGTGTGTGTGTGTGTGTGTGTGTGTGTGTGTGTGTGTGTGTGTGTGTGTGTGTGGTGTGTGTGTGTGTGTGTGTGTGTGTGTGTGTGTGTGTGTGTGTGTGGTGTGTGTGTGTGTGGTGTGTGTGGTGTGTGTGTGTGTGTGTGTGTGTGTGTGTGTGTGTTGTTGTGTGTGTGTGTGTGTGGTGTGTGTGTGTGTGTGTTGTGTGTGTGTGTGTGTGTGTGTGTGTGTGGTGTGTGTGTGTGTGTGTGTGTGTGGTGTGTGTGTGTGTGTGTGGTGTGTGTGTGTGTGGTGTGTGTTTTTGTGTGTGTGTGGTGTGTGGTGTGTGTGTGTGTGTGTGTGTGTGGTGTGTGCTGTTTTGTGTTGTGTGTGTGTGTTGTGTGTGTGTGTTGTTGTCGTTTGGTGTTGTGTGTGTGTGTGTGTGTGTGTGTGTGTGTGTGGTGTGTGTGTGTGTGTGTGTGTGTGTGTGTGTTGGTGTGTGTGTGTGTGTGCGTGTGCTGTGTGTTGTGTGTGGTGTGTGTGTGTGTGTGTGTGTGTGTGTGTGTGTGTGTCGTGTGCGTGTGTGCGTGAGCTCGCGCGCGCGCGCGCACGCGACTGGATACTTATACAAATGTACGCATCCATACACTACGTATATTGGAAATTTCTTTAGAACTCTCTCTTCGCTCCATCCCTTCTCATCAACAGAAGTTGTAACTACGACTATCATTTTCCCGCAAAAAGGTAATTTTGTTCCCATGAAGAAGCTACTCCATTTCTGTGGGGTTTTTGTTGTTGTTGTTGTTGTTTTTTTATCCTAGGGGTCTTTTTTCCCCATCTTCACCGGCACAACGACGGTACATGACCATCACCAACGTCAGAGTAATTCTTGCTTTACGAACATCCCTGACTCTCAACACACACTATGTAGTGCGTAAATTCGCATTTCTCTTCAACTGGCTCTGACGTCCACAGCAGTAAAAACAGTGTTTTTAACCCTCTATGGAGACTAGATGATCTGTAGAAGTAGAGACAGGTTAGATAAGGTAAGGTAATGTTACTTGTAGCCCAGCCGACCACAAAGGGCCATATCAGGCTGTCACCACGTTAAAATCAACTCACAAATCATTCATTCACACAACTCTTTCAAATACATCTTCTAAAAACCCCACCCGTTCAGGATGCTGACTGAACGAGCTTGGGAACGACTGTGCAAGGGGTAGGCAGCATAAACGACGTGGAAGAAACGCTAGGGACACAGCACAGAACGCTGGAAAACAAAATTTAAAAAAAATAAATAAAAATGAAATAAAATAAGTGAAGTGAAGTGAAATAAAATCAAAATGAAAATATACTATAGGACACTACTCTATCAAAAATTCAATGCTTCATCCTTTTTTGTTGTTGTCTATATTCCCTCTTTCCAATCAGTTTCGTTGAGACTGCTTCAGTGCTTAGGCAAAATTCTGCTAATGGACAGACAAACAGACGGAGGGAAAACACAGAAAACCTGCTCGGTGAAGGTTTTTAAAGCAAAACGGAAAAAGAAGATGACATACTTTACACGATCCATCCGCTGTCCCCTGGTCCTTCCAGGTCGTGGTATAATAGCGCATGAACTCAATCGGTTCGCTTGAACTTGCTCCTATGGCCGCTGTAAATCTCCCTCTGTCTCTCTCTGCCCCTCCCTCTCTCTCTCACTTCCTCTATCTCTGTTTCTCTCTCTCACACATCCTCCCTCTCTCTTTCTCTCTCACTTCCTTCTCTCTCTCTCTCTCTCTCTCTCTCCTCTCTCTCTCTCTCTCTCTCCCTGCCATCCCTCTCTCTCTCTCTCTCACTTCCTCTCTCTCTCTCTCTCTCTCTCTCTCTCTCTGCCCCTCCCTCTCTCTCTCACTTCCTCTCTCTCTCTCCTGCCCCTCCCTCTCTCTCACTTTCTTTTCTCTCTCTCTGCCCTTCCCTCTCTCACTTTTCTCTCTCTCTCTCTCTCTCTCTCTCTCTCCTCTCTCTCTCTCTCTCTCTCTCTCTCCTTCCCCCCTCCCCCCGCCCCCTTATCTCATTTCTCTTTACTTCTATATCTTCTTTTCTTTAATTCTCTCTTTCTCCTGGAAAAAAAAATGTTCCTCTGTAAGCAACAGTGCGATTCAAAGAGAAATTGCTCCTCTCAGTTTTCCCCTGGCCAGTCGTGTGTTCCTCCAACACCGGTACATCATCCAGCATGGCCGGCGCCCACGTCAGATGAGGTCTTGTTCTATGCGCTCCCCTTGACTCATAACGTCACAGTCAGTTCTGCAGCGCATAAAGTTGCAGTTTTCCTTCAGTTTGCTCTTTTGCCTACAATAGTCAAGACGGGAAGGTGGCGGGATGGGGGGGGGGGGGGGGGGGTAGGGGGTTACGTAAAGAGTGAAGCGTCTGTGGGCGATACCCACGTGTTCCAAAAGGTCATCATATAAAGGAACACGTCTGGGGCTGTGAAATACAAATATTTGCATGGCCAAGTTGCTGCGTTTATTCTTCTTAAAAATATCTAAAATCTTTGGCTTGTTTTTTTTTTTTTAAGAAAAAAAACACAACACTTTCAGACTGTGAACGTAAACGTTGTGTCAATTTTGGTGTGAAAAACAACACGTGGCTTGTTTAAAAAAAAAAAAAAAAAAAAAAAAAAAAAACCACTTTGGGATGTAAACGTGAACGTTGTATTGATTTTGGTGATAATAACACATGCTTGTTTCAACAACAACAACAACAACAACAAAACTTGGATGTAAACGTGAACGTTGTATTGGTTTTGGTGATAATAATACATGGCTTGTTTCAACAACAACAAAACTTGGATGTAAACGTGAACGTTGTTTAGTTTTGGTGATAATAACACATGAGTTGTACAAGACAGTCAGGGTCGTGATAGTGGACTCCTTTCATTCCAGTGCAAAGAAACTCAGCACAGATGTTCAGACAGTCCACGGCCAATCTCTAAGACGGATCAGTATTTGTTCTCACTGTCCCATCTTTCTTCCTTTCTGCACGGGATTACTCCCCTGTTGCTCGTTCCATCTTCCCCCTATACAGACACACTCCCCAAGTCCTGTGGCTCCCTCCGCACACGCGGTCCACAGGGTGCAGTCCATTTCAGGTCTCCATCAGGCGGCCCACCGGTGGAGACACTGCACTGGGGCTGTTGTTGTTGTTGTTGTTGTTGTTGCTGTCGTCGTCGTCGTTCGTCGTCGTCGCACCCTAGCAAAAAAAAAAAAAAGACTCCAGAGATCATCCAAACAGCCAAAGTACTTGAACACCATGGTACAAATGCATCAGCTGGGGATGAGAACATGACGTGCGTGTGTGACCGTTTTTGATTACCCCCGCCACATGGGCAGCCACACTCCGACTTCGGGTGATGGGCTGAGTTACTTCAGTGGCATTCAGTGGTGCCTGTTCTGATCCAAGTTCCCACATGCTGAGCTGGTGTCGATAAGCATCTCGACAGGAGGGCACACAGCCAGCCAGCCCAGGGATCGGGGGTTGCATCTAAACATCGTGTCCGTCTGTGACATTTTATGAGGAGCTTGTACAATATTTCGAGTCAGAAACCGTCACAAATCGTAAATGTTTAGCATCGAAAAGAGTGACTATGGATGAGCTTGCGTTTTTTCCAGAAATGTCCTTATGCATGTAAGCTCTGTGTTAGTATGTGTGTGTGTATCTTCTATTCTTTTGTTTAGATGCACTTGTGTATTATTGTATTCTTTTGTATGGATGTATTTTTTTTCATTCTTTTACAGCGAGTTGCCCACGAGGGTCAAGGTGTGCAGTACGTTGTGTACATTGCCTGAGATCAGAAAGAGCTTCTTTCATAAGAGACTTGTCCCCCATATACACGGTTATTTCCGTCAGATATGAAGGACAGCGTGGTGGAAGAAAATATTGAAAATACGCTTAATGTAAGACAATAATGGAAAGCAGAGTGGCGTAAGAGTTTTATCATTCACCTCCAAAGTTCTTCACAGAAAGACAAAACATTTATGTGTACATGAGATTTTATAAGATATGGAGCGAGATGGTTCGAGCGAAACGGATATGTGTTGTACCGAAAAAAAAATGTTCGCACTTTTTGACGTTGAAAGTTTGCAGTATTTCACATATAAGATTCACGCTTTTCTACATACAAACTCGTACTTTTGAGCTCAAGTTGTCTGCTATTTGCGTTTCGCGAAGCTTCCAATCTCAAATCAATACCTATTCTGTCTTTTCTGTTATCGTCTTCTTTGTGGTTGTCTTATTTTCATAACTCGTCTTATTTTGCTTCTTGTTTCATTCTTCTTTCTTTTCTTTTTCCCAGTCTTCGGTCTTCTTCTTTCGTTCTTTTTCTTTCTTTCTTTCACTCCTCTCTTTCTCCTTTTATCTTTCTTTTCTGTTTTAATTTTCTCTTCTCTTCCTTCCCTTATTTTTTTACTCTTCTTTGTCTCTTTCTATATACTATATATATATATATATATATATATATATATATATTTTTTTTTTTTTTTTTTTTTTTTTTTTTTTTTGCTGTCCCAACCTCTGCGTCACCTCAGAGGCAGCGCACCCACGCCTCTCATTCCGACACCCTGTCCACAGCCATAGCCCGGCCGGCCCCGCCGCAGCCCGGCACCGGCAATCCACAGGGAGCAGTCAATGTCAAGTCGTCAAGAGGCAACCCACCGGAGGAGACACTGCACTGCTGCCGAGTCACTTCGGTGGTG
>CM031628.1:31839098-31849098 GCA_018398815.1 Conus ventricosus
GGGAAAGAACGAGGGGGGAGACGAACAAGGATTAGGGGGTTTTTGGGTGTAGCTTGAACGAGGGAAAGGCAGGGGAGATGAAGAGGGGAGGGGAAGGGGGGAAAAAACGAAAAAGGGGAGACAGAGGGGGGGAAAGAGGTTCTGGGTTGCTTGAGAAAAAAAGCAGAGGGGAAGAGGGGGGGAAAGAGAAGAGAAAAAAAGTTGAGAGATTCAGGAGATAGTTGCAGGGAAAAGGAGGGGAGAGATGGGAGAGAGAGAAAAGGGGGTTTTGCTAATCTATGAAAAAGAAAAAAAAAGAAAAGAAAAAAAAAAAAAAAAAAAAAAAAACCCATGCCCCATTTGATAAGAGCAGACTAGAAAAAGAGAGAGAGAAGAGAGTGAAAGCTTTAATGCAGGAAAAAAGAAAGGAGAAAAAATTCGATTTTTGTTTAGTCACTGTTCTCCTAACCGGGGGTTCAAACCTCAAAACCGGGCAGCGCCCTTTTTCGCCAAGCAAAACCCAACAAACCAAGGGCAACAGCCCCAAACCTAAACCGGGGCCATCAAAAACCAACCCCCCGGGGCCCGGCAGTTGTGGTGTTGGGGAAAGTAAACTTTAAAAAGAAAAGAAAAAAAAAAGAAAAGCCGTGATTGTGAAAAATTTTTAAAAAACCCCTGGCCATTTAAATTAGAAACCCTTATTTATAATTAGGTTAGTTAATGAGGGTTTTTGGGAAAAATATTTTGTGAAGTTCGGGGAAAAGAGAATGTTTTTTGGGGGGGGGTTTCCAAAATCATTGATGCCCCTCTTTTTTATGAACATGGTAGAAAAGTTTTGGGATTTTAAACTGGGGTTTTGTTGTGACGAATGCTTATTTTTGAAGGATTGTAAGCATCCTGTGATGTTTTTGGGCTGTGCGCAGCCCTTCCCTTTCCACTGAATTACACCGGGGTTGAAAATTTATTGGCGAGCTTGCCGGGAAATTTTCCCGGGGCCATTTATTATTAATTTTTTCAACTTCTCAGAGAGGAAGTGGGGGGGATTCAGTATTGTAACCCTAAGAAAAGGGGGTTTGGGTCTTACTGTATTTTTCCCCAAAAGATTTTTTTAAATATAGGCTTGGCTTGTTTCCCAAAAGATAGAAAATACTAGGCTTGGCATTTCAGCCCCAGATCCCTTTTTTCCCGCACAGTTTTCCCTTTTAATTGGGTCCATATTTGGGGTTTCCAGGGCGCTGGGGCGTTTTAAAAAAAAACAAACCTACGTTGCCCCCAAGCAAATTTTTATCATTAAAGGATTGTGCTTTTAGGGTAAACTGTGTCGGGTTAACCACCATTTTGGGCCCTGTCTTTTGGTTATAAAACCCTTGTTCAAAAAAAAAAAAAAAAAAAAAAAAAAAAAAAGTATAATGGGGGGAAAAAAAAGAACACCCCCTAGGGGAAAAACCTTTTTGAGCGTCGCTCGTGATTTGGGCCTAAAAAGGGGAGATGATTTGGGCTTTTCTTTGGGAAAACCAGCCAAAAGAGGGAAAGGGGATAACGCGCGGAAAGACGACGTGTCCCCGGGAAAAAATACCCGGGGAGAAACAAAAAAATTAAGGATTCAGGCTAATGATAATCGGGCGGGGGAGGAAACAGAAAGAATGAAGCGGGAAACAGAAAGGTTTAAAAGCTAGGGAAACGCAAAAAACCAAGAAAGACAAAAAAGGAAAGCGCGGGAAAACAGAAAAAATTAAAGGTTAAAATTAAAATTAGAGAAAGTGAGAAAAACAAAGGGGGGGCCCCCGGGGGATGGGGGGTTCATTTTCCCCCAGGGACTCTGTGCGAAAAGCTATCCCCCCCGCCCCAAGTTCCCCAAAAATTCTCTGAAGGCCCGATTCCGATTGTTTGCTTTACATCATGTTTCGAAAACTTTTTTGCAAACCAGTCGGGGTTTGGGCCTCCGGAAGAGTGGGAAAGTCATGTTGGTCACCCGTTCTGAGGGGTAAAGCATTGCAGATTTTCACTGCGTTCCCAGGAAAAAACAGTCTATTTTGGTGCTGTGAAGGAGTTTTTTAATAAAGGGGGATTTGACCTCACAGGGGAAAGGAATTCAGAAAAAAATTTCGTTCAGCTAGATTGCAAGCGGGGGGAAAACGTACACTCAGTTGGGCACTTTCTAATAAACTTTTTGAGAAAGGGTTGATTTGGAGTGGAAAACAAAAAGGGTTTTTTTGCTAAATTTGAAAGAGTTATTTATGAAAGAAACAGATTTTGTCGGGTTTTCCCGGCCCCGAGTTAACCTTTAACTTTGAAAAAAAAGGGACAGCCAGAGCCCGGGGGGAGTTTTTTGAAGTTCGCAGAGGTGTAAGAGAGGCACTTTTGGGGCACTAAAAAGCAGGAGAAACAGGTGCTAGACAGGTGGGGGAAGGGAGTGAAAAGGAACCGGGGAGTTTTTTTGCAAAGTCTCCCAAAACCCCCAGTGGGGGGGCAAAAGGGAAGGGAAAAGGGAAAAATTAGGTGTTTCATTTTGCCCAAAAGAAGGGACATGTGGCGGGGGACTGTCGCAGGGGGTTCCCCAAAAGGGCCCAGCGCCTTGCAAGAGGTGTTTAAGGGGTCGTAAAGGGGAAACGACCTGAGGGGAAACCCCAAAGGGTTTTCCCGCCCTTGAAGAGGGTGGAGTGCAGCCTATGGCTACCCCATGGACAGCGTCAGTGTCAGGGATGGGGGGCCACTGGGCCTGAGTGGTTTTTTAAACCCGGTGGAAAAAAGGGGTGGTTTGGGGGCCCCAGCAGGGGGTTGAAAGTTTTAAACGAGACACTGGTTGTTAAAGCGGGGTAGTCGAACAACGCTGGTCGATAAAAGGGGTTTTGGGACGGGGCAAACCCAGACCTGTACTTTTAATCGATGGCACTGGGGGGGGGAATTTTCCCATTGCTAAGATAGAAGAAACTTTACCCCTTTTATTTTCTAGGGATTTTGGTCGGGTCTTTGGGTAAGGGGAAAAACCCCCCTTCATAAATTTGGGTTTCTTTGGGAAAAATTAACCCCAGGTGAAAGGGGAAATCCGGGGAAACCCCTGATTTTTTGTTGATGCTAAAAGGGGCACCAGTTAAAACAGGGAAAGCAAAAAAGGAAAAAAGGGTTTTTAAAACCTTTTTTAGTTGTTCCGGGAAAGGGAAAGGTCGGGCATAGACGTGTCCCCCTTTTTGATTTTGGGGGCAGCACAGAAAAAAGACCCTTCGCTCGTGAAGTCTTGGGAGTTGGCAGGGGGTGGAGAGAAACAGGAGGTTAGAGGGGGTTTGGGGGACGGGAATTTTTCCCTTGGTGAAAGGGGGGCTTTTTGTACCGAGTTTTTTTCCCCCCAAAGGGGGGAAGACAGGTAAGGGACCCATCATTTAGGGGTCCCCAGCATTTTAAATCGTGACACTGCCCTGTCAGTGGGGTCCCCGAGTCGTCATGGGGGTCACCCGGGAAAAACCAGCAAAAAAAACGAACCGATCTTTGATGCTTTTCTTTGGGCCAGGGGCAAGGGCAAAACAAAAAGCGTTTTCTTTTTTTTTTTGTGACGTGATGTTCAAAGGTCACCCACAAGGGGGTTGAAGGGGAAAAGGCCCCCCTCTTAAACACCCCCCTTTAAAATTAAAACAAATTTAAGGAGAGGGGCTTTTGATTTTGTTTAGCCCAATCTCCCCCGTTAAAGGTAGGCCACAGGTATGAGAAAAAGAAGTTTGAAAAGGAAAGGGTTTTGGGAGGGGGCTAGGGTCGGTCAGAAGAAGCAATATGAAAAGGAAGGGGAAGGGAAAAAAAAACCCCCCAAGGCGGGAGATCAAGTCCCCGGGTACTTTCTTCCCCCGGGTCAAAACAAGCTGCTGAGGAATTTGGGAAAGGGGCCCTTCACCATCACTGAAAAGGTTTGATCCGGGGTTTACCGGGTTGGGGGGTGAATGGGGAAAATAAAAAATTTTCCCCTGCGAATTTTCTCCGCAAAATTTTAAATTAAACGTGAGAATCAGCAATTTGGGGGCAAACAGCAAACATTTATGAGGTGAAAAAAGACCCCCGCAGAAGAAAGGGGGGATTTTTTTGCCTAAGGGTTTCCCGAAGTCCCTACAAAGGGGTGTGTCCTGTTTTTTTGGGGTAGACAGTAGGAGTTCCCAGGTTTTTGTTGTCGGAGGCGCACCAAAGGGAGCCAGAAAAGGGGGGGGTGGGAAGGGTGATGAATTCAGAGAGACCCAAAGGGCCAAAAAGAAAATCGGAGGGTTTTAGGTTTTATTGGGTTTTTTTGGGAGTTTGTTTTCCCAAAAATTTTCTGCAATTTCCCCAGTCCTCTCAGTGATTTGTCCAAAGGGAGGGAAAAACCCGGGAGTTTGGGCGAGTGGTTTAGGGCGCTGCAGAAGGGAAAACACTGCAGACGGTGTTTTGGAAAAACTAGGTTTTCCCCCCCCAAAAATTTAAGCTAAAACCAATATGTCCCAAACCCCTTTTTTTTTTGCGGGCAGATGATCCGGTGGGGGAATAGGGTGAGTATTGTTCAGGGGCATGGAAAGGGGTCGAGTTTTTCCCGTGAGAAAACGCTGCAGGAAGTTGACAAAGTGTGAAGAAGGGTACGCAACGGTGGGAGGAAGGAAAAAGGGTTTGGGTGTCGTTTTGGGGCCCTGGCCCGAAGTTTACAAATACTTGTATGGGGAAAAAAGTTCGGGGGTCGAGGAAAGGATCATCAACCACTCAAATTTTCCCGCAGGGGGCGCAGTTTGAAAAAAAGCAGAGTGCTGCCCTTGGGGGAATGGGAACCCGGGAGCCCCCCAGGTACGAGTGCAGAATTCCCCCGGGCGAAGAAAGTTTGGGGTGCTATTTTAAGGGGGTGTAGGGCTAAGGGAAGTGAACTCAGAAGGGAATCAGGGATATCCGGGGGGCTTTTTTTTGATAATATTTGTTTTATGACAGTTATGGGTTTATTTGGGTAAGGGGTTCCCTTTTCCCCGTTGGCTATGGTTTCCCTTTTTTTTTTGTGTGAGACCTGTTTTTTATTTTCTTTGGGGAGACTTGTTCATGTGGATGTAGTTATACTTGGAAACATACAGTGCCTTTTTGTAGTGATGCATTTTTTGAATTTAAACGAGGATGGAGATTCCCCCTGAAGTGTCCCTGGATCGGCATAATTTTATTGGCTTTTCATAAGAATTGTGAAAAGAAGATGGGGGCAAAAAACCGGGAGGTAGGGGAAAATTTCATAATGTCACAGAGGGCCCTTAAAAAAATGGGTGAAATAAAAGCAAGAGCGCAGTCAAAGTAACTCATTTGGGGTGGTATTCAATAATTGTATATTTTATAACTTATAAACCCTTTTGGGTTGGGAAAGTTTTTTTTCCAAACTTTGGGGGCGTTTTAGCTGTGTGTCAGCAAATTCGGTTGTTGTCTTTTTTTTAAACCCTTGTTTTTTAGACAATTTCGGGCCCTGGTCCCTTTTTTAAAGGGGGAAAAAGTACGGGAAAAAAAAAAAATTTAAAAACCTAACTTGGGGGGGGAAAAACCTTTAAATTGGGGGGAAAAAACCCCAACCCTTGGGGGGTCGCCAGCCCCTTTTTTTCGGACCCAAAATCCAAACCAAACATTTCTAGGGGTCAGAAAGACGGGGGCCCCTGGGTCGGGTCCGGGCCCAAATTTTTTTACGGAGAGGCCTTTCCCGGGAAAACGGTCTGCCGGATAAAAAGGGTTTAAGCAGCTTTTGGGCCGCGCCTCGGGTTTTCTCGGAAAACGAGTTTGCAGAGCCGGTCCCAAATATCTAGCCCCCTTTTTGGAAAAAAAAGGCCCTTGGTTACTTTGGGCGGGCGTGGGCCTTCCCCGGGGCTCAGTGGGGGGAATTTGATTGACCAGTGTCCACCACTTAAGCCACCCCCCGCGCCAGTGAAATTGGGAAGGGGGGGAAAGGGATGTGTGGTTTGGGGGGAAATTGCTTTAAACAATTAAATGACCCAAATTGGGCCCCACAGAGAGGGAGGGTGTAAAACGGGACTGTCATGTTTGAAATCCCCTGGGAAATTTAAAGGGGGGAAAAACCCCGGGTTTTCGGGGGTTAAAAAAAACTGACCAATGGGACTGGCCCCCTTTTTTGGACCTTTGGAACTTAAAAGGGAAAGCGTGAAAGGGGGAGAACGGGAAAAACGAGGGGGAGAACGAAAAAAGGGGAGATGAGGGGGGTTTTTAGGGTTTTAGTCTTGCACGGGGGGGAAAAGGCCGAGAGAAAAGAAAGGGGGAAAAGAAAGGGGGGGAAGAAAAGGGAAAAGAGAGCAGGGGAGAGGGAGAGGTTTTTTGGTCGGGTTGAGAGAAAGCAGAGAGATGAGGGGAAAGGAAAAGAAAAAAAACCAAATTGGGGAATTTTGCATGAAAATAGTCTGCAGAGGAAGGACTTAAAGGGGAGATGTGGGGGAGAGAGGGAAAAAGGGTTTCTAAATTTTATGAAGAAGAAAAAAAAAGAAAAGGGAAAAAAAAAAAAAAAAAAGCAACCATGTCCATTTGAAAGAGCAGAAATAAAGAGGAGAGAGAGAGAAGGTTTCAATGCGTTTTTAAAGGGGAAAAAAGAAAGGAAACAGGGTCCCATTTGATAGTCACTGTTTTTTAAACCCCAAAAGGGGGGTTTGAAATCATACCTTTTTGGGGGTCCCAACCCCTTTGCCCCAAACAGAACCCCAGACCAAAGCCCAAAAGTCTCACCTGAAAAAGGCGCCCTCAGACCAAAACCAGGTTTCCCGGGAGTTGTGTCCCGTGTGAAAGTGGCCGTTTAAAAGAAAGAAAAAAAAAAAGAAAAACCGTGATTTTGGAAAGTTAAGATCACCCCGGCCAGGAAAGTAGAAATCTATTTTTAAAACCCCGGGTTTTTTAATGATGTTTTAGATAAAGGGGTTTTTTGGGGTTATGGAAAAGGGAGAAAAGTTTTATTTTATTTGGGGGTTTCCCTATGCATTGAAACCCCGGGTTTAAAGAACCCTGTGTTTGTAAAGTTATAGACTTTATGTGGTTTTGGTGGGCGAATGCATATATATAATGAGATTGTAACAAGTGTGAGTGGTTTGGGGGGTGCGTTTGTCCCTTCCCCCACTGACATTTTCACCCAGGTTTTACACAGGGCACTACCAAAAATCCCTCTCCGAAAGACCAAAAAACGTTCGTTCGGGCCCAAAGGGAGGGGCGCCCCTTCCCCCATTTCATCCACTTCCTCCCCCCCCCCTCCCCCCCTTTCCCCCCCCCCAAACCCCCCCTCGTAAAGACAAACCACAGTGTCTTCCAAAGCCAAAGGCCCTAATGACTGTCCTTTCGCTCAACACCTTTGTGAACCCGGAATATAAAAACCCCTCACTGGGAACCTCCCCAGCAGAAGTCGCTGGGGAAAACCCGGCCCCAGGTACCCCAGGGGGGACATCAGGGAAAGGGGACCCACACTTTTAGCCCCGCCACAGAAAATGAAGGGCAAGGACCCGGGCTCTCTTTGCGGAACTTTGGGTTGGGGATCTTTGACCCAAAAAAGGGCTGACTGGGCGTAATTTGTCCGCACGGGGATGGGGTTTTTCGGTTGGGGGAGGATAACTTTTTAAAATTTGTTCCCCCTCGGAGAAGGGGCGTTAAAAAAACCCCCCCCCCCCCCCAACCCCCCCCCCTTCCCCCTTTCTGTCTACGACCTGGCCCATTTTTTACGGCAGGATTTCAGGGGGGCAAACTATCCCCGAAGTTTGAAAAAAAAAAATTGGGAAAGAAAAAAAAAAAAACACAAACCCCGATGGCGGGAAAACCCTCAAAACGATGTGTACCTTTTAGATCATAGCTCTTTCAAAAGACAAATTTCTATTCAAAAAAAAACAAAAAAAAAAAAAATTTTCATACGTAACGTACTCGGGCAGAGATTTTCCTTTTTTATCTGATCTGAATTTTTTTTCTGTAGAAGTTTTTTAAAAAAAAATTTCTCGTGTGTTTTTAGGTGTAGTTTTTAAAGGTTTTTGTGAAAGAAAGACTCGTGGGGTTGATTCAAACGTGGTTTACCCGCCCTGATATGACCCTTTTTCGGGGCGGCTTTGGGCCCAAAGGGAACATTACCTTTTACCTTTTCCTTTTGGGCCGCTTCATAAAAAACAAACTTTAACTCGTTAACGGCGGTTTAATAAAAATACTTTTAAAAAAATTTTAAAAAATTTTTTTTTTTTTTTTTTTAAAAACAAGGGGAGATTTTAGAGAAAGAAACCCTTTCCGAATTTTTCCCCCCTTTGGGGCCCCCTTAAAAACCCCCCTGGTGATGACATTTAGCAATGCAGCGCCGGGCCAGAGGGCGGAAAAAATTTTCTGAAGGCAAGGTGCCAAAGGGGAGGAAAGGGTCAAATCATGTTGTTTGGCCCCGCCCCCCCCAACGACTACGGGGCCCGCTAGGGTTTAGACGTAGAGAAACACGACGTTCTGCACAGGAGATTGTCACCTCCTCTCCCCCTGTAAATGTAGAGTAAAATCTTTCCCCGGAAAAAGCCCCGGGGAGGGGGGGGGGGAGATGTGTATGTGCATTTGGAGAGAGAGAGAGAGAGAGAGAGAGAGGAGGGGAGGGATGAAAAGGGGAGAGAAAAAGGGAAGAGCGAGCGGGGAGGGAGGAGAGAGGGGAGAGAGAGAGTGTGTGTGTGGGGAGCTTGCTTTCTCTCCCAAATTTCCGAAAAATAATGCGCACACGCAAGTAAAACAAGCAAGCAAAAAAAGCAAGCGCGCGCACACCCCCACACACCCCCACAAAAACCCCACCCCACAAAAAACAAAACCCCACACATATATTATATTAAAATTTATATAAAAAATTTTATTTTTATTATTATATATATATATATTATATATAAAATTACATAATATATATATATACCCCGCACGCAATAGTTTGCTGTTTTGTTTTGTTTTGTTGCTGTTTTGTTGTTGTTAGAGTGAGATCGGTCGGGACAGTGAAGGGAGGAGGAAGGGGAGAAGGGTAGGGTTGGGGGGGGAGGCTTCAACGTGAGTCCGTGTGATGTCTCACATACGTTCAATCAAACAAGCACTACTTGTATTTCACCACCAAAATGCACGTCTCCCATGGTAGGTTTCCTTTTGACGACCTGACAGAGACAGACGATGGACTGTGGACCAACGAACTGAAGACATCTGGGATTCCTACTGAAGGAGCTCGGGTGTGGCTGTGGATGGTAGTATGAATGGTATGGAAGAAGTAATGGCACTGACAGAGCACGTGAGGCTGGACAGCTAATAATAGATGAATAAATAAATAGAGAAGGAAAGAAAGAAAGAAAGAATACATAAGAAGGCATAGCAGCGCAGATTATCACGAAGGTCAAGCAGATTCTGAATATCGCCCCCTTTAACAGATCCGCACACACACAAAATGAATTATTCTGTCCAACCACACATTCCGTCTTTCAAGTAAGCTTCTTTCAAAGTGGTGCAGTTGTCTTTCAATGATTCAACTTACGGTCAGGAGAGAAATAGACAGACGGGGGTAAAATCAAAAACGCTTTGGTGAAAGTTTAAAGCAGAGGGGGGGGGGGGGGGGGGGGGGGGGGTTTACATTTTATGATCTTCCGCTCTCCATCGTTGTTCTCTAATCCTTCCAGATCGTGGAACAATACTTTACACAGTAAATTGTATTTTCTTTATAGTTAATTTTCATTTCATGGCAAAAAGGTTTTTTCCCCTCTCAACTGGTATAGGTACGAAAGTTTAAGTTATTGCTCCAAATAGAACATAAGTGGTTTAAGTTCTGTGACCAAAAATAAATGAATAAACAACAGTGGAGAAAATAAGATAAAAGGCAAATAAAGAAAAAATGAGACCGTTAAAACGCTGGCTGCAAAAACACCACTGAACAATTAATAATGAAATAAAGACAAAACGTTTTAGAATAATGGTCGACTTGGTGGAGGGATGGGGTGGAGAGAAGAGTTGACTCGCCTTTAGTGTTCCAATGTGGCCTTTTAGGTTGATGCGTTCGGCAATTATGCGATAAAAGTTTGAGAAAAAAAACAAA
>CM031628.1:31854098-31856320 GCA_018398815.1 Conus ventricosus
ACACCGAACATCTCACATAACTTCCATATCTCGACGCACCCACGTGCACAAATCGTTTAATTGACATATCCCATAACATCTTCCATGTGTCCCCTTATACACATGACCAATCAGTTTTAGGGGACTGGAGTTTCTTGTTTTTTTGAATTGACACAGCAAAGTTCTATATGGAATTAAACGGGGGTTTTTTTAGAAAAATATTTTGGAAGGTATTTCACTCTTGTCAGAGTTTTAAGGGACAGGAGGACGGAGGTTTAGAGTGGAGGCGGGGGGGGGGGGGGGGAGTAGGGGGGGGGGGCATGAGGGGGAAAAAGAAGGGCGGGCAGGGAGAAGAGTTAAATAGGAAGGAGAGGGAAGGAAAAAAGGGGGTGGGGGGAGGGGGGGGGGGCACAAGAAGTGTTCACAAACCTTTTAATGATCGCATGTCTGGTCTGAGTTTCCGGCTGGGGCCGGTCTCTGTCCTTGGGTCTTTTTCAATTGTTGGAGGCCAGTCAGTATTCACGGGCGTGATTGAATAAATGATGACACGGAAATGTTCATGGTGGGTTTTGCAAAACACGTGAGTGGAGAAAGAGATTACAAACGGACAGACTCACAAACTCGCGTGCGCTCGGGCCCCGCGCGGGGGCAGGCCCGCACGCACGCACGCACGCACGCGCCCGCGGCGCGCACGCACGCACGCACGCCACACACACACACACACACACCACACACACCACAACACACACCACACACACACACACACCACACAACACGCACGCACGAGCACGCACACACACAACACACACACACACACACACACACACCACACACAGAGAGAGAGAGAGAGAGAGAGAAAGAGAAGAGAGAGAAGAGTGGGGAGATGAGAGAGAGAGAAAGAGAGAGAGAGAGGACACAACACCACACACACACACACACCACGCCGCGCGCGCCGGGGCCCACACACACACACACACATGTACAATAAGCAGGGAGGTTGAGTAGAAATAAGGAAATGCTAAAAGAACAAAATAAGGAAACTAAACAACAAAGACAAAGAGGAAAAAAGAAAACAAAACTACTTTTCCTTGTATGACAGAATGAAAGACAGCCAGATAGACAGAACCGTCAGACGAAAACGAAATAGATTTTTTTTAGTGAGCACGGGTTTTGTTTGTTCATTTTGTTCCGGTTTTTTTTTTTTTTTTTTTTTTTTTTTAGACATTGCTTAGAGAGAAAAAAGTTAGAAGAAAGAAAGAAAGGAAGGAGGAAGGAAGGAAGGAAGGAAGGAAGGAAGGAAGGAAGGAAGGAAAGAAAAAAGAAAGAAAAAATGGGGGGAAAATATCTCTCTCTCGACTGTAGCATTATTTGGTTTTGACAGAAGGAAGAAAAACAAAACAGGGAACAAAAGAACGAAGAAGGGGGAAAAATGTCTGAACTCTATAGATAGTTCTGTTGTTTATGACAGCCAGGAAGAACAGAAGAAAGAAAGAAAGAACAAGGGCGAATTATCTCAAGTCAATGAGGGTTTTTTTTTCTATCGCTGATGACAAAACGAAAGAAAGGACCTCACAAAGAAATACCCGGGGTTAAAAATATCTCAAGTCAATATTTTTTTTTTTATGTTGCTGTTGACAGAATGAAGAAAGGAAGGACAAAATGAGAAATACCCGGGGGTGAAATATCTCAAACAAATTTTTTTGGGGGGATAGAACGGAAAAAAAAAAGAACCGGGGCAAAGTATCTCATGTCAATGGCTTTTTCTACTATTGTCGACAGAAAGGATGAAGCAATAAAACGAAGAAATACCGGGGCGAAACACTTCAGGTCAATATCTTTTTCTATTGGACAGAAAGAAAGAAAAAAAAGTCAAATACCTAGTCGATAGATTTTTGCATTGCTGTTGAGAGAAAGAACGAAAGAAAAAAAATAATGAGCAGTGGGAAGAGGAGAGGAGGTCAAGGCCATAGTCCCCCCCCCCCACCACCCCCATAAGAGTTGACGGCGACGAAGAAAAAAGATGAAAGTATCTACAGTGGACGGAAGTTTCTGTTCTACTTTGTTGACACACAGAAGAAAAAGAAGTAATAAGGGACTAAAAAAAAAAAAAAAACTCAAGTGCATAGGCTTTTCAATTAGCGTGACGGGAAGAAAGAAAGTTAAAATATCTCTTGTCGATGGGTTTTTCACTGCATTGACGATGGAAATTGGAAAGAAGAGAAAGGAGAAGAGAATAATATATG
>CM031628.1:31856420-31863920 GCA_018398815.1 Conus ventricosus
TTTCGTCCTTTTTGCCCCTCCCAAGCCTCTCTCTGTCTGTGTCACTTTCTCTCTCCTCCATTACAACACCACCTCTCCCTCCTCCTCAATCTCTCTCTCCCTCTCTCTCTCTTCTCTCTCTCTCTCTCTCTCTCTCTCTCTCTCTCTCTCCTCTTCTCTCTCTCTCTCTCTCTCTCTCTCCCTCTCTTCTCTCTCTCTCTCTTCTTCTCTCCTCTCTCTTCCACCCTTTCCTGTCTCCTCCTCTCTCTCGCCCGTTGTCAGTCAGTGAGATTGATAACTACCCAGGTGTCTTTGAAGACTTCACCAGTCTGCGTCTATTGTGTGTGCAGGACTCTGTCTGTCTGTCTGTCTGTCTCTGTCTGTGTGTCTGTTTGTCTGTCTCTCTGTCTCTGTCTCTGATTAGCACGTGTGTGTGTGTGTGTGTGTGTGTGTGTGTGTGTGTGTGTGTGTGTGTGTGTGTGTGTGTGTGTGTGTGTGTGTGCGCGTGCGTGCGTGCGTGCGTGCGTGCGTGCGTGCGTGGATGCGTACACGCTCTGTCCTGTGTATCACAATACGCACCTGTGCTTGCAGGTGTTTGCGCCAGAAAAATGATACTTGTTTTCTGTGCTGGAGTATGAAATTTGATACGAATGTTCGTCGAGTCAAATGTTTCATTTCCTTAGTCGTCGTAGTACAGTGGTGAGCCTCACAGGTTTCTAACTGGAAGGTTTGTGGGTTCGAGTCTCTTCTGAGGGATGTATTTGTGGATTTTTGTTGTTGGTCCCAGCGACTCCTGATCAGAGTTGAGCGTGCGATGAGCTCCAATGAAAAGGCTGGTACCACACAGTCGAGTGTCATCCGCTTTTCCCTGAGAGTTCTGCTCAAATTCCCTTACCAACAACATTTCAGTTGTACGTACATCTCGCGTTTGGTGGAAGCTCGGAGTATGGTGTGAAAAGAAGCGTAGGGTATATATATATATATATATATATATATATATATATATATATATATATATATATATATATATATAGTGAACTCCGGAAGTAGTGAACGCCGTATGTACTGATAAATCGGCTGTACTGAAGCAAGTTTTGGGTCCCGGTCCTAACTGTTCATATTCTTTGTTAATTTTAGCCGGTTGTAGTGATATTTTAAAATCCGGATGTATCAATATCTCCTGTTGTAGTGACGTCATTTTCAAGTCCCGGGCAAGCGGGCTCTGGTTGTAGTGATTTTTTTTTTTAGAGTAATCTCCCTTCTCCCAAAATGGCGAAACGCAATGTGCTTTCTTTAAAACGCAAAATCGATTTATTGAAAGACATTGAAACAAAAAAAACAAAAAAAAACAGAAACAGGTGGATGTCGCTTCTCAGTACAATGTTTTCTCAGGCACAGTCAGCTCCATTGTGAAAAATAGTGAAAAGTTGAAAGAAAATTCTATGGCGGTAAGGTTAATGCTAAGAGGAAGCGTGAAAGACTCCCACACGAGCCGAAAGTAGACAGTGCGCTGTTGAGTTGGTTTAAAAAGGCAAGGGCCAACAACATGCCTGTCTCTGGCCCTGTCTTGAGATTGAAAGCGGAGGAGTTCGCTGAGGATATGGGCTTGTGTGACTGGACATGTTCTGAAGGTTGGGTTCGGCGCTTCACTGCTCGACCGACATTGCATTCAGAAAAATAAGCGGCATCTAGGGATTAATAAGGGATCTAGTCAGAGAGGACAGAGATCAGGTCAGAGATGGTCACACGTGGGAGGGATCGAACTGGAAGGAAATCAGAAAAGGCAGAGATGAGGCCACAAAAGCCAGGGGACAGTTTGAATTTGATGTCAGATCTCCAAACCCTACGCCAGTGAATGTTTATTGCCGGAATGATAATGATACAAGTTGGGACTTAAAAATTCAAGGCTACGAACCAGGACGTCAGCTAAGTTTTACCCCAACTGGATCGTGCTGGCGTAGAGAACAAGCCAGGCAACTGGGCTTGCCTGATCCTTTGCCGTTGCCTGAACGTCAGCAAATAGGACATTGGGTGAACCGTTTCAAGTAAACACTGTCACTGGCGATGGAAAATTGCTTATATAGAGCCTCAGCTTAGAAGTTTTAGGCCACACAAACTATCGCGAGCAATTCAGTTGTTGACATTATGCTTCAAAATCAAAGCACCCTTGAAGGGTACGTAGGAAGAGACATTGGTGATTACATTCTGGAGCATACCTTCCGTTGTGTACTTGGGGAACTGATGCAGAGATTTATGCTGCAGCAACACTTCTCCAGACAAGTATTGTCGTGTACACATCTGTGAATGAGGCTAGGAGGGAATGGATCCAGCACCTGCCTCTCTTCTCGATTCCTTCAATTCAGTTCAGCCAGGAAATCATTTATTTGAGAAACCTATGCGGTCACTTTGAGCGCGTTGTCAGCGTTCGTTAAGCTCAGACACATTGACTGGAATTAATCAATAAGATGTCGTTACACAATGTATCATTATTGTTTGCTGCTCAATTTGCACATTGGTAGCATTGCTTTTGTCTCAAACACTTCGACCAAAAACAATTACTCTTCAGACTCGATACATGTATTTACTCGCGATATTATTGTGCAGACTCGTACACGCACATATTGATTTCAATTCATGAAAAACATACCTAACACTTGATTTTCCAAACTTTTTTTCTCCTGATCTTCCTTAATCTAGTCCGTATTGACATAACTGAGCATTTTTGTTTGATTTTTTTTTTCACACTTGTGTTTTTATGCAAATTCACATGTCTAGTTGATTTTGCGCATGAGGGTGAGTATGTGTGTGTGTGTGTGTGTGTGTGTGTGTGTGTGTGTGTGTGTGTGTGTGTGTGTGTGTGTGTGCGTGTGTGTGTGTGTTTGCGTTCACGTGCGTGTGTGTTTTGTTGTTGACTTACAGACTTAATGAGAATTAAGGGCTCAATTCAGTACAGACTTGACTTTCAAAATTTTTTTGGCAAATATGTGTCCATTTAAGATTTCCTTACTTTTTTAATTAACGTGCCTACACAGCTTGTAGAAAATTAAAAAGCATTATTTTGCTTAACAGCAAATTATTTTTAGTTGAATATCATTTCATCCATTGAAAATTGAAATTGTTTGAATCAATGAATAGACATGTCAGTGTTTTGATCCAGTTAATCAATATTATTTTGGACATTACTTTCTTTATCATAACAAAATTGAATGGTTACTTATTTTATTTGTTAGCTGATGTTTGAATGGATATTGTTTGTGTTAAACAGTATTTACTTGTACTTCTTTTTCATTTCACGCTGATTAAAGACTACAGTTTACTTTATAACATCTGACGATTTTGCTTTTAACCCTTATTTCTACCTCCCAAACAGTAGCCCTCCCATCTCTCTCTCTCTCTCTCTCTCTCTCTCTCTCTCTCTCTCTCTCTCTCACGGCCATTTCCTCCCCCACTTCTTCCCCCCCCCCCTCTCTCTCTCTCTCTCAACACACACACAGATTGTTAAGGGTCCTTTTGTTGAACAATTAAATATTAGGATGGGGTACATTAATTTAAACAACACAGGATACTGACATCGGCGATCAATCGCCTGGCAGGAAGCTGTTGGATTGCTGATTTAAGTTTTGGCAACGACTACGCCTGGGATCGAACCCAACCCCAACGTTAAAAGCATGGTAAAATTGACATCAGACGCACCAATAAACAAACAAGCATGAGAAAGACAATACGCCACCTAATCTTTTGATCTTAGAGCATAAAGGAAAAGAGGAGAAAAAAAAAAATAGAGATTTTGGAAACAAAATTTGTTTCTTTCATGTTTCTTTTATCACGATTTTGCTACGTCATCGTATGGTTAGTTAGCGTCACAGAAGAACACTCGCAGCCTGACAAAGACAGCAAAACACGTCACAAACGAAATGTATCTATTTTCCCAAAATCTCCTTATTACTCCCTTACAAGGCACAAGTGGATTTACCCAATGTGCTGGATGTAGCGATAAAACCTTGAAAAATATTACTACAACCGATCTGCCGGACGTAGTGGTAAGACCTCGAAAACATCATTACAACCGGAGTAGCGATGTTATATAGTGATAATCCGGATGTAGTGATGGGAAATTTTTTGGTCCCCAGGGACTTCACTACACCCGGAGTTCACTGTATATATATATATGTGTGTGTGTGTGTGTGTGTGTGTGTGTGTGTGTGTGTGTGTACATACAAACTCTGTTGCATAGCTTCAAGCGAGTATGAAAGCACATATCATTTATCATCCGCCCTAGCCTCATTAGTTTTGGAAAGTCTGAAAACATTCTGTGGCCTTTCATGCCATGCTCATCTCTCGTTGTGGTGGCTTCAGCTTCAAGCTTCTGTGTCAGTGTTCATGGCCATGTACAACGCCAGAGTACTGTGCTTGCCAGCCTGTCTTCTTTCTACTGTCTGTCTGCTTTCTCTCTCTCTCTCTCTCTCTCTCTCTCTCTCTCTCTCTCCACTTTTTTTCTTAGCCAAAAGGCCGAGAAGCTCTTAGTCCGACTCCCCGCGATTGCTAGATGCGTCTTTTATAAGCAGAAATTAGATGTGCCTTAAGGCTAAAGGAAAGCTACGGGGAAGTCGGATTTTCATCAGTGAGGACTTTTCTAGTCGAGTGAGATAAGTTAGGAGGAGGTTGACACCGCATCTAAAGAGAGCTCGTGGTGAGGGTAAACGGGCTAACATGGTATTTGACCACCTCCTGATAGACGGAAAGAAGTACTCTGTTGTTTCTGGTGACCGGCTGATAGAAATAAGATAGGACGTTGGCCGGCCAGAGATACTCATGGTTATTCAGTAGAGGGAACAAACTTTCAGTGTGCACCGGTTTTGCTGTCACAGTGTAGCGGGTTTAGCAGTGAACTTGCACGTGCTGATCAAGAGACGGGTGACCAGGTGTGTTGTGCCAGCGGTACAGCCAGCGTACAATGTGAACTGTGCATGTTGACACTGAGCATGTGTTGAATGACTCGGCTTCAGACACCGTGGTGTGACGCATTACATGACAGCGGGGGCGGGGTCTCTCCCGTGTTCACTGAAAGTCTTGACCCAGATCGCTCTGTTGTATATAATAATTCAAAATGTTTGTCTTTTCTTCACTGGAATGTGAATGGTTTACTTTCTAAATTACTGATAAAGAATTTGTATCGTTTGTTTGTTCCTTCGATTTCATTTGTTTTGTTGAAACATTTTTGGAAGATTTTCATTCGTCAATATTTATGGGATATAAGAAATTCTGTAAGCCTGCCATTAAACTTACAACCCGTGGAAGGCGCTCTGGTGGACTCGTTTGTCTTGTAAGGCACGAGCTCTGTTCATTTATTGAATTATTGGATATTCAATCGGATTCTTGTTTTGCTTTTGTGATTGATAAATCTCTTTGTGTGTGAACAAAGATATTTTGTACATCTGCGCTTACATACCCCCGGCAGACTCACCTTATTATACATATGCTGGCAATGACAATGGAATAAGTATGCTTGAAGAGTTTGTGAGTGATTGTTTACTTTCTGTGATGATGCTTATGTGTTATTAAGTGGGATTTTAAACAGCAGGACTTCAAATATTTCACATGATTTGGAAGACGATGGGTTGCCTTTTGGCATAAGCATTTAAGTAATCCTGTATGTACGAACAGGAAGTCCGAAGATACTGTGCTGAACAACTACGGTAAGATGTTGATTAATATGTGCACTGCTTTGAATTTGAATATTGTGAATGGTATGTGTCAGGGCGATTTCGACGATCGCTACACATACATTTCTGAGAGAGGTAATAGCGTAAATGATTATTTTATAATGTCACGTGATTTGCTTGCAAAATTTGTTAATAATTGTGAACTGCATGTGTTAGAAAGAGTTGAATCTGACCATATGCCTGTAATGATAAAATTCAGTTTTTCTAATGAAAACATAAATTAATGCGAAAATGAATATTGGTAGATGTTTAATGGAGAAGTATGTATGGAATGATACTTATGCCAGTACTTTTAGTGATGCAATGTGCTCTCCTGAAATTCAGGAGAGAATAGAAATGGCGATTACAAATTGGTGTTGATGTTAACGAATCTTTGAATATATTTAACAGTTGCTAAAAGATGCAGCTGAATGTATGAAAAAACAGTTTAACATAAATGCAAAACAAAGTTGTGATGACTGGTATGACGTAGAGTGTCGTAACGGTAAAAGAAAGGCCCGTAACCATTTAAATAAATATCGTCGCACTTTATTACCCCCTGATCATTTTTCTTACTGTGCAGCCAGGCGTGAATACAAGAATCAGTTGAAACACAAACGTAAACAGTTTAACAGTAATTTAGTAGAAAAAGTTGGTTTCTTCTGTGAATGACCCAAGGGAGTTTTGGAATTCAATGCGTAAAATCAACAATAAAGGAAAACAACCGTCTAATAACATTGGTTTGGAAGACTGGTTTCAACATTTTCAGAAACTGCTTGAAAAAGACGTTGACACAGATGATGTTACAGATGAGGAAGGCAGTGGAAATGTTCAACATGATTCCAGTGATGATAGTAATTCCAGTAACGATTATTTCAATCGTCCAATTTCAAGGGATGAAATTATGATGGCCTTAAGAAAACTGAAAAGTCATAAAGCTAGTGGCCTGATAGTATTATTGGTGAAATGGTTTAAAAATGCATGTAGGTCTAATTTGATATTGGATTTTGTTACAAAGTATTTCAATTCTCTATTTGACAGGGGTGTTTTTCCTGTGCTGTGGACAGAATCAATAGTTCTTCCTTTATATAAAAAGGGTAATGTTGATGATCCTAATAATTATAGAGGAATTTCTTTGTGTAATGTTTGTAGTAAATTGTACAGTACTGTTATCAATGCAAGACTGCAGGAGTGGGTAGAGGAAAGAACCTCACAGGTGAATGCCAAGCTGGATTTAAACGAAATTACTCCACGATAGACCACATGTTCACTTTAAAGGCGTTTGTGCAAAAGCAGTTTTGTTTGAATCGTAATTATACGTCGCTTTTATTGATTTTGAGAAAGCATTTGATTCTGTTAACAGGAGTATATTATGGTGAATTTTGTTTAAAAATGGGATAAGAGGTAAATTGTATCAATGTGTCATGAGCATGTACGACTCTGTAAAAGCTAGAGTAAGAAGTGGTGGTTCTCTGACTGATTATATAACCTGTACAACTGGAGTTAAACAAGGGATGTTTGTAGTCCATTTTGTTTTCTTTGTTCATTAATGAATTAACGAAAGAAGTGACTAATTCTGGACGACATGGAGCAAAATTCATAAATGATTTTTTGGAAATTTTCATTCTTCTTTTAGCTGACGATTTTTGCATTGATGTCTGAAAACGATAGTTGGTTTACAAACCCAGTTGAACAGTTTAGAAAGAGCATCCGCTTCACTTCGATTAAACATAAAAATGGATAAAAGCAATATAATTGTGTTCAGAAAGGGTGGATATCTTGCAGCCAGAGAAAGGTGTGTATATAATGGAACTGCTAT
>CM031628.1:31880803-31889658 GCA_018398815.1 Conus ventricosus
CCCCTGAATATGTGTGTTTAAAGCTGTAGAAAAATGCCGTGGGATGTTGCTCCCAAGACAATCGCGTCAGGGACCCAGCTCTGCTGTGCTCTCTCTCTCTCTCTCTCTCTCTCTCTCTCTCTCCTCTCTCTCTCTCTCTCTCCTCTCTCTCTCTCTCTCTCTCTCTCTCTCTTTCTCTCTCTCTCTCCCCTCTTCTCTCCTCTCTCTCTCTCTCTTCTCTCTCTCTCTCTCTCTCTCTCTCTCTCTCTCTCTCTCTCTCTCTCTGTCCCTGCCCCCAATATCCCAACGCCCCATACCATCCCCTCACCGCTCCGCATTTTCCAGTTTCTTCCCATCCCCACCATGAAGTTTCTGCTCGTTGTTGCTTTCGCTCACCCTCTTCTTAGCTGGGGTGTTTTCTCTCACACACACCGAAGTGTAAAGTGAGAGAAAGAGGAGGTGAATGGGAATGAAGACTTTATCTTCAGACACTGTTTTGCAGAGAGAGAGAGAGAGCGAGCGGAAGGGAGTAAAAGAGAATCTCTGGAAGGACTGCTTGTGGAGAAGGTCAAGGAAATGGAATCAGAGAGTATCGCCACGGAGACTATTTAAAGAGAAGGAAGAGCAGAATAGGGTCAGAAACTATCTCCAAGGAAGAGCAGAATAGGGTCAGAAACTATCTCCAAGGAAGAGCAGAACAGGGTCAGAAACTATCTCCAAGGAAGAGCAGAATAGGGTCAGAAACTATCTCCAAGGAAGAGCAGAATAGGGATCAGAAACTATCTCCAAGGAAGAGCAGAATAGGGTCAGAAACTATCTCCAAGGAAGAGCAGAATAGGGTCAGAAACTATCTCCAAGGAAGAGCAGAATAGGGTCAAACTATCTCCAAGGAAGAGCAGAATAGGGTCAAACTATCTCCAAGGAAGAGCAGAATAGGGTCAAACTATCTCCAAGGAAGAGCAGAATAAGGTCAAACTATCTCCAAGGAAGAGCAGAATAAGGTCAAACTATCTCCAAGGAAGAGCAGAACAGGGTCAGAAACAATCTCCAAGGAAGAGCAGAACAGGGTCAGAAACTATCTCCAAGGAAGAGCAGAATAGGGTCAAACTATCTCCAAGGAAGAGCAGAATAGGGTCAGAAACTATCTCCAAGGAAGAGCAGAATAGGGTCAGAAACTATCTCCAAGGACGAGCAGAATAGGGTCAGAAACTATCTCCAAGGAAGAGCAGAATAGGGTCAGAAACTATCTCCAAGGAAGAGCAGAATAGGGTCAGAAACTATCTCCAAGGAAGAGCAGAATAGGGTCAGAAACTGTCCCCAAGGAAGAGCAGAATAGGGTCAAACTATCCCCAGAGACTATTTACACAAAAGAAGGAACAGGGAAATGTGCTGAAACACCAGAAGGGAAAACGGAGTTAAAGGCCAATTTTTAGACACTGTTTACAGAGAGGGAAGACAACAACGGGGTGAAGACTGTCTCTCTCCAGAGACTGCTTACGGAAGAAAAGAAATGAGTTACAAGCCCTCTCTGTGGTGGACATTGTTTACAGAGAAGGGAAGGCAGCGTCAGAGACTGTCTCTCTCCAGAGACTGCTTACAGAAGAAAAGAAATGAGTTACAAGCCCTCTCTGTGGTGGACATTGTTTACAGAGAAGGGAAGGCAGCGTCAAAGACTGTCTCTCTCCAGAGACTGCTTAGGGAAGAAAAGAAATGAGTTACAAGCCCTCTCTGTGGTGGACATTGTTTACAGAGAAGGGAAGGCAGCGTCAAAGACTGTCTCTCTCCAGAGACTGCTTAGGGAAGAAAAGAAATGAGTTACAAGCCCTCTCTGTGGTGGACATTGTTTACAGAGAAGGGAAGGCAGCGTCAGAGACTGTCTCTCTCCAGAGACTGCTTACAGAAGAAAAGAAATGAGTTACAAGCCCTCTCTGTGGTGGACATTGTTTACAGAGAAGGGAAGGCAGAGTCAGAGACTGTCTCTCTTCAGAGACTGCTTTGAAAGAAAAGGAAGAGGGGAAACGAAGGAGTAAGAAACCCTATCTCCCAGACACTTTACCACAGAGAAATGGGTTCAACCTCTCTGTCTCATTCAGAGACCGTAAGAAGGAGTAAGAAACCCTATCTCCCAGACACTTTACCACAGAGAAAGGGGTTCAACCTCTCGTCCCAGAGACGTAAAAAGGGGAGTAAGAAACCCATCCCCCAACCTTTACCAAGAGAAAGGGTTTTAAACCTCTCGTCTCATTCAAACCCGAAAAGGGAGTAAGAACCCTTCCCCCAACCTTAACCACAGAGAAAGGTTCAACCTCTCGTCTCATTCAGAGACCGAAAAAAGGAGTAAAAAACCCCTACTCCCAACACTTTACCACAGGAATGGTTCAACCTCTCCTCCCATTCAGGACCGTAAACGAGAGAAGAACAGAGCCACACGCTCGGTTCTGCAGAGGCTTGTTTACTAGAGGAAGAGGGGTCAAAGAGAGTCTTTTCCCCTAAACCTTTTTTTAGAAAAGAAAACGGAGGGAGCCAACACTCCCTTTCTCCGAGACAAAAAACAGGAAAAAAAAAAAAAAAAGGAAAAGAAGCAATGGGCGTACACCCCCCCCTTCTCCGGGGGACTGTTTCAGACTTTCTTTTTTTTCCTAATCGTGTCTCTTCTCCACAAACACATTACAGGGAGAGAGGAATCGCCCCGGGGAGGGGAGGAAAGAGGAGCGAAAGGGGGGGGGGGGGGGGGGGTTTCCCGGGACGTGCAACCGGTGCCGCAAAAAACGGGCATTGCAGGAGAGAGAAGAAGAGAGAGGAGAAGAGAGAGAGAGAGAGAGAAGGGGGGGGGGGCACTCGAATCTGCCCTGTCCCTGTCTTCTTGCAGAAATTCTTTAGCGCTTCCCCCCCACGTTTGTTTTAGCGCCAATGAAGGGGAGAAAGGGAAAACCAGGGTATGAGGGTTGGGGGAGGGTGGTTCAGGGGGTTGGGGGGGGTGGGGAGGAGGTGGAATAAAAGGGGTGGGAAGGAGGTGAGGGAAAAGAGTGAAGGAGGTAAGGAAGGGGGCCGGGGGGGGGGGAGGGCGGGGGGGGGGGGGGGGGGGGGGGGGGGGGGGGGTGGGGGACGGGAAACACCACTTCTTCCTTTTCTTTTCCATTTCCTTGCTTTCATCTGAAAAGGTCTTTTTTTAACTCTGGCTTCTGTCACCCAGTCTGCTGTCTGTGCGTCCTCTCCTGCCTGTCAGTGATAGACAGAAAAAGAGGGGCGGGGAGAAAAGAGAGAGAGAGAGAGAGAGAGAGAGAGAGAGAGAAAAGGACAGGACAGACAGAGAAAGATAGATAACAAGAAAGATAAATAGATAGATAGATAATAGACAACAGACAGACAGACAACAGAGAGGGGGGGTGTAGGACACACACACACACGCAGACGCACACACACACACCACACCCAAAACATCACTCACACGCACACAAACACTTTCACGAAGTACGCACAGAACAGAAAACAGAAACAACGCACCTTACACACAAAGACACACACACACACAACCACACACACAGAACACACACCACACCACACACACACCACACACCACACACACACCCACACACACCACACACCCCCACACACACACACACACACACACACACACACACACACACACACACACACCCACACACCACACACACACACACACACACACACACACCACACCAACCACACCACACACACAGGTGGGGGGGGGGGAAAGGAGGTATGGAGGGACGAAACGGACAAGAAAAGGGACAAAAAGGGAAAAGGATAATGACAGGAGGTGAGGATTTTTTGCGGGGAAAAGAGTCGGTTATAGATTTTTTGGGGAAGGCGCGGGAGAGAGGCTGGGGGGCAGTGATGGTGGTGGCAGTGTGGTGGGTGGTGGGTGTGGTGTTGTCGACGGGGGGTGGGAGAACCAACGAACTTCACAAACAAAAGGGGTTAAATGGGGATGGGACCGTCCTGCTTATTGGAAAAAACCGGCAAAAAAAAAAAACCTAACAAATTGCGCTTTGAATCAGTTTACGTAAAACAAAACAAAAGAGAGAGAGAGAGAGAGAGAGAGAGAGAAGAGAGAGAGGAGAGGGGAGAGAGGAAGAGAGAAAAAGAGAGAGAGAGAGAGAGAGAGAGAGAGAGAGAGAGAGGGGAAGAGAGAGGAAAAAGGGGGAGAAGAGGAGAGAGGAAAAAGGGGAGGGAGAGAAGAGAGAGAGAAAAAAGAGAGAGAAGAGTGAGAGTGAGAGTAACGGAGAGAGAGGGAGAGAGAGAAAAAAAGGGTTTAGGAGGAGAGAGAGAGAAGAGAAGGAGGGGGAGGGAAGGGAAATTTTTGTAATCTTTTTTCCAAGGGAACAATTCAAAAAATGCTTTTTTTTCATCGGGCCGTAAGGATACAACACTTAACGCTTTAACGAAAGAGAGAGAGAGAAGAGAGGAGAGAGAGAGAGAAGAGAGAGAGAGGGGAAAAAGAGAGAGAAAAAGAGAAGAGAAAAGGGGTAGCAGCTGCAAAGGCTCCAGGCACCTTTTCACAATTCTCGTTTTCTTCTCCATTTTAAGAGGGAAAAAATTTTTTTTTTAACGAATACAAAAAATCTTCGTAGATCAGAACATCTCCCCCCCCCCCCCCCCCCCCCCCCCCCTATTTTGTTCCGCCTGCATTTGTTAGGCCACTTTTCACTACAAAACGGTGAATTGTCTCTTTAAACTATATTTCAAAAGTCCCACAAAAAGGGGCATGCGGGGTCTGTTCGGGGGGGGTTTGCCTGAGAGGGCTCCTTGTGAACTGCCAGTTCTGGGGTCGCGCCCCCGGGTGTGTTATAAAATACTGCCCCCTGAATTTGGGGATCGGGGGGGATACTTTTCAGGGAAATTTTGTTGCACGCACAATTTTCTGGAAAAAAATGTCGCCGAAAACTTTTCCAAAATGCCCATAAAAATTTTGACGTCCAAAAAATACGTCGCTCGAATTTTTTGCGAAAATTTTTTTTTTGCACAAAAACACGTGAAATATTGTAGTCAGGAATACGTCGCTTGCGACACTTTTCACTGAATCTTACTGCTAGATTTTAACATTCCTTGAAAATGGTCCAGCGAAATTTTGCGACGCTTTTTTTTGCACAGGACACGGAAATATTTTAGTCATGAATACTGTCGCTTGCGACACTTTTTTCACTAAAATCTTACGCTAGAGTTAACTTTTTTCCGGAAATCGTCGCAGCGATAATTTTTTCATGAACCACTGCAGTTTTTTCCCGGGGAAAATTTTATGTCGCGCGCAACGTTTTTTAGAGCGACAGTATTATAAACGACCCCGGGCATTTTGGGTGGGCTGACTCTGGTGCATGGAAGAGGGGCCCGGGGACCGGAATTTTGGGGGCCGGGGGTTTGCGGGTTCGAATCTCCACCGGGCCTTTTCGATAGAGAGGATTTTTTTTCCCACGAGTTAATAGGTTTCTACTCCATTTCCCGTAAGTCCTTCGAATAACAAAACCGGGGTTTCCGTGGGGAAAACGCACGCAAAACCCCTCTAGCACACACGAAATCCCAACACCAACTTTTGGAGAGAAAAACCCTTTGCCGGGTAGGATGCACTTACACATGCATGCACCCCGCTGAGGGATGGAAAGAATGAAAGGGGTAAGGAATTGAGTGAACGATACGACACGGGAAACGACGAAGAAGGCCCCTGGGAGCTCTTCAGTCCAACAACCCAGGTAGCACCCGGGGGTAAACATTGATTGAAAAACACTTTGAGCTTGGTCTTCGCCGAGGGTAGGGGCATTCATAATGATAAAAATAACAAAAAAAAAATCGACGTGGGGCAAAATACTAGTGAGGGTGCCCCGGGAAAAAGGGCGCCCTGAAAAAAAAAACAAGAAAGAAACGAGCCCCCCCCCCCCCCCCCCCCCAAAAAGCAAACTCGGCAAAACAAAAAACCCCCCCCCCCCCAAAAAAAAAAAAAAACCCCAAAAAAACCCAACAAAAAAACCAACAAAAAACAAAACCCAACAACAAAAAAAAAACAAAAACAAAAACAAAACAAAACAAAAGAAACAAACAACAAAAAAAAAACGAAAAAATGATAAAAACAAACAAAAAAAAGACCCGCCAACCCAAACCCCCAAAAAACAAAAAAACAAACAAACAAAAACAAACAAAAAAACCCCCTCTTTTGCTGTTTTATTTTTTTTTATTTTTTCCTCGGCCTCCTTTTCTCTGTTTCCATCCGTTAACTTTCCCTTTGGACTTTATTTTTTACTTTTATTTTTTGTTTGTTTTGAAAAATATAGGGAAATACGTATGGGAAAAGCTTTCTGCCTCCCACTCCCCCCCCCCCCCCCCCCCCCCCCCCTTTTTTCATTCTCCATTCCCGTTTTTTTTTTCCCCCCTTTTTTTTCCCCTTTTTTTTCGCCCCTTTTCCTCCCCTTTTTTTTCCCCTTCCCCCCCCCTCCCCCCCCCCCCCCCCCCCGTTTGCTTCTCCTTCTGTTTTGCCCGTCCGTTGGTCTTCCCTGTCTGTCTTTTTTGTCCCTCTTCTCGTCTTTTTCTTCTCCTCTTTTCTGTCTCTCTCCTCTCGTCTCTGTCTCTGTTTTTTGCTTTCTTTGCCTCTGCTTTCTCTCTTCTTTCTGTTTCTTCCTTCTGTCCCTTGTCCGTTTTTCCCTCTCTTCTCCTCTTCTCTTTCTTCTTTTTCTTCCTTTCCTTTCCCCCCTTCCCCCTCTTTCCTCCTTCTCTCTCTCTCTCTCTCTTTCCCCCCCCCCCTCTTTTATCCCTCTCTGTGTTTTCCCCCCCTTCTCTCTCCCTCCCCCCCCCCCTGTCCGCTCCCTTTCCTGTACCTTGTATCTCGTTTGAAACCGCTCGTTTTTTCTCATTCTTTTGCTACTTCGGTTTCTCCCCCCCCTTTTCTCTCTCTCTCTCTCCTTTCTTCTCCCCTCCTCTGGGGGGGCCGTGACAGCAAAGCAACGGGGCACACGATTGACTGCGAAAATTTACAAATTTCCTCGCAAACAGCCATTTCTGACAAACCATACTGTAGACGACCCTGAACCCCTGGTAACGGGGCAACAACGCACAAGCTGGAAAAAATTGCAGGAGAAGGAAAACACGTGGTTTTTTTGCGCCCCAAGCCGGCCGCTTTCCAAATGTCAAAGAATATGGGGCCCTGTCCTAAACCCCAACCACAGGTTTAGTATAAGGAAGAAACCCCCACCAGATCCGACGGACCAGCAGAGACCCACAGCAGCAAAAGAGGCAGGCAAGCGGGCAACAAATGAAGCTACTGTAACTTTTTGAACACCCGTCTTCGCCGATGCAAGACTTTAAAAAACCCGTGTGACTGCCCCGAAACGGAACACACAGTGGCCACAACTCAGTCATGCGTTTTGCTTGGAGATCCGTAAGATCGGGGAATGATTTTTTGCGCCCAACATATGCTGAAACATGTGATACACGAAGCCTGTCCTCTCTCCACCACTGACACGGACATCGAGCCGGTCTATGAAAACCTCGTGGCAGGATTCAGTACAAGTGTAGTTAAAAGTTATGTTGCCACTCTGACCGAAAAATCCGTCCAGAGACACTTGAGAGACAAGAGCAGAAAGAGTTATTCAGAAAAATCGCTCTTGATCGTTCCAGTGGATCAGACATATTACTCTGTGAATCGGACGATCTGGTGTTGGAGGTTCCGTGTACGCCAGTGACAGTGACTGTTACGATCTGGTTTGTCAACAAGATGACAGACACATGTTGACAGAGGAGCGGACAAAACTGGCCAGTCTCGCCGAGGAAAACGTGTCGGCAGAACACAACACGCTGACACCAGGCACGTGCTGCACGGACGCTGGAGACGCTACACGGCCTGATCCTGTTCTACCTGGGGTGACAGCCTGGGCTCAAGACTCACGCCTCAGACGGAATCATCGTGACCAGTGCCTTACCAGTGACATGAAATGATGTCAGAACTGTGTTTGAAAAAAGGACAAGTTTGTCATGGTTTCCATGTCAGACGAACATGTACCCGTTTATTTATATCATGGTGGATCGAATCGAATTGCTAAGGAAGCTGTACTGCTTTAAAGCAATAAATCATTTCGTTCGTTTCGTTCGTTCTCTCTCTCCTCTCTCTCTCTCTCTCCTCTCTCTCTCTCTCTCTCTCTCTCTCCCCGTATTACTCTTTCTCCCGACCTCTCTCTGTCGTGTCTGTTTGTCTGTCTGTCTGTTGATCTGTCTCAGCTTTTCACTCTTTCTTCTCTCTGTTTCTGACACTACACCTGTGTGTGTGTGTGTATGTGTGTGTGTGTGTGTGTGTGTGTGTGTGTGTGTGTGTATGTGCGTGTGCGCGCGTGCGTGCGTGCGTGGTGCGTGGTGGTGTGTGTGTGTGCTCTCTGTCTGTCTGTCTGTCTGTCTGTCTGTCTGTCTCTCTCTCTCTCTCTCTCTCTCTCTCTCTCTCTCTCTCTCTCTCTCTCTCTCTCTCTCTCTCTCTCTCTCTCTTTCCCTTCCAGAAGAAATCTCGACTCCTCGCAAACGAGCTTTCTATGGTTCGCGCTAACAAGACTAGTTGAACTAGAAGTCTGGCATCTTGTAATTGAATCGGGAGCGAAAAGGGAGGACACAAGAAAAACGGCAACAACTCTCTCGATGTTCTTACTGTCACGCGTCCTTAACACGACGAGGGCTGGTGACGCTCGCCAAGCAGGTTGCGTTTGTCCCACGCTGGATTTGGTTTGTTTGACTGTTTGTTTGACTGTCTGTAAGATTATGCAAAAGCCATGACACCGATTTTAACGACATTTGGTTGATAGCTGGAGTTTGGTGCAGGGACAAATCCTGCGACTTTTGGTGCGGATCCATTGGAAGGAACATGATCAAAG
>CM031628.1:31890919-31893419 GCA_018398815.1 Conus ventricosus
GCTGGGCTATAAGCAACATTATCTTATCTTATCTTATCTTATTTTGACATTTTTTATACTGGATGTGAGCATTGTGGACCTGATGTTTACTCATTGATAATTGTTTATGAAGTAATATAGCTTCTATAAGACAAATGTTGATCATTTGTATTTTGCTTAAATCCCATTCGAAGTATACAATGAAGTCCGTACTCACCATTACTTCCCCTGAAGGGAAAATGTTTTCATGCCTAAATTCTGATGCTAACAGAAATGAAAAGTAAACATATTACAGAATGAATGAACGAATAATAATAAATGAATAAAGTAGAAAAAAAATGAATGTGTAATAAACGAACGAATAAATAATAAATGAATAAAGTAGAAAAAAATGAATAAATAAGCATGTAAATAAAGAAATAAACAAATAAAGTATTAAAAAAAAGGTCTGTGTACATGCCGATCCCGTTCAAAGGGTAGTTCGATTTTTGGCAGAGGTCTACATTCTCCTGAGTGCTGTTCTAGGTTTGATTATTCATTTACTTTATTTTGTTCGCAAAGAGAGAGAGAGAGAGAGAGAGAGAGAGAGAGAGAGAGAGAGAGAGAGAGAGAGAGAGAGAGAGAGAGACAATGACAATGACAATGAATACAGTTTAATGTCATCAGCAAAACCTGCTATTTGACATGGGGAGCACTGCTTGAACAAAATTAAGAAAAATCAAAATTAAAGAGAATCAGAAAGCAAATAGAAATTCGTAAACACCATAAATAGCAAGCGACCAGCAGGCCTAGTCAAGAAGTTGAGAGGACAACAGGATTTAACAAGAAAGAACATTAATTCGGCTTAAGTATTGAAAAGCTTCCTTTTTCGAAGGATATTTGCTTCTGCAATAAATTTTAGCAATAGATTTTAAATTGTTTTCACTATCACTCTGTAACAGAGTGACTAAGTCACGTTCTTCTGCTAATACTGAAAAGGTACGGGAGAGAGAGAGAGAGAGAGAGAGAGAAGGGGAGGAGAGAGAGAGAGAGAGAGGAGAGAGAGAGAGAGAGAAACTCGGCGCATCAAAGAAGCGAAAATGATTAAGAGAGACTCTTGACTGCTGGCTCAGGCTAAGAACAACAAACAGCGGCAACAACAGCAACAACAACAACAACAACAACAAACAAGTACTGTTATTAACATGGTGGCAACGGGGTCGAGAGGGACTGGCTGGCTGGCCTAGTGGAGAAAACATTGTTCTGTTACTTATTGGGTCCTGGGTTTGGTTCCCGCTTGAGACGGCCAGATTAGAAATCCGTGTTCTGTTCGGAGTCAACGTCTGCACAGACCCCCCGCCCCCCCCCCCCCCTCCCGCACGACTTCCCATTACCTTTCCCTCCCTGAGCTCTAAACCTTACGACTGAATCTTTAAACCCGAGATCCTGTGTTTGAAGGCATGCATTAAGAATGTTCTTGCTCTTGAGCAAGTGCCTACGGCATGGAGGTCAGCACAGAGAAGTCAAAGGTCATGGTCAACAGCACGACTAACAGCAGTGCCAACATAACCATGAATGGTGAGCCCCTGAAGAAGTGACCAGCTTCAGGTACTTGGGAGCAACCCTGTCCAAAGATGGCACCTGCACAGCAGAAATCCGAATCAGGATCAACTCCGCATCAGCAGCGATGGCCAGACTGAACAGAGTGTGGAAGAGCAACATCAAATTCCACACAAAATTCCGGCTCTACAGGTCACTAGTGGTCTCCATCCTCTTATATGGTTGCGAGACATGGACACTGATGGCCGAAACAGAAAGCAGAATCCAGGCGTTTGAGACCAGGTGCCTGAGGAAACTACTCCGCATCTCCTACAAAGAACACAAGACCAATGATTATGTGCGGAACCTGGTCACCACCTAGTTGGGCCCAAACGAACCACTTCTGGCAACCGTCAAACGACGGAAGATGGCATGGTTTGGCCACGTCATTCGTCAAACACCCTCTCCAAAACCATCCTTCAAGGTACCGTTGAAGGAGGGCGCAGACGAGGACGGCAGAGAAAGAGCTGGTCCGACAATATAAGGACTGGACCAAAATGACCATGCCAGATCTCCTCACGACAGCCACCAACAGAAGAGCCTGGAGAAAAACGGCGGCTGCCTCATCACGTCCCCCCCAACAACCCCAGCGGTCAGGGGAATGACTGACTGACTGACTGACTGACTGACTGACTGATTAAGAATGAACAAACAAGCAAACAAACAACTCACGTGGACTTATGTTTAATTCATTTCCATTTGTTTAAAAAGAAAAGAAGTGTACACCCCCTTGTGCCGGTTAGATGAGATCCCACTCACCCACTGTTCCCCTTCCTCCGCTCCCAAACCTACGAAATAAGGCTTTAAACCCAAAGCCTCAGTATGTGAAGGCATGCATTAACACCGGCCCCGCAATACAAAACAGAACAACACACACACACACACACACACACACACACACACCTCTCTCTCTCTCTCTCTCTCTCTCTCTCTCTCTCTCTCT
>CM031628.1:31898419-31922405 GCA_018398815.1 Conus ventricosus
ATTTTAGCAGCACCTTTCTGAGACGTCATTTATATTCTGTTGCAGTGGTGATTGTACAGGTTTGATGTCTTGATTTCGGCATCGAAGAGAACTGCCATCAGAAAGAGGAGAGAGAGAGAGAGAGAGAGAGAGAGAGAGAGAGAGAGAGAGAGAGAGAGAGAGAGAGAGAGAGAGAGAGAGGCAGGCAGGCAGAGAGAGAGAGAGAGAGAGAGAGAGAGAGGAGAGAGAGAGGGGAGAGAGGGGGAGAGAGAGGAGAGAGAGAGAGAGACAGACAGGCAGACAGACAGACAGACAGACAGGCAGGCAGAGAGAGAGAGAGAGAGAGGAGAGAGAGAGAGAGAGAGAGAGAGACAGACAGACAGACAGGCAGAGAGAGAGAGAGAGAGACAGACAGACAGACAGACAGGCAGGCAGGCAGAGAGAGAGAGAGAGAGAGAGAGAGAGGAGAGGGAGAGAGAGAGAGACAGGCAGACAGACAGACAGACAGACAGGCAGGCAGAGAGAGAGAGAGAGAGAGAGAGAGAGAGAGAGAGAGAGAGAGAGAGAGAGAGAGAGACAGACAGACAGACAGACAGACAGAGTGAGAGTACTAAAGGACGAAAAGAGGTCAGAGCATCGAACGATACTCTGACGCCGTACATACTCTGTTGCAATGACGGCTGTACAGGTTTGATGCCTGTATTACTGCAGTGAAGAGAACTGCTATCGGCAGATGGATTGGAAGAGAGAGAGAGAGAGGGGAGGAGAGCGAGAGAGAGAGAGAGAGAGAGAGAGAGAGAGAGAGAGAGAGAGAGGAGGAGGGAGGGGGGAGAGAGAGAGAGAGAGAGAGAGAGGAGAGAGAGAGAGAGAGCCAGCCAGCCAGCCAGCCAGCCAGACAGAGACAGAGAAAGAGACACAGAGAGAGATGATGATGATGATGATGATGATAATCTTTATTTCCAAGGGTAACAGATAAGCAAACACATGCTTTTTTCATCCGGCCCTTGCCCGTTAAGGGACTAAGTATGACTAGCGACTAAGACTTACAAGAGAGAGAGAGAGAGAGAGAGGAGAGAGAGAGAGAGAGAGAGAGAGAGAGAGAGAGAGAGAGAGAGAGAAAGAAGGAGGCCGACTAAGGGACGAAGAGAAGCACTGTCGACACTGCAGACGATCCACGTCTAAAACGACGGTGATAAAGAGTTCCCTCTGCCACTCCAGTCCCTGAAATCGAACATCGGCAGTCAGCTAGCTAACGCCACTCTCCAACCTACCATTGCCCTCGTTCCCTCTCTGTTTGTCTGTCTGTCTGTCTGTCTGTCTGTCTGTCTGTCTGTCTGTCTGTCGGTCGGTCGGTCTGGTCTCATCTTGTATGTTATTCTCACAAGAATAAGACTGTTCTTACATGGCAAATGAGTTTTCTTTTAAGTACCGCCCCCCTCCCCCTCAAATGATAAAAAAAAGAAATAGTGGCAAGATCGTAGAGAAGACCTAAAGATGGGTTGATGTCAGTGGTTTTTTGTTTTGTTTTTTTGGGGTGTTTTTTTTTTGGAGAAGGGGGACGGGGCGGGGGGGGGGGGGGGGGGGGGGGGAGAAGTTTCTTCGTCACAGTATTATCTGTAGGAAATGAACGTCTGTGACAGTGAGTCGTTTGACTGTCTGGCTGCAGGAGAGGAGAGAGAGAGAGAGATGAGAGAGAGAGAGAGAGAGAGAGAGAGAGAGAGGGTTCAAAGCCCCTTCTGAAGACGGCGGGGGGGGGGGGGGGGGGGGGGGGGGAGGGTTAAACCATACACAATGTCACATTAGCTACGAAGAAAATTAAGGAACCATCACGACAGTTACTATACATTCCATCTTTTAACTTTCTGAAAAACAATTCGTATTCGATTCAATATTTGCATACGGAAATTGAAAAGGATGGGAACGGGGGATAGGCAAGGCGTGTTGGAATCCATATACAGTGTCGCACCAGGAACGAAGAAAATTGAAGGTCTATCACAACAGTGATAACAGATTCCAACATATTTTAACTTTAAAGAACAATTCATATATCATTCAGTGTTAGCATATGGAAAGTGAAAAGCGTGAATTCAGTATAGGCTAAAGCCCCCTCTGAAACGGGAGAGTGTGGGAGGGGGTGGGAGGGGGAGAAATCCATATACGATGTCACATTAGCAACAAAGAAAATCAAAAGATCCATCAAAATTGTTTAACAGATTCCAACATCTTTTCACTTTAAAGTACACTTCGTACATGATTCAGTATTAGTATATTGAAATTGAAAAAGGGTTAATTCAGTATGGACCAAAGCCCCTTCTGAAACGTGAGGAGGTGGGAGGTGGAGGGAGGGGAGGAATCTATATACAGTGTCACATTAGCAGCGAAGAAAAAGTAACATCCATCAAAATAGTAATAACAGATTCCAACATCTTTTAACTTTAAAGTACGCTCCGTATATGATTCAATATCAGCATTCAGATCATTTCACTGCAGTCGCACGTGTGTTAAATGCCTTATATAAATACATGCATAAGTTCTGTATGATATTCTTTTTTTTTGTCATCTGTACGACGACAGGGAACAAGCACGGATTTGCATAAACTGTTTGTGAATGTATTCTTGTCGAAGGCCACAGAGACTAGGACACTAGAACAACATATGTACTTCATCCTCTTTGGCGTCTTTGCACAAAGAGCATGTCAAATAATTGGTTGAAATCTTACATCGGCCACAATCTGTGACACTGTCTGGTACTGAGAATCTGGATTTTGTTTGACAGTATTTTGGTATGTCTGTCAATGATGAAAAGAACTTGCCTTTCACAGCTCCTAGATGATTTCAATGTTCTCTACAAAGAAAATCGGAAATGTGTTCATTCCAGTTTTTGGCCACCGGCGAGCAAAAGTCTTTTGCATAGATTCATGCAGAAACGCATTAATATTTTCAACCCCTTTAATAACTCTTACCATTCCAAACGCGTTCACCAGACACCAATATATATATTTGCTACTTGAGTGTAGCCACGTGAGCATCACGTGAGCATTACGTGAGCATCACATGTTTTCTGTTTCCATCCATATGTGATGTTTAAGCCAGCATGTGAAACACTGAACAGACGTGCTTACATAAACAGGTTGGTGTTGGGACTCTCCATAACACTAAATCATTCGGCGTGTTAAGCAGTCACCTCTCTCCTCCCCCAACCAGAAGTAAACAAAACAAAGCAAAACAAACAAACCAACAAACAAAACTTAAGGCAAGTAAGTGACCTTTTTCAATACGAGCAACAGCCGTGTGTAGGTTCCCTGTTTCAGCATCATGCAGAACATTAGGAAGAACCTGCGTATGAAATTTGTTTGTTGTTGTGGAAAATAGGTTATTGAGTTTTTGAGAGCGTGTGCAGTTCATCAATTTATGATCAATACACTACACAGCAAGGCTTTTCTTTTTTCGCCCGATCGACCAGAGAGAGAGAGAGAGAGGGAGGGAGGGAGGGGGGGAGGGGAGGGCTCTGAGGACCGTGGTCACTGGCGGTTCAAGGTCCAAGTCGAGGAGTCGAAGGTGATAGGCTGGCGACCTATGTCTTCATCCCCACTAATACAATTTAGCGCCAGCAGCCCAGACAGAAAGAGAAGGCGTGAATGTAGTATTCTTCAGCAGCCTCAATTTTCTCCCCCCCCCCCGTCTCTCTCTCTCTCTCTCTCTCTCTCTCTCTCTGTCTCTCTCTGTCTCTGTCTCTCTCTCTCTCTCTCTCTCTCTCTCTCTCTCTCTCTCTCTCTGTCTCTCTCTCTCTGTCTCAGTTCTGTCTCCTCCTGTTCCTCTGTCTCTCACTCGTTATCGTCTTGTCTGTCTCCCGGTCATTGATCACTCCATCCCCCCTTTCTCCTCCCCCCCCCTCCCTGTCTGTCTGTCTGTCTCTCTTTCTCTGTCTCTCCATCTCCGTCTACGTCTCTGCCTTTCTTTCTCTCTGCCTGTCTGTTTCTCTCTTTTTCTCTCTCCATGTCCTTCTCTGCCTGTCTGTCTGTCTGTCTCTCCTTCTCTCTTTCTCTGTCTCTTTGTCTGTCTGTCTGTCTGTCTCTGTCTCTGGCTCTCTCTTATTTTTTCATTTTTCCAGTTAGACATAGCTAAAAGACAAGGTCTTGCTGACGTGTTATCATCAGATGACGAACTCGTAATTAAATTACATCAGTTGCGAAATTCATCGCGGAAGCACTCAAAAATGAAACAGATGAAGCATAGTCAAAATTAGGATCATGCATTATAAGACAGATATGAATGATTAATATCATTTGTCACATGTGGGAGAGATAAGTAAGATGCAACATCATCATCATCCTATTGAGTGGATGGTCGAGTTAGCCTTACAATTTCTGTTCATTTGTTTCTTTTTGTACTCCCAGTTCTTATAGAACAGGGAGTACTTTAAAAAATGGGAACCGAAGTAATGCTGTCTGTGTGTCTGTTTGTCTGTCTGCCTGTCTGTCCGTCCGTGGTCAAAATGTGTTCCACTCGCTCCAGACAAAACTACTGGGCCCATCTTTCTGAAAATGAGTAGGTATGTTCATTATGGGTCACGGATGATGCCCAATGTTTTAGTTTACCGTTATATCCGTTACTAACGGCTATAACGGCCCATAATGGGTTTTCTTCTTTATGGAATGTCTGAGAAAGTACTTGGCCGATCTTTCTGAAAATTTGTAGGCATGTTCATTATGGGTCACGGATAATGTCCGATGTTTTATTTTACCATTATATCCGTTACTAACGGCTATAACGGCCCATAACGGTTTTTCTTTTTTTATGGAATATCTCAGAAAGTACTTGGCCGATCTTTCTGAAAATTTGTAGGTATGTTCTTTATGGGTCATGGACGATGCCCGATGTTTACCAGAATAGCCGTTACTAACGGCTACAACGCCCCAAAACGGTATATGGAATATCTCACGCGTATTCAAGAAAAACGTGGTGTACTTTTATATGCTTTGCATCTTGTTTCTTTCTAACGTCACTGTATTACTCCAGTGTGCGAGGACATACGGAGATATGTCACGATTCTACGTGTTTTTGTTGACCTTTGATTCCATACACACTGGGAATAAATGTGTACTATTTGTTGGCAAGGAAAGGAACTGTTACCACCGCTCCTCCCTTTGTCGAATCGTCAGAAGACCTCTTTGGCAGTGACAATACAATATGAAAGTGTTAAAGGCAGTCTCTCTCTCTCTCTCTGTCTCTCTCTCTCTCTCTCTCTCACACACACACACACACACACACACACACACACACACACACACACACACACAGACACACACACACACACACACACACACACACACACACACACACACACACACACACACATACACACACACACACACACACACACACACACACACATACACACACACACATACACACACACACACACACACACACACACACACACACACACACACACACACACACACACACACACAATATCAAAGTGTTCAAGTCTCTCCTCTCTCCCCTCCCTTCCTCTCTCTCTCTCTTTCTCTCTCTCTCCCTCCCTCTCTCATTCTCTCTCTCCCTCCCTCCCCCCTCTCTCTTTCTCTCTCTCTCCTCCCTGGACTCTCTCTGCCCTGGTGAAAGGTAGAAGTCGCATTACTCATGCTCTCCGCAAAACTGTGAAATTATCCAGCTTGCAAGTGACGTGTGATCCCAATTTTTTGCAAGAAGTTTGTGTCAAGGTACCGTGTATTCGTTGTTGTTATTTATTTTCGCCGATTGTGCCCCGATTTTGAATTAATTGCGTTGTTGTGATTAATACACAAACAAGAAGGAAAAACGAATCGAAACAGTTCACTAGTTAAATCCCTGATCAAGGACTGTGGAGCACGTGCATCAGGAAGTGGAAAGTTTTGCCCTGCTCTGACAGTGGCCATATGAATGAACACTGTTCTTTCAATCAATGTACCGTGTCTAAAGTCCCCTCGTTGAAGCAACCGTGATGAGAAAAGCACGTGCAAGGTGTGTTCCAAGGCGGAACTCGAAGAAGCTAGCCGCGTACCACAGGCGTTCCAAATAAGAACTGTGTGGCCTCTCTCCCTTGCACAAACAGTGTTCATTGCTGTTGTGTTTACAGCAACGTGCACACTTGAACAGAATTGTGGTACATCAGGTGACTATGGATACTGTCCATTTTGAACGCTGCGACAGCGCTCCCCCCTCCTCCGACCTTCTTTTGTGTACCTCTCATCCTCCTTCATCAGTGAATTTTCCTCCCTTCCCCCAGTTTTGTCTTGCCCACCTGTCAGCGTCTGTTCCTGATGTGGGCAGTAGCGGTTCGATTCTGGAGCACTTCAGGATGGACCTTAAGACGAAGGTTTTGTCTGGTCGTTATCATCCACACACGAGGCATGTTGCAACTCTTCTTTTTGGAGGTATGTTCCATTTTCCTCGCATGGTATCTCCTTTCCTGCGGTGATGTGGAGTCAAACCCAGGGCCACATTATGGGGCACGGCAGGCACATGAGATGGACCAACCGAACAACACTCGTAACCGTCATGACTATCTCCCATCTGGTCCTTTTTTTCATTCTGAATCTTCGACCCCAAATGATCTCCACAGAAATCTAATTCGCCATGGCAGGATACGGTGAACAACAGGCTGCTGATACCGTGGACAGAGTAAGAAGACTGTACACCTGGTGTGAAGCCCTTCAGAACGACAACGATCAACTTCGAGATGCAGTACGGCACCTTTCTACTCAATGTTCAATTCTACAAGAACAAAACAGCAATTTGTTTCAGTGGAAGGATTTGTTTATGGTCTCGACCCACAAATGGAACGCCACATCGATAAGATCGAGTCTTTTTCTCGCAGAAATAATCTGAGGTTTTTCAACGTCCACGAAAGTGAACAGGAAGATGACGGCCAGTGCAGTAGGAAAATAATCCAGCTACTTACCAGATTCTTTCCAATGAAACAATGGACAGCTGATGACTTGGAACGAACCACACCGTCTTGGCCAGAAGAACAGTAATCAACCCTCGCCCAGTCATTGTCCGTTTTTTCCGTTGGCGAGACAAGTTGTCCGTTCTCAGATCAAGAGACTGTCGAAGAGATCTCTCAACCTCTCTGGGGATTCGATTGCATCGGACCTTACTGATCACCAGAGTCAGTGGTGAAAGAAAAGGACTGCAGGAGGAGTGCATTCGTCTGGAAGGGACGTCTGATGTATGGCAGCACAAAGAAACAGCAATACCAAGGTCAGAACAGCAGTTTCAACATGAACCCTGCAAACACCCGTACATTCGAAGAGTCAAGATGCACACAAACCGGGGTATCATGCACCAGTGACATCACATTTGCGGGAGAACTTCTCTCAAGTCCATCAACAGAACTCTCCCTGCACTGGAAATAAGCATCTGCCTTGGACAGCAGACATGGGAGCTTTTCCCTCCTTCAGACGTGATATACAGTCTTCAAAGTTCAGGCAGGAGCTTCTAGCAGAAGAGAAATCATGAGCAGCAAGATCACATTACATCTCAGTCTACTTTTAGACATGACGAGTTGCAGAACAGGTGTCCCACATTGGAAAAAGAAACCCATCAGTATCGATTTCCGAAATCCCAGTACAACAAAACGAAGCCATTAAAACGCCGATGTCGGAAGAAACAAACCTTTGTGCAGCAAAAGGGGGCTCTGACACAGCAAAGAAAAGCTTTAATCCAGTACAAACACGCCTCAAAGCAACAAAGCCAAATCCTTTCGCAGAAAGAAGAGGCTACGATGCAACAACCTGAAGCTTCAGAGATACAAAGAGAAGTCTCAATGCGGCAAAATGAACCTTCTACTCATCAAGAGTTGACAGACTTGGTGTTAGATTGTGTCCCCTACAACACAACTCAACAAGAAGCGGTAGTTGCTGCAAGGACAATCCCCACTACAGCAAAGACAAATATCAGAGCAGCAAAGGAAATCTCCAACACAGCAAAGAGAAACACTAATGCAGCAAGGAGAAGCTTCAATGCAACAGAGTGAAATACTAGTGAAACAAACTCAAGCTCTGACACAAACAGAGAGTCCAAAATCCCAACGTCAACCAAAATACCGAAAAGTGGTTGACAGACTATCGGTGTTAGACTGTGTCCCCTACAACACAATGAAAACTTACCACAGATTTCCGAACCGTCTGCTGACTGTAGTAGGGACAGACACACCCAGAATTTCTCCACCTCCTAAAGCGAACAGCAAATTTAGCGAAAACACAAGCAAAGCGAGAATAAGTGACTTGTCCAATGAAGACCAGCCCACATCACTCTGGAGGGAGCCTGCATTAGCACACCCCAGTTACCATGGAATGGAAGGTCGGGAGGAGCCAGTGCCGGTATAAGCCATTTCTCCCCCCCCTGTCGCCCCCTGATGACTCCCAATCAACAACAGCCAGACTCAACCCAAGCAGCTGACTGATCCCTGGACCACTATAGATGAAGTGGAAGGCCAGTCTCCAGAACGTCGACAGCATGACGGAAGTGGCGAGATCGACTTCCAACAGGAACCCATGAAACCTGACCAACAGAACTGCTCCATTGTGTCTGAAATCTCCTCAGCCAGTGGTATGCGAACACGGAGCAGGGCAAAATCCAGACAGACCCATGTCACTGAATGTTTCCCTCGTGTGAGAGTGGGCTCTTCCAAAACTGACACTGGTCAACAACTCCACAATACCTAGGGACTTCGGCCCTGCCCGTATTTGGACCCTGTACGTGATTCACACACACCACAGCATTGCAACAAAATACGTCCACACTATAACATTTCTGACATATAATATTGAAGGGCTGAAAACAATTTACCAACCGGATGTTAGAACATTTCTGCAAAATTATGACATTATTTTCTTTACTGAAACATTTTCGATACATTTTCCAGCTCATCTTTTCCCCTCTTTTGATGTGTGGCTATCACCTGGTATAAAAGTATCTGATAGTTTAACAGCTCGCCTGTCAGGTGGTGTTACAATGTTGGTAAAAAAGCTATATGCAAAATATGTACAATATATTACAGTAGAAATCGACAATTGTATAGTCTAAGAGTTTCAAAAAAGTTAACGGGATTAGAAACTGATTGTTTGATTATAGGCATGTACATTCCACCATCGCAGAGCGTTTACTATGAAGAAACTGAGATTTACAATGGGGTTTATTTATTAGAGCATTGCATTCTTGATATGTATGAACAGTACGGTGACTTACCTGTTATTATTATGGGTGATTTAAATTCAAGAACGGTAATGCTAACGCCAATACGCTTTCTATTCCTGATGTTACCTTCTTCGAAGATGACGATACTGATGTAGAATTACAATATGCAAGAAATTCAAAAGACAGAGTTATCAATAATTTTGGTCGATACTTAATTAAACTCTGTGAGCAGTTCTCCTTGATAATTTTAAATGGTTTGGTCCAAGGTGATCAGCAGGGTGCATTCACATATATAACATACAATGGCTCAAGCGTAAATTGATTATTTTTTGATGTCTAAATCTATTATTAAATTAGCTTTAAAGCTGCAAGTTTTATCTAGAATAGAATCAAAACACATGCCAATAGAACTGACCTTAAATGTCCAATTGTTAAACATGATAATGATAAGAACTATAAGAAACGAGTTATTGAAAAGTATGTGTGGGATCAAGAGAAATAAATGAATACTGTGAAAAACAAAATCAAAAGAAATACAAAGTATTTTTAGCAAAGCAATAGACCTTATTGATGTTGATATAGAGAGAGCTCTTACAAGGTTCTGTGAGGCTTTGCATTAGCTGGTGAATGCATGAAGAAGAAGATTATAATTGATCCCTCTAAAAAGAGCCCGTGGTTTGATAAAGAATGCAGAGAAAACAGTTGCATGTAAGACAGTCTTTGAGAAACCATCAAAGATGCACAAACCCAAATAAAGCTGAAAAACTCAGAACTAAATCAACTGATGAATTAAGGGAATATAAAAAACTTCTTAAAAAAAAGAATATGAACATAATAGACAGACAATAGAAACACTTGAAAACAATGCACATGATCCTAAATTGTTCTGGGGTACCATCAAAAAGAGGTTAACAACAAACATCAAGATTGCTCTGCTTCCTCTGAGGACTGGTAATAACCATTTTCAGTGGGTCTTTAATGGTGACTGTGTGGAAAACGATTCTACTGAAAACAATGATCAAGGCGGCACTTTGTAGACAATTATCTAACAAACGAAGATATAGATTGTTCTTCTTTAGATGCTGAAATAACGGAACTAGAAGTTAATGAAGCTATTAAAGCCTTGAGAAATGGTAAAGCAGCTGGCCCAGATGGCTTTATTGGGGAATTTTATAAGCATTCTTGTCCTTTAGTTTGTTTCTTTTCTGACGAAGTTTTTCAATAAACTTTTTAATTTAGGAGCATTTCCACTAAGCTGGTCCTGAATCTATCATACACCCCCTCCTGAAAAAAGGTGATCCCCAATTCCCCAAACAATTATCGAGGTATTTCTTTATCGAACATTAACAGCAAACTATATACCTTTATTTTGAATAAACGACTGACTAAATGGGTAGAAGATAATAATTTACTAAGTGAATTCCAAGCAGGCTTTAGAGAAATTTTTAGTACAGTTTGATCATATATTCACATTACTAGCATTGATACAAAAACAGCTTTCTTCTAAACAGAAACTTTATGCAGCATTCATTGATTTTAAGAAGGCTTTTGACCTTGTGAATAGAAACTATCTTTGGTTAATACTACGTAAATATAGAATTCAAGGGAAAATGTACAATTCTATCAGAAGTATGTACGAAGTTGTTAAAGCTAGGGTTCGAGTTAATAATGAAGTGACAGATGTGTTCATGTGCCCCAACGGACTTAAACAAGGAGATAATTGCAGCCCAATTTTATTTGCTCTTTTCATTAACGAATTAGCCAATGATATCCTTCAGTCTGGAAAACACGGATAACCCTGACCCTGATATCATTCAAATTCTAATTATGTTATTCGCTGATGATGTTATTCTTATTCCAGCACGATTATAGGTCTTCAACGTCAGCTGGATATTTTATATAATACTGCCCACAGATTACAACTTACTGTTAACCATGAAAATCGAAAATAGTTATTTTTAGAAATGGAGGTCACATAGCTTCTAGAGAAAAGTGGTTCTTTGGTGGGGTACAAATAGAAGTTGCCAACCAGTATAAGTATTTAGGTATAATTTTTTCATCCGGTTTAACGTTCTCTTATTCTCTAGAAGAGAGGGCCTTAAAGGCAAAAAAAATAATGTTTGGAATTCTTAGATTTCTTTGGTCATTGGGGAAAATTCACCAAAAGTATTTTTCAAAATTTTTGACATCCAAATCCAACCTATCTTGACGTATGGTTCAGAAGTATGGGGCTTAAGTGCTGACCATACAGTTATCGAAAGGTCCATTTGCTGCAATCAAACGTTTTCTAATGTAAGCATTAAAACCCCGATGCACTAATATATTGCGAATCAAATAGATATCCTCTTTACATCCAAACATACACAAAATGTATTAAATATATGGCTTAAAGTCGTTTCAGATGGAAAGTGACCGTATTCCTAAGAAAAGTTAACGAAATGTTATACTTACTCCACTGTAAATGGTAAGAGGAACTGGGTATCTAATATAATGTATACATTGTATAGCATGGTTTTGGAATTGTTTGGGAGAACCAAGGTGTAGAAAACTGTAAACTGTTTATATCCACCTTTAGGCAGAACTAATCGATTGTCATGTTCAAGAACTTGATTCTACCATTCGTACTAAAGAACATTTCCAGTTGTATTCAACTTCAGAGCTTTAGATCTCCCCCATTATTATGCGCTATTAAGACCCTGCATTGAGAAAGCATTTAACTAGACTAAGACTAGGTGTCTCCCAGCTCAATGCCCATAAATCTAAATATTCAAAATTCCAATATAAACTGACTGTCCATTTTGTCCGAATGTTGTTGAATCAGAATTGCATTCTATATTAGTATGTCCACCAATATAAAAGCCTTCGTGAAATGTATATCCCCCCTAAATATTATAACCACCCTAACGGTTCAAACTTGCTTTGCTTCTTTCTGACTCAAGAATGTGTATTAAGCTTGCTTTGTACTTACGAAATTATTACCACAAGAACCAGAAACCAGTCTGCTTAAACAATGCTATAAGGCATTAGTTAACAAATTGTATATTTATAGCTATATAGTTTTATCCATGACCAATGTATACCACTTGTTTGAAAGATATTTGCCACCAAGAACATAGTAACATATATTGCTTACATTTAATCTGATCTCACCCATGCGCGCCGATATATTTTTCACTTAATAAGTAAAGATTTTGGTTATTATGATGTTTTATTATTTTTTGTCACGTTTACGGCAGTACGCATGTCCTCTTCATTCCCTTATCCCTATCCAGCCCACCTCCACTTCGGTTTGCACTATGACAGTTTCACTATTATTATTCTTTTTCAACGATTATATACTTTGAAACGTCACTAGTACCCCCTCCACGCATGGTCCCTCGAGCCCCCTGTATCTGTAATTATCCTATTGTGTGTCTAATCACCATTTATTATGTTTATATTCCTCAACAGCTGCCATCACCCCCTATTCCCATTTGATACGGGCGAAGGCCTAATCATTAAACATTTTGATTGGGATTGGTATGGATCTCTCTCACCTCCCTCCTCCCTCTCTCTCTTCTCTCTCGTCATCCTCTCTCTTCTCTCCTCTCCCTCCCTCTCTCATTCTCTCTCTCCCTCCCTCCCCCGCTCTCTCTTTCTCTCTCTCTCCCTCCTCTCACCCTCTCTCTCTCTCTACTCTCTCTCTCTCTCTCCTCCTCTCTCTCCTCTCTCTCTCCTTCTTCATCTTCTCGTCATCTCTCCTCTCTTCTCCTCTCTCTCTCTCTCTCTCTCTCTCATCGATCTCTATTCTCTCTCTCTCTCTCCTCTCTTTCTCTCTGTGCACAACATCGTTTCTAACGACAAGAAGACTTCGTAAGGCGAATCACAAAAAGGAAACTGTTGGGACCTTAAAGATGGACCTGTAAAAGATGAAGATGCTGTATTGTTTCTTTCCTCACTGAATGGCAATTCAGTTTGTTCTGTCACTCCGTCCACGCAAAAGACTGTCCCTTCTAACAACTCGCACACTTCATTCTCCTCTCATCTCTCTCACTCAAGTCTCTCCCTCTCTCTCTCACTCTCTCTCTCTCTCTCTCTCTATCTCCTCCTGCTCTCTCTCTCTCTCTCTCTCTCTTCTCCTTCCTCCTCATCTTCTCTCTCTCTCTCATGTTTCTCTTCTCTCTTTCGTCTCTCTCTCTCTATCTCTCTCTCTCTCTCTCTCTCTCACTCTTCTCCCCCCCTCTCACTCTTTTCCACTTCTGCGATAGTCCCTGTAAACAACTCTTTCAGTCTCGCTTTCTTCTCTTCTCTCCTCTCCTCTGTCAGTCCCTCTCTCTCTGTCTGTCTCTCCTCTCACTCTCTGTCTCCTGTCGCTCTCACCTCTCCGCCCATCACTTTCCACGCTAAGGTAGTCCTATGTAACAAGTTTATCTCTCTCTCCCTCTCTCTCTCTCTCTCTGTCCTTTCTTTCTGTCTGTCCTCCTCGCTCCACACACTGTCTATTTCCCTCTCATCCTCCCCTCCCTCTCTCTTTCCACGCTAAGATAGTCCCTGAAACAACTTCTCTCTCTCTGTCTCTCTCTCGTCTCTCTCTCTCCTCTCTCTCTCTCTCTCTCTCTCCTCTCCTCACTCTCTCTCTCTAAATATATATATTAACTATAATATATATATATATCCCCTCTCTCTCACTCTCTGTGTGTCACTCTCCCTCTCGCCTTCCCTCTCACTCTTCCTCGCTAATATGTCCCGTAACAACTCTCTCTCTCTCTCTCTCGTTCTTTGTCTCTCTCTCTGTCTGTCTTCTGTCTGTCTGTCTTCTGTATCTCTCTCTCTCACTACTTCTCACCCCCCCCCCCTCTCTCTCTTTCCACGCAAAGATGGTTCTGTAACAACTTTCTTCACTGTCCTCACCTCCTTTGTTTCTCTCTGTCTGTCTGCTTCTGTCTGCTGTCCTCTCTCGCGCCTCTCTCTCATCTCTCTCATCTTATCCTCTCTCCTCCTCACCACTTCTCTTCTCTCTCTCTTCTCTCTGCTCTCTCTCTCTCTCCACCACTCTCTTCCTCCCCCCTCTTTCTCTCTTTCCACACAAAGGCATTCCTGCACAACTCAGCCACAGACGGCACAGTGTCTCTTTCCCTAGCTGTTTTCATTCAACGCCAACGGAGCATCTACTGGCATTTGTAAAAGCAAACCTGGCATTTGTGCGAGTCCTTGGGGGGGGGGGGTGGGAGAGAGTGAAGAGAGAGAGAGAGAGAGGAGAGAAGAAGAGAGAGAGAGAGAGAGACAGAGAGAGAGAGGGGGAGAGGGAGGGAGGAAGGGAGGAGACAAAGAGAGAGAGAGAGAGAGAGATAGGGAGAGAAAGTAGGGCAGGAAGAGAGAAGAGAGAGAGAGAAGAGAGATAGAGAGAGGGAATAGAGAAATGATTGATAGAGAGAGGGGGAGCTTAGAGAGAAGAGAGGGAGATAGAGAGAGAGAGGGAGGAAAGAGAGAGCAAGAAAGAGAGAGAGGGAGAGGGAACGAAAGAGAGAGAGAGAGAGAGAAGAGAAGAGAGAGAAAGGCAGAGAGGAGACAGAGAGAGAGAAGAGAGAGAGAGGAGGCAGAGAGAAGAGAGAGACGGGGGGAGATGCTGAGACAGAGAGGGGGGGGGGGGGCAGCGAAGAAGAGAGAGAGAGAGGGAGAGAGAGAAACGAGAGAAAGAGAGATAGAGAGGGGGGGGGAGGCAGAGAGAGAGAGTGAGAGAGAGAGAGAGAGAGAGAGAGAGAGGAGAGAGAGAGAGAGAGAAAGAGAGAGCCGAACATGATCCCAACCCCCCCCCCCCATTCCCCGTTCTCGGCACGCTGCCTACCTCCTTCCCCAACCACGCCCCCCCCCCCTCCCTCCTCCTCTCCCGCAAAGTTTTGCCAAAACCTCCCTAGCAGCAACAAAGAACCTGCAAATAAAGTGCTGCAACTTGCAATCTTCTTCGAAGTAAAAAATAAATAAACAAATAAATGCAATTAATTCATTATTGCATGTCTGTAAACAAAGCGATCACAGGAATCCGAGAGTTTAAAAAAACACACATGGCGAAAAAAAAAGGAAAGTATTTACAAATAAATAGAAAACTTTCAAGTAAGCAAACAACACGATTAGCAAGACTCGAGCGTTCTCCTCTCTGTCCTCTGATCTCTTTCCATGTGCCACTGTCCTCTCTCGGCCTCTGGCTATTTCTGTCGTCTGTCTTCTATCTTGTTTCTGTCTGTCCTTCTGGTTATCTCTGTCTGTTCCGTTTGTCTCCTTTTTTCTCTCTGTCTTTTCCTCTGCTCTGTGTTTTGTGAGGAATGAAGAAGAAGAAGATGAAGAAGAAAAAGAAGAAGAATAAGAAGAAGAAGAAGAAAAGAAGAATAAGAAAGAAGAAGGGAGAGGAGGAGGAGGAGAAAGGAGGCGGAGGAAGGAGGACAGAAGAAACAAAGAAGAAGAAAAAGAAGGAGTAAAGCAGAAAAAGTGAAGGAGTGAAGAGAGAGAGAGAGAGAAGAGAGAGAGAAGAGAGAGAGAGAGAGAGAGATAAAGATAGAGAGAGAGAGAGAAATTAAGAGAGAGGAGAGAGAGAGTGAGAGAGAGAGATAGAGAGAGAGAGAGAGAGAGAGAGAGAGAGAGAGAAAATTCTAACGATCGAAATGTTGGACCACCAGACAGAGCAGCAGGTGCCTGCATTTTGAATTTCTGTTTCAACCTTGTGTTTTGTTTCTTGTATCTGTTTGAGCCTGTCCCGTCCGTCTGCCTGTCCGTGTGTCCTGAACTGTCGACTATCTGTTCGTTTGTCTGTTTGTCTCTCGCAGTCTCTGACTTTCTTTCATCTCTCTCCCTCCCCCTCTCCCCCTCACCCTCTCTCTCTGTTTCCATTTCTCTCCAGTTCCTGTCTCTAAGTTCTTTTTTCGTCACTCAGTTGATTAACATGGCGTAAAAATGTAATAATGAAACATTAATAACCGTAATAGAACGAAGTAAAACGAAATGAGCAAATAAGGTTTATTGTTAACAAAATCGATAATAATTTGACAAGATAAAAAGACACACACACACACACTCACACACACACACACACACCCACACACACACACACACACCCACACACAACACACACACGCACCCCCCGACACACACACACACACACACAACACGCACCCCCCACACACACACACACACACACAACACACACACAACACACACACACACAACACGCCACACTCACGCCCGCCCCACCCCCCCACACACACGCCGCTCCGATTCTCTCTCTCTCTCATCTCTCTCTCTCTCTCTCTCTTCGCTCTCACACACACACACACACACACCCACACACACACACACACACACACACACACCACACACACACGCACCGCACGCACGCACGCACGCACTCACGCACGCCACGACACACACACACACACACAAGAGAGAGAGAATAGAGATCACACTCGCACGCACGCACACACACACAGACACACCACACACATTCACTCAATCATATAATGCAAAAAAATGACGAAAGAGTTGGAGAAAAGGAGGTGTTTGCGAGCGCGCTGGTGTGTGTATGGAATAGATAATAGCGTAGACAGACAGACATACAGACAGAGCGAAGAATAGATATATAGAAAGAAAAGAAAAAGAGAAAAGATAATTGTGTTTGTGTGTGTTGTGTGTAATTTGAGAGAAGAGAGAAGAGAGAAAGAGAGAGAAAGAGAGAAGAGTGAGAGAGAGAGAGAGAGAAGCTCAATGATTAACCCCTTTTGCTGCCCATGTCAAGATGGTTAAGGTTGGTGGGTTACATTACGTGCAATGAGATTCCTCTCGAGAAACACTCATGGACATAACGATATAGAGTCGGAGGCAGATACAGCCTAATGATGAATCCTTTTGGTTTTTGTCCGTGACCAAATGGTAAGGTGGGGGTGGATACCACCTGGAAATGTCGTTCATCTCAGAAAATAATCACTGGATGTACGATGTTCACACAGCGAAAGCGAAGGCAACATCAAATAAATATGAAGAAGCGTCGGATATTCTTGGACACCCACTATTCCGAAAACTCAGCAGATGCGTAATGGGTGGGTGGGAAGCGGGAAGAGAGAGAGAGAGAGAAGAGAGAGAGAGAGAGAGAGCGAAGAGAGAGGAGTCAGATCAAGGAAGATAACTGTTGTGTAAGTGCGGCGCTTTGTGCCCCCTGCGTCCCCATTCCCGTTGTTAGTTTGTTTGTTTGTTTGTTTTCAATAATGCCTGAGTTTGTTTCAGGAGCCGTACATTTCTAAGAATATACTAAGCCTACTGTCTCAAATTCATGATCACCGTCACCATCAACAACCGCACGAGCGTTAAACAACAGAACGCACACAGAAGCACAATAATAATAATGATAATAATATTATGAAATAGAAGTAGTAGTAAATGATGATAATAATAATAATAGGATGATAATAATAATAATAAAAATATAATGATAACAACAAAGATAATAATAATAATAGTCAATAATGATAATGGCTAATTATTAATACATTATTTTCACTATAACAGTACCAATAAACAAACAACAGCAACAATACAACAACATCAAAAATGCCCATAAAAAACGACAATGTAAAGACAATAAACACAATAATTATTTCTTAGACATGTACTATGCCCGAATAACTCAGGAGTGATGGCATTTACAAAGAGGAAATATCAGAAAGACAAAAAAAAAGAAAAAAAAAGAAAAAATCTGGATCCAAATACACACCATTAATCTCCCATCGATGTAATTCCAACTTCAGTGTTAACGGGTGACTGGCCCACCTTCCCTCTGTCCACACCGCCCTCATTCCTTCAAACCTCCATCCCGCTTCTACACACCCCCCCACCCCAACCACCTCCCCTTTGTCTTCCGAGCGTTCTTCACGCTTTCAAATACCCCACCCCCACCCCCCACCATCACTTACACTTCCCCTTTTCGCGCTCATGGACATCACACAGACACAAAACACAGACACACACACACACACACACACACGCTGCGCACACACACCATCACACACACACACACACACACACTACACAACACACACACACACACACACACAACACACACACAGAGACACACCACGTACACACACACACACGTTCTCACTCAAACACCCGCGCATTCGCTCATTAACGTTGCATAACCACACAAACACACAACACACACACACCCACACACACACACACACACACACATGCACACACACACACACACACACACACAGAGAGAAGCAACAGACGTGCACTACAACAGCACACGCACAACCACAACCCCACCCCAACCTCCCGAAGATTCGAGTTTCTCAGAGAGATAATAATTATGGAGGAGAATCTGTGATTATCTTTTAACAGATTGAAGCTAATTTTTACTCTGTTCTGGGGGTGGTCGGAAACCAGCGGAGTGATTTAGAAAAAGGGAGGGGGGTGTGGGATGGCGGGTGGGTGGTGGTGGGGTGGCTGTAAGTTGGCAAATGTGTTGAGGAACCAAGGTAGCTGCACAATTTTGAACTTGTGCAAGTGTCGTTATCAGAAAGCCGAGCAGCAAAACATTGCCGTAATCAAGATGAAATCTGTCGCTGTCTCGTCTCTGTCTGTTTGTCTGTCTGTCTGTCTACTACACACACCACACACACACACACACACACACACACACACACACACACACACACACACGCACGCACGCACGAAACGCACGCACACACGCACACGCGCGCGCGCACGCACGCACGCACGCACGCACGCACGCACGCCACACAACCCCCCATGCACGCACGCACGCGCACCTCTCCCCACACGCACACACACCACACACACACACACACACACACACACACACACACACACCACACACACACACACACACACACACACAGAAGTGAGCGCGCGCGATGCGCGTTGAAGACTATAGTCTTGGTCTTGTGCACACACACACGCATTAACCCTAACGTGCTCTCTCTCTCTCTTCTCCTCTCTCTCCTCTCTCTCTGTCTCTGTCTCTCCCTCTCTCCTCCTCTTCTCTCTCTCTCTCTCCTCCCCTCCCTCCCCTCTCTCCTCTCAGTTTGTTTGTCCGTTCATTTGTCTGTCTGAACCCCCTGTCCCCCTCGCTCTCTGTAATTCCATGTCTCTTCTGTCTGTCTTCTCGTCTCGGCTGATCTGTTCCTGTGGATTAGATGCTGAGATTTACGTCCTGGTCTTTCCGACGATTTAAGAAGTGGTTCCTGACTGGCTTTCGTGCGCTTTAGGCAGGGGTCCGTGCCCTGTCAGCTATCTTTGTCTCTGTGCGTGTGTCTGTACTCTCTGTCTGTCTGTCTGTCTGTCTCCTCTCTCGCTCTCTCTCTCTCTCTCGCCTCTCTCTCCTCAGTCCTCTCTCTCTCTCTCTCCTCTCTCTCTCTCTCGTCCACGTCCTCCCCTCTCTGTCTCCTCCCGCCCTCTCTCTCCAGTCCTCTCTCTCTGTCTCTGCCTGTCTGTCTCTGTCTGTCTCTCTCCTCAGTCCTTTCTCTCCTTCCTCTTTCTCCGCTCTTTCCTTCTCTTTCTCCCCCCCCCTCCCCCCTCTCGCTCTTTCCCCTCTCTGTCTGTGTCTGTGTCTGTTTTTCTGTCTGTCTGAGTGTCTTCCCTCCTCTTCCCTCTCTCTCTCTCCGTCTCTGTCTGTCCCCTTCCCTCTTCCCCTCTTTCCCCCATCTCTCTCCCCCGTCCCTTTCTTCTCTCTCTCTCTCTCTGGGCTCTGGTCTTTCTGTTGTCTGTCTGTCTGTCTCTTTCTTTTCCCCTCTCTCTCTGTCTGTGTCTTTTTCTCGTTGATAAAAAAAAAGAATAACGACTGACTCTTTGATGTATGGGAAAAATTGCACCCAAGCGGTTGCGATTGCATAATTTCCCCCTTGGTTGTTAAGTTGCGCTTCATCTATGTCTTTAAATCATTTGATGTCTGATCTCTCTCTCTCTCTCCCCTCTCTCTCTCTCTCTCTTCTCTCTCTCTCTCTCTCTCTCTCCTCTCTCTCTCTCTGTATATGTATATGTATGTATTTCCGGCATTGCCGTCTTCCCCTTTCCTCCCTCCCTCCATCTCTCCTCCTCTCTGTCTCTCTCTGTCTCTCTCTGTCTCTCTCTCTCTCTCTCCTCTCTCTCTTCTCTCCCCTCTCTCTGTCTGTCTGTCTCTCTGTAGATGTATGTCTCTGTGGGATTGCTGTGGTTCTCCTTTTCTCCCTTCCCCTTCCCTCCACCCCTCTCTCTCTCTGTGTCTGTCTGTCTCTCTCTGTCTCTGTCTGTCTCTCTCTTCTGTCTGTCCTCTGTCTCTCTCTGTCTGTCTCTGTCTGTCTGTCTGTTTGTCTGTCTCTCTCTCTCTCTCTCTCTCTCTCTCTACCTCTCTCTCCTCTCTCCTCTCTCTCTCCTCTCTCTCCCTGTCTCCCTCTCCTAGTATGCTGTGGTCGATATGCCATCTGAAATAACACAGTGGAGGTCAGGCTCAAATGCCAATCTTCAGTGCCACGGCTTGTTCGGAACGTCTTATTTAGCGTCTCCGCCACACAGACATGTACAGAAGAAGAGATGGAACACTGGACGAACACGATGGCGGAAAGCCTGTTGATTGAACAAGCACTCTTCGCCAGACAATCAGCAAGCACTTCCCCGGTGTTCTTCTCTCCCTCTTCCCAGAGTTACCCTCCGAAGATGCTCCAGATGATATTGTTTGCCGAGCAGCTGACTCAGTCCGGAAACCGTCTTTGGGAAGGAGGGGGATTCACGCAAAAGTCAAACCCTCCTGAGCTGAAATGCTAACACCGTGAGTGAATGTCACCGGCACCGTGAGTAGTCTTCTCTGCTTCCGGAGTGCGCCCTGGCGGCGGAGGCCCTGTCATGAATGGACGCTGCAACAGTTCGTCTCGAGACGGGTTGTGATGCAGCAGAGCTTGGGTCGTGGCCAAACGTTTCCTGATGCGTTGAGCAAATAATGTCTGTCTGCCTGTTTTCTATACTCTCAGTTCAGTTCAGTGGTTTATTTAATGTGTTTTCATCGTCAGATGATATTAGACACTTAAAAAAAGGAAAATAAAACCACAAACAAACACCTCCACACTCACCTTATCATCCATGTAAGTACTTTCAAACCCACATCTGTTTCATGTGTGTTTACATAAGTGAAATACCCTAGTGGTACACACAATTGTTGATCTATATAATTTTTTTTTTCAACCTGTGATTGCGAAATAACCATGGCAATTACAGCAACATATGGACCATACAAGACAGTATTGACATGATCAAAGTTATTGATCTCAATACCTTTTTCCTGATAGAGCGAAGTCAACACTGAGCATTCAAACAAAAGATGATGCACAGAAATGTTGACACAAGTAATGCCATGAGAATGTTTTTATACGCTTCCTCTGAACACCGTTGTAGGGAGGATCGTCTTGGAGAAGCTGCATACTTTTGTCGTATGCCCGTACCGCTTCTCGTTTCTGTCGCTTGCCGCGGTTTGTAGATCTTGCCTGTGAGGTTCTGCGATTTGTGTCGTTTGTGACGTTTGTTGGTGAATTGCTGTTTGTGACGTTTGTTGGTGAATTGCTGTTTATGACGTTTGTTGGTGAATTGCTGTTTATGACGTTTGTTGGTAAATTGCTGTTTGTGACGTTTGTTGGTGAATTGCTGTTTATGACGTTTGTTGGTAAATTGCTGTTTGTGACGTTTGTTGGTGAATTGCTGTTTATGACGTTTGTTGGTAAATTGCTGTTTATGACGTTTGTTGGTAAATTGCTGTTTGTGACGTCTGTTGGTGAATTCCTGCTTGCAAAGTTCGTGGGTGTCGTTTATGACGTTTACTGGTGAGTTCGTGTTTGTGTTAAGTTTGTTGGCGAGTTCTTGTTTGTGACGTGTGTATGTGTCGTTTGTGACGTTTGTTGGTGGATTCCTGTTTGCGAAGTTTGTGGGTATCGTTTGTGACGTTTGTTGAGGAGTACCTGTTTGTGGCGTTTTTGTGACGTTTGTCGGTGAGTTTTTGTTTGTGACGTGTGTCCGTGTCTTTTGTGACGTTTGCTGGTGAATTCCTTATCGTGACGTTTGTGGGAGTCGACTGTGACGTTTGCTGGTGAATTCCTGGTCGTGGTATTTGTGGGTGTCATGTGTGGCATTTGTTGACGGAGTACCTGTCTGTCACGTTTATGGGGGCTGATTGGCTGCGAGTCCACAACAAAGTCTTCTTCTAAATCATCCTCGTTTTTCTTACTTCGCTTTCTTGTTTCTGGCCCAGTGATTGAAGAAAAGTATGTCCAGAATATGAAAGGCGTACCGTTGGTCGGATTGCTGCTTCGGCTGACAATACTGGGTCTGGACGCTTTCAATTAGCTAAGTAAGTTGAGTTACTCAACACACAGCCTGTCTGAAACCGTCAATTTTGATATTGAGAAGAGGGTTAAAGAGAAGGCTGAGGAGGAGGGGATTCCAGGGATTGGGACCTCCCCCCCCCACACATCCTGCCCTCTCCCCAGCCTTCTCCTCCTCCTCGCTGTTTCCCGGACCCAGTACGAAAAGAAATCGTAAAACGCAAATTTCAAAGGTAATTTCTCGCCCTTCTTTTTTTTGATCATGTAGAAACAGTTTTGAGATTAATCCTTTGATGTGCTTACTGTTTCGCCACCCTTCTCCCCCCCCCCCCCCTCTCTCTCCATTCCTTCTTCCTCGCTCTATCTGTGTGTCTCTCTCAGTCTCTGTCTCTGTCTGTCTGTCTCTTTCTTGTGTGTGTGTGTGTGTGTGTGTGTGTGTGTGTGTGTGTGTGTGTGTGTGTGTGTGTGTGTGCGCGCGCGTGCGTGCGTGCCTGCGTGCGTGCGTGCGTGCGTGTGTGTGTGTACGTGTGTGTGTGTGTGTGTGTGTGTGTGTTTGTGTGTGTGTGTGTGTGTGTGTCGTGTGTGTGTGTGTGTGTGTGTGTGTGTGTGTGTGTGTGTGTGTGTGTATGTGCGCGTGCGTGCGTGCGTGTGCGTGCGTGCGTGTGTGTGTGTGTGTGTGTTGTGTGTGTGTGTGTGTGTGTGTGTGTGTGTGTGTTGGAAAGGAATGACGCAAAGTCAAAACTTTTAATTTAACAAGGAACTTTAGATAATTGAAAGAGAGTAAAAAAACAGATGAAAACGACAGGCACGATAGGCAAACGACGAAAAGGAATACGAAACAACACACACGGCAGACGTTTAATATGTTAGACGGAATTAAAAGGCACTTTTTAAGGACATGTTGAAGACATTCACACGAATTGAATTACAGTAACGAAAAGAACCGAATTTAAGAAACGAGCAACTGGCAATCCCATAACTACAATAATTACAGTGCACAGACACCGCTTGACGCATGCGACCAGTCATAACTACAATATAGTGCACAGACACAGCTTGAGACATGCTAGCAGTCATAACTACAATACAGTGCACAGACACAGCTTGAGACATGATAGCAGTCATAACTACAATATAGTGCACAGACACAGCTTGAGACATGATAGCAGTCATAACTACAATATAGTGCACAGACACAGCTTGAGACATGCTAGCAGTCGTAACTACAATATAGTGCACAGACACAGCTTGAGACATGCTAGCAGTCATAACTACAATATAGTGCACAGACACACCTTGAGACTTGCTAGCAGTCATAACTACAATATAGTGCACAGACACAGCTTGATGCATGTTACCAGTCAGGCTAGGACATGTACGGGAGTTGTCTGGCGTCAAAACGCATGATAACTGTTTTCTACAAGAAAATAGTAATTTTCTTCAAGAAAACAACAGCAATTACCCTTGTCACAGGAAAATGATAATCACTA
>CM031628.1:31925005-31935005 GCA_018398815.1 Conus ventricosus
TCCTCTGCCTGTCACTGCTCTCCCTTCCTCCCCTCTCTTCTCTCTCCCCTTCCCCCCCCCCCCCCCCCCGCTCCCCACACCTCCTCTCTCGTTCTCCTTCTCGCGTCAAGTAAGAGAAGAATGGCTAAAAAAAACAACATGTCCAATTTTAAAACGTGTAAGGTAAGATCTGTTTGATGTGTGTTTATAATGTATGAGTTGATCAGATGACTTGCTATTGACTATGTGCAGTGAGTGTTCACTACGTCCCAGCATGAAGGGCATGAGTGTGTTAAACACAGTATCCGTATCCATACCATGTCCTCCCTCCTCGCGCCTTCCTCCTCTCTCTCTCCTCTGTCTGCCCTGTTCTGTCTGTCTGTCTGTCTTTTCTCTCTCTGTTCTCTCTCTTTCATCTCTCGTTCGCTCGCAACTTTGACAACATCTCCTCTCTTCTCTGTCTGTGTCCCTCTCTCTCGCCCTCTCGCTTCTCTCTGTCCCACTCTCTCTGTCTCTGTCTGTTTGCTGTCTGTCTGTCTCTCTTTCTGTCTGACCCTCCCTCACTCTCTCTCTCCTCTCCCTCTCTCCCTCTCCTCTCCTTCCTCACTCTCTCTCTCTCGCTCCTCGCTCGCTCGCCGCAGCTTTGAAATCTCTCTCTTCTCTCTCCTCTCCCTCCCTCTTTCTGACACATGCCGCGCCGTACACACCACACACACACACACACACACACACACACACACACACACACACACATACACACGCAGCGCACGCACGCACGCACACGCACGCACCACGCACGCACGCACGCACGCACGCACGCACCACACACACACACACACACACACACACGACCACTTAGTTTCTCGTTGATGAAGATAATCAGAAATATGACATTATTTATGCTCTGTCTGTCGAACAGACCCCCCCCCCCCCTTTACCCCGCCACACACCCCCTCCATCATCCCCCTCCCTCTCTCTGTGTCCATTTCTGTGTCTCTGTCTCTTCCATCTCTGTCTCTGTATGTCTGTCTGTCTCTGGTTGTCTGTCTGTCTGTCTGTCTCTCTCGCTCTCACTCTCCTCTTTCCCATCTCTCTCTCTCTCTCTCTCTCCCATCTTCTCTCCATCTTTCTCTTCTCCTCTCTCTCCTCTCCTCTCTCTATCTCCCATCTCCTCCCCTATCTTTCTCTCTCTCTCCCCCATCTTTCTCTCCCCATCTCTCTCTCTCTCTCTCCCTCCTCTCTCTCTCTCTCCTTCTCTCTCTTCTCTCCTCTCTCTCCTCTCTCTCTCTCTCTCCCGTCAGTCCCATCTCTCTCCCATCTCTCCTCTCTCTCTCCTCTCTCGCTCTCCCATCTCCTTCTCCCCATCCCCTCTCTCTCTCTTTCTCTCCTCTCCCTCCCATCTCTCTCTCTCTCTCCCTCTGTCCCATCTCTCTCCCATCTCTCTTCCCATCTCTCTCCTCTCTCCTCTCTCTCTCTCTCTCTCTCTCTCCTCTCTCTCTCTGCTCTCTCCATCTCCCCCCACCTCTCTCTCTCTCTCTCTCTCTCTCTCTCTCTCTCTCTCTCTCTCTCTCTCTCTCTCCTCTCTCTCTCGCTCTCCCATCTCTCTCTCTCTCCTCCTCCTCTCCTCTCTCTCTCTCCTCTCTCTCTCTCTCTCTCTCTCTCTCTCTCTCTCTCTCTCTCTCTCTGTAAATGTATCCCTCCCACTTTTTTGTTGTTGTACAGCCACACGGTATTCCCAGCCTATGAAACAGTATGTTGTTGTTGAATGCTGTGCATTCTATGTGTTACGAACAGCCCTGGTTAATGGAAGTTGTTTTTCCCTCGAGGGAGCAGGAGGGTGTTGCTGAATGGGGAGAAAGGTGTGGTGGTAAGGGGTAGGGGAAAGGGGGATTATGGAGGTTGGGGGAAGAGGGGGGGGGGGGGGGTATTCGCGAGGGGGTGATCCTAGTTGGGATTGAAAAAAAAAACAAACCAGTAGCATCAGGAGGTAATCCTTTAGGTTTCTTCTTCTTCTTCTTCTTCTTCTTCTTCTTCTTCTTCTTCTTCTTCTTCTTCTTCTTCTCTTTTCTCTTGACGCTTACGTATGGATGGGCGCGTGTGATCGTTAAACTGTTCATACGTTTCGTTTGTTTCCTTTCTTTTTTTTCTTTTTTTTTCTTTTTTTTTTTCTCTCTCTTCCTTTTCTGTGTTTTTCTACTGTTACCCGGTTATTCCTTTCTTTCTTTCTTTCTTTTTTTCTTTCTCTCAGATCTCTCTCTCTCTCTCTCTCTCTCTCTCTCCTCTCTCTCTCTCTCTCTCTCTCTCTCTCTCTCTCTCTGTCTTTTTCTTTAAACTGTTCTGTCTTTCCTAATTTCTCTACCTTTTCTTGATGGGAATTCCGCCGTGCGTCTCAACGCTGTTTTTGGGGGCAACTGCGACTGAAACTCCGCTGGCATGGCTGACAACAGCCGACGACGAATTTTCAGCAATAGTCTTCCGAGTCCCAAATAGGCGCGCAGATTCAGCGGCTAAAGTGCGACCCGAAGGAGGGAGGGAGGAAGAAAGGAAGGAAGGAAGGAGACGGGGAACATCACCATCACCACAACAAAAAAACCCAGCACATACACACACCTCACACTGACATACATCTATCACAACACACAAAAAACACACACACACACACACACACACACACACACACACACACACACACACACACACACACACACACACACACACACACGAACACACACACACATGGCCTTTGCGTGATGATGGAGAGATCGGGTGAGCGTGGGCGTTGGGTGGGGAGAGAGAAGGAATGAGGAGAAGGGAGGAAGTGGGCCGGGGGTGGAGTGTGGGGTTGTGTGAGGGTTAAAGAGAGGAGGGAAGGGGAAGGAGGGGAGAGAGAAGAGAGAGAGAGAGAGAGAGAGAAGAGAGAGAGAGAGAGAGAGAGGAGAGAGAGAGAGAGAGAGAGAGAGAGAGAGAGAGAGAGCGGGTGTGGTTCTGGAACGCTGAGTCTCAGGCCTCCTGTTTCTGTGGTTGCTGGTGTCACTCGTCTTCTCTCACAGCACGTGAAACGAGAGTGGTAGTAGTGTTCGTGGGTGATGATGTTCCACCGGATACTGCTGCGGCTCTTGTCGTGAGACAGAACGTTTCCCCAGATAATTAGTCCTGAAGTCGATGTATGTGCTTACCTCCTTTCTTTCCGATCTCATCGCCTACGTACACCCACCTATTTCTCAACCCTGCTACCCCCCCCCCCCCTGGTTCTCACACCTACACACACACACACACCACACACACACACACACACACACACACACACACCGACATTCTTCGGTTTCCCTTCTAATAAGGGGGGGGGGGGGGGGGGGAAGGTTTAGTTTACCATGATGTGTGGTGTGGTTGTGTGTGTTGTGTGTGTGTGTGTGTGTGGTGTGGAGTTGAAAAAGGCCACGTGGCCGAAAATTTGAAGAGTGGAATTGTGATCTTGTGCACTGTTTTCTTCCCTTTGGAGGACTATTGCTTTTGTTTATGATAAAACAAAAAGTCTCCATCTTTCTTCAGTAGGACAAGCTTGGTAGTTCTTCAAGTAAGAGATCAGTCAGTATGCCAATTATCATCTGAATCATTTTTAACGGTTTTTTTTTCGACGCAAGTCAGTCGATACATCAGTCAAACAGTCAAGATCTATCTATCTATCTATCTATCTATCTATCTATCTATCTATCTATCTATCTATCTATCTATCTATCTATCTATCTATATGTGAATTCTCAAAAGGCAGTCAAATTATTTCTTTTCTGTACAAAAAAAACAACATTTAGAAAGAGAGGGGGTCAGTTACCGCCAAGGACATGGACAAACAAAGCACAGGACTGTGTGTTTGTCTAGATGTCCTTGGCGGTAACTAACCCCTTTCTTTCTAAATTTTGCTTCATATTCCGTCCTCAGTCACTCGGGTTTGAAACTTTCCTTTTTTAGTTGCAAAGCGAGACGACTGCAGGCGGAAATCTAAACAAATCTTAAATAAATGTTAGCGAACCGCCCAGAGAACGTGGGACAAACTAGTCACAAGACAAAACACAACGCGTTTCGACCTCTTAGGTCTTCCTCAGGTGAGACATAAACGAATAAAACAACGAAAATTCACTTAGCTTTGATCGCTTCAGATCGCTTTCTTCCTTGCGCTGAACCCTAAGCGATCTGAAGCGATCAAAGCTAAGTGAATTTTAGTTGTTTTATTCGTTTATGTCTCACCTGAGGAAGACCAAACATTTATTTAAGATTTCCTTTTTTAGTTACTGAATGCAGCAATGACGATGCTCTGCTGCACGTAGTTGGACTACTGCTCTAACAGCAGTGCGAGTTTGCAGGACTAAAGAACACAACCGCTTCAGTGTTCTGTTGTAGAGATCAAGATAGGAGAAGGGGGAATTAAGATTGACATTGGAGAGAATGCTGGTAGTTGGAGAAGTTGATTTTCTGAGGATCAGAGAGAGAGAGAGAGAGAGAGAGAGAGTAGAGAGAACGAGGAGAGAAGAGAGAAGTGGGGGGGGGGGGGGGGGGGGGGGGGAAGAAGGTAGCATTCCCGGGCGGCCTCTGAAGCTCAGGGATGACACCAGGGGAGGGGGGGGGGGGGGGGGGGGGGGGTTACGTGGTGCAAGCAGGGGGGAAGTGGCTGCGTGGCGTAATCTCATTGGCTGGGAGGTCTGCCTCGTCAGACTGACGTGACGGGCTTGTCCCAGGCAGTAGAATCTGTTGGACTGCTTCCGGTCTCGATTGTCTCCCCCTCCTCTTCATCTGGCCGACCTTTGGTATTAGATCTCTCTCTCTCCCGTGCTTCTCCCCGCCCTCCCTCCTCCCCCCTACAAACACACACACACACACACACACACACACAACACACACACACACACACACACACACAACACACCGCACACTGCGTCCTTTTCACACCTTTGTTCTTCCTTTTCCCACTGTTCACACTCCATCCTCCCCCGGCCCCCCCGCTTACACTCCCCCCCCCTTCCCCCCTCCACGTTCGTCTCCTCTTTCTCTGTCTCTTTCTCTCTCTCGTCTCTGTCGTCTCTTATGTCAATACAACCACGGGTTAATCTGACAATAGATTGGTTTCAGTCAGTCAGTCAGTCTGTCTCTCTGTACGTCTGTCAGTCTGTCTGACTGTTTGTCTTCTGCTGTCTGTCTGTCTCAGTCTGTCTGTTTGTCTGTCTGTCTCTGTGTCTCTGCCTGTCTGTCTGTCTCTCTCTCTCTCTCTCTGTTACTCCACTGACAGACTCCCAATATTCGGGATCTGGTTCATTTTTGTTGGCAGAAAAGCTGGAAGAGACGAAACTCAGGGTTGCTTTTTTTTTTCCCCCCTGTGTATGTCATTTTGTTCGTTCGACTCCTCTCGTGCTCTGTAACGAATAACCCAGCTTTGATTCCGTCCATTTTTGCCCTTCAGTCATTCGCTTCCCCCCCCCCTCCTCCCCCCTCCCCCCCCCCCCCCCCCCCCCCCCCCGGTTATATTTCGGAGGTGGGAGACCCAATTTAGACCATCTTTTGTCTTCTGGGCGATCTTTTGTGTCCTTCCTCCGAAAATGAAGATCGGGAAAGGTTAGGGAGATGAAGAAAGGTTGCAGGTGCAGGGTGAGGGTGTGATTTGAGTGTTTTGATCGCAAATTTTTCATTGTTGATTATCCATTTTCAGAATTTTTGTTGTTAATTATGTCGAGCAGGGAACAGAAAATTTTCTTTTTTTTTCTTTTCTGGTATTTCTTTCCATTTTTTTTTTAATTCTAAGACGCAAGGTGCAGGTTTATTAAGGAGAGAGAGAGAGAGAGAGAGAGAGAGAGGAGAGAGAGAGAGAGAGAGAGAGAGAGAGAGAGAGAGAGAGAGAGAGAATGCCAGCAGAACGATTCGAGCAAAAAGGGGTTGAAAACGAAAATTTGTTTGGCGCGTGTGGTGTGTGTGGTGTGTGTGTGTGTGTGTGTGTGTGTGTGTGTTAAGTGTTATACATCTTCTTCATTTTTTAACATTCCAGAGTTGATCTTCTTATCTTTCTCCTCGTCCTCTTCTTTTTTTCTTCTTCTTCTTCTTCTTAATCTTGTATTTCATCTGCTAGAACTTTTATATTCCAGTCTTTTTTTTCCCTTTTCTTCTTTGTCTTCCTCTTCTCCTTCTCCTTTTCCTCCTTCTTTCTTCTTCTTCTTCTTTTCCTTCTTCTTCTTCTCCTCCTTCTCCTTTTCCTTCTTCTTCATCTCTTTCCTCTTCTTCTTTTTCTTCTTCTTCTTCTTCTTCTTCTCTGTTGGGCTTCCAGTCATTAGCAGCGGTATCCATCCTTTCACTATGGAGGCGAAATGCTTCAGATCAGACGGCATGTCGACATCTCCCCTAAAAGGAAAGGTAAGTCCAGTAGCCGCCAGCCGATCGATACACACGTCATCGTGGACACTGATCCCTCTCATCACAGGTGTCATACCTGGTACGCGCGTAGGCGAACGAGGAGTTTAGCAGAGTTTTTAGTGAAAGGAAGTAAATTCTGAGAGGAATTTTTAAAGTCAATCCGCCAGCTGAAATGGACAAACACATTACAAGACACATTTTTAGTTTGTCCATGAGTAACTGGCGGATTTACGTTAAAACCCGCTTGGCATATGTTTGGCCCGTATTCAGCCGCTCGGTTTGTCTCCCCCTGCTGTTCGTTGCGGCCGCAACCGGCCGCACGTTGCTGCGTTACTTTCCCTCACACACCGCGACCTTGTTTGAAGTCAAGGCTGGCCAAAGTAAATGGGCATCCCTGAGAGGTGTCCAGTGAAATCTTAGCAGTAGTATGGGGGTGTGGGAAACGATTCAATCACACAGACTAGGGTTGTGAACTGGCCGCATTCCACTGATTTCTCAAAAAATACGAACACAAGGAGCAGTTTGGAGTTGGAAAACGCAAATGCAAGAGTGCTTTGTTTCCGTTTCCGCTTGCAGTCGCCTCGCTTTGAAACTAAAGGGAAGTTGTCTGGGGCGGGGTTTATGCCCGGGAGAGAGTGGGAAGAAGGGGGTTGGGGCGGGGGGGGGGGGGGGGGGGGGGAGAATGGCTCCAAACTACAGGATTGCCCCGGAGAATGTATCTGGCCATGACTCCGTTTTCTTTTTTTTTTCTTTTTCCCTCCCCCCCCCCCCCCCCCCGAGGCCGCAGGGGCCGAGACGGTAGAATTCTTGGTTGCATACAATGAAGGACTTGACTGACATGGAGCAGAGCGTGTGTTGAGCCCAAAGTCGATCAAAGTGACCTGTTTTCTTCTTCTTCTTGGTCTTTTTTTCTGGTTTTTTTGTTGTTGTTGTTGTTGTTCTTCTTCTTCTTCTTTGTGTGTGTGTGTTGTGTGTGTGTGTGTGTGTGTGTGTGTGTGTGTGTGTGTGTGTGTGTGTGTGTGTGTTGTGTGTGTGTGTGTTGTAGTGCACGCGCGCATGTGTGTGTGTTTTTTTTTTCTTCTAAGGGTTCACTGAACAATATCATAATCATCATGATCAACAACAACAACAACAGCAACAACATTCTAGAAAAGCAATACACGCTTTGGAAACATGTTTTTTTTAAATGTCTTTTCAAGAGAACATCTATCTTTGTGTACATCGAAGACGACGGGCTGGCTAAAGAAAAGGGAAGAAGCTGAAACAAGAGACTGATCCATTTTCCTTCCCTCTTCTTCTTATCTCGCTTAAATTTCACGAATATGTGTACAGTGATTAGACGTGTGGAGCTCAGCGATTGGACGAATACAACAGTAAACTTTCTTGCGGTTGGTGCACGCTTTCTGTCCCTTTCACGTGTCGGGAGAGACAAGGTTCAGGACGAAGTGGATTTGACGTAACATCTCTCGCCTGCTGCGCATGGCGGAAGAGAGATGAGCTGTGAAGATAGATCCCTGGCCCGTGGGAGGTACTTGAGTTGTAGACGTGCCTGGCCTGTGGAGATTGTTGGCCCAAAGAGATTCCTGGTCTGTTGAGATCCCTGTTCTTAAAGATCCTGGCTTGTCGTGATCCATGGCCTGTAGAGATCATTGGCGAGATCCCTGGCCCGTGGAGATTTCTGGTCACAAGCATTCCCGGTCTGCTGAATTCCTGTTCCTTGAGATCCCTGGCCTGTCATGATCCCTGGCCTGTCATGGTCTTTGGCCTGTCATGGTCTCTGGCCTGTCATGGTATTTGGCCTGTCATGATCCCAGGTCTGTAGAGATCCCTGGCCGGTCATGATCCCTGGCCTGTCATGGTCTCTGGCCTGTCATGGTCTTTGGCCTGTCATGATCCCAGATCTGTAGAGATCCCTGGCCGGTCATGATCCCTGGCCTGTCATGATCCCAGGTCTGTAGAGATCCCTGGCCGGTCATGATCCCTGGCCTGTCATGGTCTCTGGCCTGTCATGGTCTTTGGCCTGTCATGATCCCAGGTCTGTAGAGATCCTGGCCAGTCATGATTCCTGGCCTGCCATGATCTTTGGCCTGTAAAAATCCCAGGTCTGTGAAAATCCTCCTTCTAAGAGATGCCCGACCTGCTGTAATCTCTGATCTGTAAAAAATCCCTGGTCTGTGAAGATCCCTCTTCCTGGAGATGTCCGGCTTGCTGTAATCCCTGATCTGTAAAAATCCCTGGTCTGTGAAGATCGTCCTTCTTAGAGATGCCCGGCTTGCTGTAATCCCTGATCTGTAAAAATCCCTGGTCTGTGAAGATCGCTCTTCTTAGAGATGCCCGGCTTGCTGTAATCCCTGATCTGTAAAAATCCCTGGTCTGTGGAAATCCCTCTTCCTGGAGAAGTCCGACCTGCTGTAATCCCTGATCTTAAAAATCCATGGTCTGTGGAAATTCCCTCTTCCTGGAGAAGTCCGGCCTGCTGTAATCCCTGATCTGTAAAAATCCTGGTCTGTGAAAATCCTCTTCTTAGAGACGTCCACCGCTGTAATCCTGATCTGTAAAAATCCTGATCTGTAAAAATCCCTAGTCTGTGAACATCCCTCTTCTTGGAGACGTCCAGCCTGCTGTAATCCCTGATCTGTAAAAATCCCTGATCTGTAAAAATCCCTGGTCTGTGAAGATCCCTTCTCAGAGACGTCCATCCTGCTGTAATCCTGATCTGTAAAAATCCCTGATCTGTAAATACCCAGGTCTGTCAAGATCCTCTTCTTAGAGACGTCCAGCCTGCTGTAATCCCTGATCTGTAAAAATCCCTGATCTGTAAAAATCTCTGGTCTGTGAAAATCCCTCTTCACAGAGACGTCCAGCCTGCTGTAATCCCTGATCTGTAAAAAAAAAATCCCTGATCTGTGAAGATCCTGGTCTGTGGAGATTTCAGCGAGCGCCGGAGCGTCTGGAATGATCTGAGCAGAGAGAGGAGAGAGAGAGAGAGAGAGAGAGGAGAGAGAGAGAGAGAGAGAGAGAGAGAGTAGAGAGAGAAGAGAGAGAGAGACTGAGTCAATCGTTAGCCGACAGTTTTGTCATCAAACCGCCATTTCTGTCAAACCGTAGACACGCTTCATTAGACTCCCCGACTTTCAGAGACGTCGAACGTCTGGGCTTCGTTGGTCCGGAAAGTCCTCTCCCTGGAGTCACCGGGAGGGTGGATGGGTTGGAGTGGGGGTGGGGGTTGGGTAGGGCGTGGTGGAAGGGGGAAGTGGGGTGGTATGGGGTTAGAGAGTAGCATATATGGATATAGATCTATCAGATCGTTTTCGGAGATACTCGGCGGACAGGGTAGACAGACCCACCGTCCATCCACCCATTATAGACAGGAATATTTTTGTAATTTTTCGGCGGAAAGAAAAGAAAAAAAATCAGACTACGTGATGATAGGCTAAACCGAGTAATTCAGAAAGAGAGAGAGAGACAAGACAAGACAGAGACAAATTAATATTACGAGGATAATAGAAAGCACTGATGTGCTTTTTCTCATCCATCCTCTCTCTTCTCGGTCACCAATATAAAATTAAGGCAACAAGGAAGCATTGCATAGTGACTAGAATCAATACAATGGTGGATTAATTTAAAGGGA
>CM031628.1:31937505-31940005 GCA_018398815.1 Conus ventricosus
AGGAAAAGCCTCTACAAAATGTGTGGATCTTGGGCGACCCCCACGATCGGGTCTTTGTCGTCAAACACGTCATCCGGTAAAGGTTAAGTGGTGGAAGGCGCGAGTGGAGACGGGCCCAGCCTTTAGTAATGCTGTATTCAAGTCGTGGGCCCAGCCTTTGGTAATGCTGTGTTCAAGTCGTGGGGAGGGGCCCAGCCTTTGGTAATGCTGTGTTCAAGTCGTGGGGAGGGCCCAGCCTTTGGTAATGCTGTGTTCAAGTCGTGGGGAAGGGCCCAGCCTTTGGTAATGCTGTGTTCAAGTCGTGGGGAAGGGCCCAGCCTTTGGTAATGCTGTGCTCACGTCGTGGAGAACCTAGCAGATCTCACTGTTCCCAACGTCATTAGACTGTGTGTGCTTTTCAACCTTAACTCCTTAAACGAAAGATCACATTGTACCTCCTCTTCCTCCTCCTTCTTCTTGTGTGTGTGCGTGTGTGTGTGTGTGTGTGTGTGTGTGTGTGTGTGTGTGTGTGTGTGTGTGTGTGTGTGTGTGCACCCACACACACATACCCACACACGCACGAACACCCATTCGCAAACATGCACACGCACGCCCTTACACGTAGCACGGACACACACACACACACACACACACACACACACACACACACACACACACACACACAACACACACACACACACTCACACAATCAAATTCCCCAAAGCACGGTCAGCATGACAAAGACCACGAATGAATAGAGGCGTCAAGCAGTGGGTGACTCAGGAGGAAAGCGGGTGATGATGCAGGTACCCGATGAAACGGATTACTGCAGAAGCAGCCACGCCACGAGCAGTAGCCACCCGGGTAGTGTTGGCGATGAGCAACGATAGACGACAAACAACATCAAGGTAACCGGTATAGAGACAGTAGCTACGCCTACAAGAAATCAGAATGAAAAAAAAAAAAGAAGCGACAACAATAGTACCAACAACGAAACAGAGACAGCCAGTGGCGACGCCGACAACGACTTGTACGATAAGAGATTTGATCAAAGATAAACACAAGACGGAACAAAAAATCAACGCTCACAGGATCAAAGATAGTGAGTAACAGAACAACATTCAGAACAAGACACAAGATCAAAGATGATAAACACAAGACAGTATACAAGTCAACGCATTTAAATTAATGCACATGATGAAAGATGATAAATGCAAGAGAAAATAAACATCGCCAAAGATAGCAAATACAAGACAGCATACAAAACACCACACACGAAGTAACACACATGAGTAAAGATAATAAAATACAAGACAAAATACAAACCAGCGCACTTAATCAAAGATAATCTATACAAGACAACATACGAAACAACACACATGATTAAAGATAATAAACACAAAACAAAAATACAAATCAACACATGTGATCAAAGAGAATACAATACGTACAAGACAACATACAAAAAAACAACACATGATCAAAAATAATAGACAAAACACAAACTAAGACACGAAACAAAGTGCAAAGTACCGTATATTCCTTATGCAATACAACCCCCCCCTCCCACACACACACACAAATATGTCTTCTTTTTCATTCGTCACAAATAGCAGACATATAATAAAACAACAACAACAAACAAACAAAAAACCACTGCTCTTCAGATGGCCGTCGACATGAAAATCAGCAGTCTGTACCCCATCATGTCTGACGTAAAATCGACGAACAGTGCGTCAACAACAACAACAACAACAACAACAACAAACAACAACAACAAACAACAACAACAACAACAACGACGACGACGACGATTAAAAAAAACCAATTCTTGTGACGAGAGGTATCTGGAAGGGTAATAAGTACCTGCTGCAACCGACAGTCCCGGCGGGTGATTAGTATTCCATGTTGACTTAGAAAGAAGGAAAACAACACCAAACACGTGACGACAGAAGAGGGACTACTTGGTTACTGTGACGTCAGTCTCGTTCCTCGGGTCAGAATCTGGAGCAGTGGCAGCAGCAGCAGCAGCAGCAACAACAACAAGACAAACAAGAAGCAAGCCAACATCAACGACGACAAACGACAAGCAAATCGAACGAAACGACGAGAACTGCATGTATTGAATACCGACTTCGTTCTCAGTTCCTTGGCTGGTAAATTACTGAGTGGTTAATAAAGAAGAAAAACTTTGCGCAACAGACAGTCGTTTTGTACATGTACGACAAATCGGGCATTCATCGGTGACACAATGAAACCATGTAAACGTGTGTCTTGCTCGTGCAGAATTTCTGGCATAAAGTATCATGCTATTGGCTTAAGAAAACCATGTAGGCACATACATGTCTACACACACACACACACGCACGCACGCACCCACCCACCCACCCACCCACCCACACACTCAGGTTCACACACACACACACACACACACACACACACACACACACACACACACACACACACACACACACACACACACTAACACACACACTAACACACTAACACACTAACACATACG
>CM031628.1:31945005-31947505 GCA_018398815.1 Conus ventricosus
GTTTTTTTGGGGGGGGGTTTTTGGGGGGAAAAGGGGTTTTTTTTTTGGGGCCCCCCCCCCTTTTTTTTGGGGGGGGTTTTTTGGGGGGGGGGGTTTTTTGGGGGGGGAAATTGGGGTTAATTGGGTTTTTTGGGGGGGGGTTTGGGGGTTTTTTTGGGGGGGGGGTTTTTGGGGGAAAAATTTTTTCCCCCTTTTTTAAACCCGGAAGGGGAAAAAAAAAAAAAAGGGGAAACAAAAAATTTTTTTAAAAAGGGGTAAAAAAGGGGGGAAAAAAAAAAAATTAAGGTTTAAAAATTAAAAAGGGGGGGAAAAAACCCGGGAAAAAAAAAAAAAGGGGAAAAAAAGGAAAAAAAAAGGGGAAAAAAAAAAAAAAATTTTTTAAAATTTAAAAAAAAAAAAAAAACCCCCCCAAAAAACCCCCCCCCCCCCCCAAAACAAAAACCCCCAAAACCCCCCCTTTCCCCCCTTTTAAAAAACCCCCCCAAAAAGGGGGGGGGGGGGGGGGGGGGGGGGGGGGGGGGGGGGGGGAAAAAAAAAAAACCGGGTTTTTTTTCCCCCCGGTTTTTTTTTCCCCCCCTTTTTTTTCCCTTTTTTTTTCCCCTTTTTTCCCTTCTTTTTCCCCCTTTTCCCCTTTTTCCCCTTTATTTTTTTTTTGGGGGTTTTTTTTTCTTTTTTTTATTTTCTTTCTTTTTTTAAAAAAACCCTTCTTTTTTAATCTTTTTTCCCCTTTTTTCCCTTTTTTTTTTTCCCCTTTTTTTTTCCCCCCCAAAATTTTTCCCCCCCAAAACCCCCCCCCCCCCCCCTTTTTTTTTCCCCCCTTTTCCCCCCGGTTTTCCCCCCCTTTTTTTAACCCCCCCCAAAAAAGGGGGGAAAAAAAAAAAAAAAAAAAAAAGGGGGGGGAAAAAAAAAAATTTTTTTTTTTGGCGGGCCCCCCCTTTTCCCCGCCCCCCCCTTTTTTTTTAAAAAAAATTTTTAAAAAAAAAAAAACCCCCCCGGGAAAAGGGGAAAAAAAAAAAATTTTTTTTTAAAAAAAAGGGTCCCAAAAAGGGGGGGGGGTTTTCCCCTTTTTGGGGGGGGGGCCCCCCGGGGGGGCCCCCCCCCCCCGGGGGGAAAAATTTTTCCCCTTTTGGGGGGAAAAAAAAAAAGGGGGGGGAAAAAAGGGGGGGGGGGGTTTTTCCCCCTTTTTTTTTTTTTTTTGGGGGGGGGTGTGTGGGGGGTTTTTTGGTTTTTAAAACCCAAAGGGGGGGGGGGGGGTTTTTTTTTCCGGTTTTTAAATTTAAATTTTAAAGGGGGGGGTTTTTGGGGGGGGAAACAAAAAAACGGAAAAGGGTTTTTCCCCAAATAAAAAAAATTTAAAAACCGGGGAAAAAAAAAAAAAAATTTTTTTTTTTTTTTTTTGTTTTTTTTTAAAAAAGGGGGGGGTTTAAAAACAAAAAAAAAAAGGGGGTTTAAAAAAAAAAACCCCCCCCCCAAAAACCCCCTTTTTTTAAAATTTTAAAACCCCCCAAAATTTTTAAAAATTTTTTTTTTCCCCCTTTTTTAAAAAGGGGGGGCCCTCTTTTCTTCCCCGGGGAAAACGGATATTTCCTGGGGCATAATCAGCGAACAATCTGTCCAAAGATCGCTGTTTTTCCTGAAAAAGCCCCGTGAGCCTGCGGCAATGTGCACTGCTTTTTAAACCTTAGTATGCTTCGCGGACTGCTGAATTGAAAAAAAGGGGGAAAAAAATTTTTGAACCCGTGGAAAATCAATAAAAATTCACTGTTTTTCCCTTGGGGTAGTTTTTGTTTTCCCCCCCAAAAATAAGAAGGGGGAAATTATCCGTAGGGAAAACAACAATTAAAAACATTTTTTTTTTTTTTTATTTTAGGAATACAATGGAAAAAAAATTGCCCGGAGGAAAAAGGAAAAAAAACCGAACAACCCTTTAAAATCAAAACAACTGGATCCTTTTAATAACCAGTGGGAGGGGTCCGGAAAACCAGGGAAAAACCGGTTAAAACCTTTCCCAAAGGGGGGGGGTTTGAAAAAAAGCCGGACCGTAATCTTGGGGACCTGGGTTGCGGGTTTGAAACTCCGCCGGGGCCGTTTTGGTACAGGGGGAATTTTTTTTACTCGGATTTAACATTGGGTTTTCCCCCCATTTTCCCCTACAGTCCTTTTGAATGAGACTATAAAAACCCCGGGGTTCCCTGTGTGGGAAAGCCCGCAAACATTCTTGGGACAAAACGTTTAAAAACCCCTTTAAAAACATTCGGAAGAGAAGGCCAGTTTTCCCTTTGGGAGGATGGGCACTTACACCTAGCAAGCACCCTGGGGTGAGAAATGGAAAGAAAGAAAGGGAAATAAGGAAACTGAGGGGAAAATACTTTTAACGACAATTTTACTGGGTAACATGGGGAAAAGACTGAACGAAAACGCCACTTTGCACCTTTTAGTCCGGGCCCACCCAAAAGCGCCCTTGTTAAACAAGTTTGGAATTTTAAAGCGGGAAGGCTTG
>CM031628.1:31949718-31989718 GCA_018398815.1 Conus ventricosus
GAAGACACGCAGCTTCCCGGGAGCTGATGTGGGAAGTGACCATGACTTACTTGCTGATGATGATTTTCCAACTACGTCTGAAGACGTAGCAACCTGGAGCACACACGGCTCAAGTTTGACCTCGAAAAGCTGAAGGACCCCGAGAGAGCAGAGGCCTTTCAGGCCAAGGGTAGGCCCGGGAAAAAATTTCAGCGCCCACCCTCCTTGATTGGAAAAGGCTTCAACGGGCAAAACCCCCTTTTAAAAGGGTTTACACTGCGGTGACCGAAAAATGCCAAGGGAAATCTTCGGCAAGCATCGCCCCCGTCAAAAAAGTTTGGGGGGGGGTTTTTTTCACAGCAGACTTCAAAAAATTTGGGAAGACGGGAGGAGAGAAATGAAAAACCCAAAAAAGAAAAGAAAACAATGGTGCCCAAAAAATTTTAGACATTAGCGGGGAATGAAAGGAAAATATAAGAAAACAAAAGAGACTGGATAAGATTTGGGGCCAGGACATTTTGGGCAACCCACAGAAGAACCCAAAAGTAGAAAGGGAAGCAACTTGTAAAAGAACCCGACCAAACCCGCAACGAGGAAGAGTTTTTGACAAACCCCCTGAACAAGGGCGAATTTTCCCCCATAACCCCCCAATCGGGGGAAATGCCCGCAAAGCAAAAGGGCCCCCCTCCAACCCTTTTGGGGAGAATACTGCCCGAGTTATACAGGGTTCCCCACAACAGGGGGCCCACCATCCCGACAAAATCCCCCCCCCCTAACAAAAACACGACAAATTCCCCCTCCTGCGTGAAGAATAGAAGAAAGGGAGCGGGCAAATCAATGAAAATAGAAAGGCAGCGGGCCAAATGAAGAAGTAAAAAAAGGGAGCGGGCCCCGTCCTTTAAAATGGGGAAAAAAAAGCGGGGGGGACACAAACAGGGAGGGTTTGGGAAAGGAAGGAAAATTTCCCCGATCGGGGCCCCTTTACGTCGTAACCCCTCAACCTCCCCCAACAACACAACTTCCCCCAAAACCCAGCTTTTGTGGCCCTGGGATGCCCTGCTCTCATGCTTTCCCCCGGGGGTTTGGGGTTTTTCCCACGACAATGCCCTTTGGAACTCGTGTCGAGGGGGCCGCCCTGGGGGCCCTTTTTTTGGGGGGAAAGGGGGGTTTGAGAGGGGGAATTTGGGGGCAGGGGGAAAGAAATCCCAAAAGGGCCCCCAATGAAGTCAAATTTTTATCATAAAAGGGGGGGGGTGCTGTAAGTAGTTTTCCGCGAATGTTGGGTCAAAAACTGGGAAAAATTACATTGGGGACAATAAAGGAGGAGGAAAAAAAGAAAAACGAAGAAAAAGAAGAAAAAAGGGGTGAATTTTAAAAAGTGGAAAAAGACAGTTTTGGGGACAGTGCGAAGTAGAAGTGAAAAGGATAAAAATCTCGCCTCCCTTTGCTCACTGTTTACCTTTGCCCCGGGGTCCCCCCCTTTTCCCCTCACAAAGGGAAATAAACCGTCTTTTAGAGGGGAGAGGTTTTTTCTGGGCGCCTGCGCCCCCCTCCATCTACCACATGCACTGGGTCCTTGTTTTCCACCACTTTACCGAGGTCGACCTATTGCCTGCACTTTTGCTTTGCCACAGGCAAACACCAAGTGGGTGCTTCAGACCGAGGATTGGACCCCCACCTGGAAAATGGGGGTGACCAACCCAAAATAACCGGGACCGGGGATAGACACGAGCCGGGCTCAAAACCGCCCGGAAAGGGGTTTAAAAACCGCCTACACATAGGAAATCCAAGTAGGGAAAAGACGGGAAAAAAACTGTTCCTTTTCTCTCAAATTTCTTTGGAAAATTTGGGGGAAACCACTGGCGTTTTCTTTAAATGCAAAAAAACCCGTTTTGGTTCACTTTTATTCTCCTTTTTTGTAGGGGTGTGTGTTTTGTGTGGGACGCGCGCGTCGTGCGGCGTACGGGGTGCCCTGCCCTTCGGCGCGTGTGTGGTGATAAAGTATGGGTGTACGTGTGGTTTTTGCCAAATGGGGCTGGGGGCTTGTGCAAAATGCCCACTAAACAAAGGGCCAATGGGTTTTCTTTTTATTGTTTCGGGCAAGACCAAAAACGTAAAATTTTGCTTATCCTAGGGACACTGATGTTGCCAAACAGGCCCTCCCTTTCCCGCAGCAAGGCCCCTCTCTAAAAAAAAGCAGGAAAGTTTAACCCGTCAGCAGGGGGCATGCCGCCCTCACCTTTTTCCGGGAGGAGGGTTTTTTTTTAAAGACCCTTCCCGGCCCGGGGGTTGGTTTCCCAAAGACTTCCAGGGAGGGTTGGTTTTCAAAGGGCTTTCCCCGGGGATAACAGTTATTGGTTTGTTTTTTCTTCAAACTGATAAAAGGAATCCCCAAACGGGAAAGGATTCCACTAAAGTTTAAGATCATGTGTGGCTGAAAGTTAGATACCCTTGTGTTTTTGCGGCTGATGCAGCCTTGCGAGAACACCCCACAAAAACTTTTTGTTGCTGTATTTTTTATGTTTAAACTGCTTTTTTTTGAACAAGCGGGAGGATGGAAGAAAACTTGCCTAAATGGGCCCCCTACAGCCTTTTTTAATCGATCTCTATGATTCCCCTGACCAACCAAGCCTCCATTTGGCTTCTTCAGCGGCCCAAACAAACGTGTAAGCTTCGTCTGCCCACCGGGTTTTAAGTCTTTAAAGGGAAAGAAATCGTTTTTAGTCAGACCCAACTTCTGGGTTTTCTTCATTTAATTGTTATATACGTTTAAAAAACACTAAAATTATTTTAACTGGGGGGTCTATTGTTAGTTTACCCGAACTTGAGAAATAGCATGAGCAACACTCCCTACGCTTGCGGGCAATGGCTTCAAACAAACATTCATGCTTTTAAAATCTTTTTGATTGCTTCAAACAATTCTCCGTCCTTCATAATTTTTATCCCGCGATTTCTTTTCAAACTAAAAATATTTTTTAAAAAAAAAATTTAAAACAATATCGATGGTTTTTTGCGTTTGGACTCATAAACTAAAGTATAAACACCCTTTTGGGCTTTGTTAATGGACGTTTAGAGCAATTTTAATTTTTCGTTTACTTTTTTTAAGCTTTTCCTTTTTATTGCTCGGGTCGGGCTGTTAAAAAACTGTCCTCGCCTTTCTTTGAAGAAAAAACTTTTGTTTTTTATAGTCGTCAAAATCGCCGAAAACATTAAATTCTCATCCTGAGGGTTTGGTCAGCTAGTGCTTTATTTTTTACACTTGAAGGAAAAAGTTTGCTGTTAAATATTAACAGGGCTGTGTCTTTTGGGTTTAGTTTTTTTTTTTTGCTACAGCACCACAGCAAATGAACACAGCCGAGACTAAAGACAAACCGCCTAGAGGTAAAGCGGGGGTGCGCCACGCCGATCTAAGAGCCCAACCTGTTCCGCTGAGCGGCCTTATGCATGCTCCAGATTGACAATTAACAGCATTTAAAGGGACAGAAACCTTTGTTTGGTTTTGCTGATTTTTAAAGTCCGCCTAGTTTTTTAGCATTTTTTGAATTTTGGGTTTAAACTAAGGTTTTTTAAGCCGGGGGTTTTTACTATCCTTCCTTGGCGACTCCCGGCTGTAGGCACATTTGGGGAAAAATTTAACAACATGCTTTTTTAAAAATAAAAAATAAAATTTTAAACTACATCTTTAAATCTGTTTGCTTCATTTTTAGCGGGGCACTATAATAAAAAAAATGTCCATTAACGGTTTTAAAACCCTTTTTCTTTATCAATTTAAAGTTTAAAAAAATGCTAAAAATCTCCCACTTCCCTGCAACGATTACCTCTTTACCTTAGGTCAATCCCCCAAACCTATTTTGATGTTAATAACGCAAGCCTAAAAACTGTGAAATGTAATCTTTTTGACACGGGCTGCGTTGGACTTCTACCCCCCCCCCCCCAAAAATTTTCTTATTTCGCCAAAATGATGATAAGGCCCAAGTCCCTACAAGATTTGGTAGGGCACCCTCAATCGGAACATTGTACTTTCGTTTTTTTGGATTTAAAAAACTTTCACCGGGTTGCGAAGGGTTCTTCATCTTTGCACCCGCAAAAAATACCCTTTTGCGATTTTACTGCGACACTAAAATTAAAATTCCATAAAAACGTCTGCCCGCTTTTAGGAAATTTGATGATGACGCACTTTTCGAATATAATTTTCTAATTGTGACTCAAAATTGTTCCCCCAAACAGCCTCAAATTTAAATTTTCTAACAACTCAAACTCTAACGAGATGTCAAAATGCTGTACTTTGCTTTGGTCTGTTTATCTGAAACCTTTTTTAGTCATTTAAATTTTTGTTCATGACAATCTGTCTTTAACCCCTTGAAGGGAGGGCAGCCTTTTTAAAAACCAAAATCTAAAAAATGGGAAAAAGCGATTTCCAAAAGCATAACTACAGCAAAAAACTTTTTGCTGCTTTATCACCTGGCGAGTTTGGGGCCTATTTTTAAGTTTTTGTGCTTTTTCATTTCCAACCCCTTTAAACGCAAGATCTTTCCCTTTCATTTGCGGTAGCCAAGACAAATAGGTTAAAAATTGTCTGCCTGTTTAAAAAAAAAATACTTCTTCCCCCCCAATTTTATAGAAAATTTTCTTAAAATTGCCCCCCCCAATTTTTGAAAAACTTTTTTGGGTTGGGGCTGTTTTTTGAAAATTCATTTTGAAAAAAAGGGGGGAAGGGAACAAAACCGTTTGCCATAAGTTTTTGGGACAATAAAAAACAAGTTGTCAGTTGTTTTTAATGTGGAATTTTCTTTGTCCCGTACAATTCAATTTCACAAAGTTTTGTTGCTCTGTAGTAGTCGGCGGCGCTATGTGAAATCTTTTGTCCGAACAATTCATTTCACAATGTTTTGTTGCTGTAGGAGGTCAGGTATTATTATATAGTAATGTGTAAATTTTATTTGTCAGTAACAATTCATTTCACTAGTTTTGTTGATGTAGTAGTGTTAATGTGGGAGGTAATCATTGTCCGTTTACAATTTCATTTTCAACATGTTTTGTTTTGCTGTATCGTTCGTCGGGCGATAATGTGGAAATCTTTGTCCGTTACAATTCTTTTCTCAAGTTTCTGTGCTCTTTCTGTTCAGTTGGTTGTCGTACAATTCTTTCACAAGTTTTCGATTGCATGTAGTAGCAGTTTTAGTGGATTTCTCTGTACGTTTTACTATTCATTTCACCAGTTTTGTCGCTGTGTAGTCGGGAGTAATTGTGGAATGCTTTGTCCGTACATTCTTTTCACAAGTTTTGTCGCAGTAGTAGGGGATTTGTTGGAATTCTCTTGTTCCACGTACAATTCATTTCACAAGTTTTGTCGAGGTAGTAGCAGGGTTTTTATGTGGTATTTCTTTGTCACGTTCATTTCTTTTCACAAGTTTTGTTGACCTGTTGTAGTGTAGTGTTATTGGGGGGAATTCTCTGTCCGACTACATTTCATTTCACATGTTTTGTTGGCTGTTGGTAGTAGTCGGTGGTTTTGTTAATGTGCGAAAGGAATATATTTTGTACGTTACAATAATTCATTTCAACAAGTTTTTGTTCGCTCTTGTAGTACGTGGTTTGGGGGTGTATATGTGGTATTATACTGTCCTTACTATTCTGTTCACAAGTTTTTTGATGTATGTTGGGAATTCTTTGTCCGTTATTACAATTCATGTCAAGTTTTTTGAAGCTGGAAGTTAGTTGTCAATAATGGTGGAATATATGTCACTGTACCAATTCATTTCACAAGTTTTGTTTGCTGTTGTAGTTTGTCGTTAAATCGTTTCTCAAGCTTTTTTGGGACGCTGTATGCTAGTATGTAGTTTGTCCGTACTACAATTCAGTTCACCAACTTTTGGTGTGGTCGCTGTAGAGTTTGTTCACGTACTATTCAGTTCACAGTTTTGTTGCTGTAGTGTCGGTGTTATGTGGTATTCTTTGTACATATAATTCAGGTTTTTCCCCAAACTGGTTTTTTTTTTGTTTTTTGCTTGGTAGTATTAATTGTTATGCTTTTCCGAATCTGCTGTAGTTGTAGTAGTAATCTTAAAAGTATGTCGACGAGCGTTTTAAAGAAATTGGGGGGACAGTTCCCTCACGACCCTAATGATTTTTTTTTTTTTTTTTTTTTTTTCGTTTTTTCCTGATAACAATTCTGTTTTTTGAAACAGTCTTATTGTTAATGAAGCGGGGGAAAAAAAATTAGGTGAAAACTGAAAAAAAAAGAAAAATAAAATAATTTAAAGAGAGCTTATTACTTTGCTATAGTGGACATAATTGTGTGAAAACAGGCTTGAGTTGGCCACCGTGTTTCTGTGTATACAATACTCTAAGTTTTTTTGCTCAGGATAGGTCGCCGCGGCCGATCGAGATATGTTGCGGGAGGAGGAAAGGACGGGATGATACTGGGGGGTTTATGTTCACGTGGACGGTTTTTTTTTTTGATGACACTGTAGAAAGGACAATTGCGGCGTGTTCTGTGCGTGCGTATCATCCATGTCGCCACATGTCAGTCATCGGTGTTTTGGGGTCAGAGAGATTGGATGGCTGATATTTGCTCGGTTTTTTGTGGTCCTCACGTGAAGAAATGCCGAGTGGAGACGACAGAAAATCAAAGCGGTATTGTTTGGCATTAACTGTTGATGTTTATTCTTTTCGTGTTTCGGGATCGTCTGCGGTCGTTCCACCTCCCAATCGTACTCATCCCACCCTCCCCCAATCCCAACGCATGGCATCTACGATACAACTATCACACCACCTCCTTCTCGCGGCTCCTCCCGGGGTGCACTCTATTTCCATATCACCTAGTCGCCCTTGCGTCCCCTCCCCATCCTCTTCCCCCCCCCCCCCCCCTTCCACCCCTCCCCCCCCCCCCCCCCCCCCCCCCCACCCACACCCCCCCCGCACCCCCCACCCCCCCCCCCCCCCCCCCCCCCCCCCCCCCAACCCCCACCCCCACGCTCATTCACACCAGCCCCACTTCACCACATAATAAATACTTGAACAAATAAATGTGGTTTTTAATGAAGTGTAGATATTTTTGAACTGATTAAAAATTAAAAATCCGCTGAAAAGTAGGGAAGTTAATACCATAGAATGTGAGTCTCGCGAATCTTTTGGTACGTTCCATGGCTAGGGGACCGGACAGCGTCTCTGGTTCAGGTGTAGGCAGTTTAGTTGGTTTGTTTGGGGGTGGAAAATTGCCATTCAGGCAGTGGGGTAGGGTGTTTGTCAGGTGACTTTCAATTTAGTGTAACAATTCTCTCACGGATTGTGTGTATGTGTTTCAGTTACTGGTGTCGTGATGTTGTGTTGAGGGAAAACGATGCTTAAAATAAAGTAATGGGCTTCAGTTTGAGAAGATCATAAAGCGTTGGCAGTGTGAAAGCAGATGACTGCTGTGTGTGTGGTTTGGCAGAGTGCATGTGTGGGATGGGTTGCGGGTGTTGGGAGGGAGGAGTGCGGTGGGTCGGAGGGAGGAGGGTTGGGAAGGCGTGTGCAGGAAAGAGGAGAGGTCCATGGCAAAATGAATGTGCGCAGTAAAATAGGAATGATCAAGAATGTGTTAAATGATGCCAGACTTGAAATGCCAAAGGGGTGTGCTTTGCTTCTACACGAAACACATGAAACGTACTACGGCAATCTCTCTCTCTCTTCTCTCTCTCTCTCTCTCTCTCTCTCTCTCTCTCTCTTTCTCTCTCTGTCAGTCACTACGGGAGATGACGGGGGCTCTTTTTGGTTGTAAATTGTATTTCCCCGCCATACAGAACATTCTGCACATGTGTAAAGTAATACCTACTTTTTTGTCACGCTTTCAGTTTCTTTTACCTGGTCCACAATTCTGTTTTGCTTTTTTTGTTGCAATCTTGGGTTTAAAATTGATTTACTGTTTATGTTCTGTGTGTATCGCTGTATAAAGTGACGGTGTGAGTTGGTTTGTCTTCGTGCATGAAAACGGTCTTCATATGTAAAGTGTTTATACTGTGTGACCTTTACGGTCCAGACTGCAGTGTCTGCGTGTTGATTTTTTGAATGCGAATCAAGCTAAAAGCCCTCATCGCCAAGTTGTAGCCTCAAAGGATTCAAGACATTTGATCCACATTGAATGGCAATTACGATAAAGGCAACCCCTTTTTAACATCACCTTCATGTAAGCGTATCGCTCCAGCGTCAGGGTACCAGTGATTACGGATGTATGACTACTACAGGAAGTGTAGTCAACGTTCCTTCTAAGAAAGACGTCCCCTGCTGTTTCAAGAGTGACTGGAACGTCAAGACTGCAGAAGAGGGCTTACAAGAACTAGAGGGGCACATGCCGAGAAATTTTGCACAGCGAGGACAAACGGACAGAGCCTCCGACTACTAGTGTTTTGCCAGTTTCAAGCAACCTTATAACGGCAAACCATTTTGGACACAAAAGCGTCAAGAAAGACAAGGACACATAGAACAGCCAAATGTCAAAGCCACAACCTGATTTGGTTACATCATGTGAAGAGTCGTTTACAGTCAAGCGTGATGATCGTGAAGACAGCAGCTTCACGGGAGGGCTTTGATGTGGGAAAGTGTCCATGACTTTCTTGATGTTGATGATTTTGCAACTACGTCTGAAGAAGTAGCAATCATGGAGCACACACGGCTCATGTTTGACTCGAAAAGCTGAGGACCCCGAGGAGAGCGAGGCCTTTCAGGCCATGATAGGCAGGGAAATGTGCAGCGCTCTCCATCCTTGATGTGTGGATGACGGCTTCAGACGTCGACCACTTGTAAAACGCCTTCAGCACCGCGGTGACGAAACTGCAGTTGAATTCTTCGGCAGCATACGCCTGTTCAAAAAAGTGTTGGGTCACAGCAGTCTTCAGTGATTTGTAATGACGGGAGAGAGAACTGAAGAACAAAGAAGAACGAAGAGATGGTTGCCAAAGAGGTTAGTGCAGCTTAGCGGGGAGATGAAGGAAAATATGAAGAAGTCAAAAGAGACATGGTTAGAGGAGTGGTGCTCAGGTCATGTGGACAACCTACAAGGAAGGAAGAACATACAGTAAGGAAAGCAAGCATACTTGTAAAAGACATGACAATCCTCTCAACGAGGATGGTTTTCTGACACTCTGAACATGGACGTGTTCCGCCATACCGGACAAGTCGTGGGAAGTGCCTCGACAGAAGAAAGGCCATTCTCCACCTTTTGGCAGAATACTGATCAGAGTTATACAGCTTCAATCACAACAGGGGACCAACCAGTCTGTCAGTCCCCCTTACTTAAACTGACACTGAAGAACTTCCACATCTGAGTGTGAAGAAAGTAGATGAGGAAGCGGTCAAGTCTTGTGAAGAAGTAGAAGAGGCAGCGGTCAGTGAAGAAGTAGAGAGGCAGCGGTTCATGTCCGTGTAAAATGGAAATTCAAGAGGGGGGTGGAACAGCTAGCAGCAGGGTGAGTGAGGAAGGAGTTGCCATGATCGTGTGCCTTCACGTAGTCAACTCCCATCCTCAAACGATCAACACAACTCCATTACACCTCAGCTTCTGTGGCGCTGCATGCCAATGCTCTCATGCTGACCCGGTGTGTCGGGTTCTTCTCCAAGACTATGCCCTTTGTGAACTGTGTGCGAGTGTGCCTTCATGAGGAACCGTTTATTGGAGGGACCGGGGAGTGTTGGGAGGGGGTTAGGGGGCAGGGAGGGGGGAATTGGACTCCCTATGGCTCCGCAATGAAGTATTGTTATCAGTAGTGGGGCGGGGTGCTAGTAAGTAGTGTCCTGCGTATGTTGGTATTCAGGATCAAAACTGGGCGGTAAAGTTTCATTTGGGGACAATAAAGGAGGTGGAGGAAGAGATGTCGTAGAGAAAAAGTAGAGAAAGGATGCAATTCTAAAATGCTGTGAAATTGACAGTTGGCGACAGTGCGGAAGTAGATGTGAGTGAGATAAACATCTCGCCTCGTGCTCACTGTTCACTTTGTCCGGAGTCCCCTTTTCACTCACACAGGTATACTACCGTCTTTCAGAGCGAGAGGATTTGTCTGGTCGCCTGCGCCGCCCTCTCATCTAGCCTCAATGCACTGGGTCCTTGTTGTCCACCACTCACCGAGGTCGACTAGTGCTGCCACTTTAGCTTTGCTCAAAGGCGAATCCCAAGTGTGTGCTTTCAGACTCGGTGGATTGGACGCCAGACCTGTGATGTGGGGTGACCAGTCAAGTAACCGTGGACAGGTGATAGACACAGAGCCGTCTACGACTGGATGAGTGGACACCTGCAATAGGCTCGGATAGGTTCTCAAAGTAGCAATAAGACGGATGATACTGTCCTTTTGCTCTCTTGGTCTTTGGATATGGAGGAACGGGGTTTTCTTATATATTGCATGAGTTGCCGTTGGTGCACTTTTAATCTCTTGTGTGTAGTGTGTTGTGTGTGTGTGTGTACTATGCGCGCGATGTGCGTGCGTTCGGCGTGAGTGCATTCTATCATAGTGGCGCGTGTGTGTGTGTGTATGTATGTGTGTGTACGTGTGTTTGCGAGCGTGGGTATGGCTGGCCATGTGCAATAAGGCCCACTAAATAATGACCAATGATGTCATTCTATTGTTCGTGCAAGACATACTACGTACATCTGCTTATCCTAGGGACACTGATGCTTGCAAACATGGCCTCCTCTACAGCAGCAAGCCTCCTCTCTAAACAATGCAGAAAGTTTCACTACGTCAGCAGGGTCATGCATGCTATTCTCATCCTGTCTTTCCAGGCGGAGTGGTTGGTTTCAAAGACTTCCAGGCGTGTGGGTGTTTCAATAAAGTTTCAGGCGGAGGGTTGGTTCACAAGACTTCAGGCGGATGAGGTAAACAGTTAGTGGTTTGTTTTGTTCTTCTAAACTGATCAAAGGAACCACGCTAACGGAATGGATATTCCATGAAAGTTAATGATCATGTTGTAAGGCTGTATGTTAGATACTCTATCTGTGTTTTTGCAGGGGCGTGAAGGCAGCCTTGCGAGAAACATAACTCACATAAAACATTTGGTGTCTGTATTACTTTTTGTTTTGATACATGCTCTTTTTGCAACTTATGCTGGTGGTTAGTGAATGTAAGACTTGCCTACTATCGGCGCATACTTATGCTGTTTTAATCTGATCTTTTGACATTCGCCCTCTGTCCGACTAGAGCTCTATTTTGGCTTCTTCAGCGGCCACTTAAAACTGGTAAGCAGTTCGTCTATCTGCCCAAGCGGGCTGGGTCCCGGTGTGTTAAGTCATTATGGGAATGAATAGTCTGTTGTTAGTCGAGACCCAGACTTCTAGGTTTTCTTCATTTATTGTTATTTAGTCGATTAAAACAGCTATCATACTTTAAACTGGGAGGGTTCTATGGTTTGTTTTTACCCGGGAACTTGAGATTAGCATGAGCATCACTTGCCGTTCGCTTGCTGGATCAATTGGCTTCTAAATCAATATCATTCTAGTGCTCTTGATAACATTTCTTGCATGGCTTCTAAACAATTCGTCCCTAGTCCTTCATATTTTTTGTTCCATGCTGAGTTCTTTTCTAACTCTTATTTTATTTAATCAAAAAAATATTTAATCATTATCGATGGTCTTTTTGCGCCTTGGACTCATAAAACTAATGTTTATCACCCTTTGGCGTTGTTTAATGTGAGCTGTTTAGAGCAGAAGTTTTATGTTACGTTTACTTTTTTTAAGCATTCCTTGTGTATCCTGCTAGGGGTTCTGGCTGTTGAGAAATATTGTCTCGCCCTTTCATTTGAAGATCAACTTTGTCTTTTTAAGTCGTCAACAATCGGCCTGTAATCGATTATCTTCTTCATCGAGATGTTTGAGTAGTAGTGCTTTATTTTTATATGCTTGAAGGAACTAAGTTTAGCTGTTATTAGTTGAACCATGGGATGTGTGTTTTTTGGAGTTTAGTTTTTTATTTTTTGCTAGCAGCACCTACAGCTAATGAAACACAGGGAGCCGAGTCTAAGACAAACCGCCTAGAGGTAAGCTGAGGTTGTGCGCCTACGCCTGATCTAGTGGCAACACTCGTTCTGCTGATGCGGCGCTTATAGTCGATGCTCCAGTATTGAATATGTAAAGCATAAAGGCCGCAGAATACTTGTTTGGTTTGGCTGTATTTTGAAAGGTCTGCTCTAGTTTTTGTTCAGCCAATTGTGTCAATGTTGGTTAATCTAAAGTTTATGCGGCGGTTTCTACTATCACTTTCTTGCGCAGATACCCCCAACACCACCCGAGGCCTCTAGCTACACCCATCTCGATTCTCACTCTCTCTCACCCCTCTACCCACTCTCTCCAGAAATATCTTCTAAACTCTCGTGCTCTCCCTCAAAAATTTCGTATACTACAACAACACATATCAATTGATCAGCTTAATATCTTCGCCGCACATATCCTATAACAACACTCATCTCCAAACGCTCCCCCCTCACAGCCGGTCCCCAAGTCTCTTATCCTCCATTCATACCTATTGCCATGCGTCATTCATTTCACGCTCTATATGAATCTTCTTCTCCCCCACATCCTTCCCCCCCAAGCAACCTGATTCATCCTTCCTGTGGACTCTGTTGCGTCAATCACCATAACTGTATTTTTGATGTTAAATAATCTGTCAAGTAACACTGTGAAGAATGTTAGATCTTTAGAAACAGGGTCTGCTGTTGGACTTCTACCTTCCCAACCTTACAAAACAAATTTTCTTATTCGCCAAATTGATGATAAGGCTATGTCCGCTAGCTTAGTTTGGTTAGGACTACATCATCGAAAATTGGTTACTTCGTTATTTTTGGATTAAAAACCTTTCACTTCGCCTATTGCGGAATGTTCTTCATCTTCGCTCAGCTAGAAAATTACCTTTAAGCGATTTTTACTGCGACACATAAGATGAATATTCATATATAGCCGTCTGCCCTGCTTTTAGGATTATGTTCGAATGATGACGCACGTTTTCGTTAATATATTACTATTTGTGACTCATATTGTTAGCCCAATCAGCCTTGCTTTTTAGAAGTTGCTAAAAACATCAAACTCTAAAGAATCGATGTCAGAAATGCTGTTGGACTTTGCTTCGGTTGTATGTTGATCTGATAACACGTTGGTAGTCATTAAAAGTTATAGTTGTATGACAATCTGTCTTTTAATGCCCCTTGTAGTTTAATGGGGCATGCGCTTTTAACACGTCATATATCTAATGGATGGAATAAGCGTCATTTCAAAACGCATTATAAACTCTACAGCACTAACGACTTTTTGCTGCTTTTATCTCCTGAGGCGAGTTGGCGCCCTATTCTAGTTTACGTGCTTCTTCATTACAATTCCTTGTAACGCAAGATCTTTCCCTTTCATTCGGGTTAGCCATAGATAGAATAGGTTAAAAATATGTCTGCTCTTGTTTTAAAGAAAATTTACTTCTTTCCCCTCATGTGTTTATAGAAATGTTTTCTTTAACGATTTGGCAACGCCCAGATTCCTGAACATACTGTTCTGGTTGGGTCTATTGTTGAAGCGAGTTCTATTTTGTAAGTAAAGACGTGCAGAGCCTGGCACAAACAAATCATCCGCTTTCCTAGGTTGGAAAATTTAACAGTAATGAACTTTGTATCCGCATTCAATAGTAGATGGATTTTCTTGCGAACAGTAATATTACGTTTATTTCCCTTCACGCCACGGGTCTTTCAGTCTTTTCAATGATGCGGGTCAAGAATCGAGCCTCTTCTCTACTATTACCTTGTTGACTCGTTCCTTGACTCTACATCTAGAGACACTCAACACGAGAGCAATCAACTAATATTTATGAACCCATACTCTTGTATTTAAAAACTATGGCTAGGAATGGAGTGATGATGATTATGACTAGTCGAACATGTCTGTGGACGACACAGCCGTAATGGATTGAGAATTATGGATATGTCTCTTTGACCACTCCCACATTAGACAATACGTCGCTCAGCTCAGACTCTTCATAATTGCGGCTAAAATGAATTTGAACCTCGAAAGGGACCAGGCCAATAACAGGTCTGTGAAATTACGCAAAGACATCAATACTGAGTCAGAAATACAATTGATACTCAAAGTAACCTCCGAAAACTTCTATTACTGATAGATTTGAACTAAAGATAACCATTTGTATTTTAGAAACGAAAAGGAGACACGTATGTTACGCTTACGTATAAACGAGACCATCAAAGGTTTTGTAAGCGTGGGATACAATTAGAAAAAGGCTCAGTGCAGCGAAGCGAAATGCCTTGGCTTTACTAAACCAGAATTAGATACAGAGGCAGTTGCTAAAACTTCAAAACACACTACATGAACTCCCAACAGATAACAAAATGCAAAACATAGAACTTAAAGATGTATGTCCAACAGGTAAACAGTTATTAAATACAATTGAAGCAGAACTCACTGAAGAAGAAGAAACAGCATTAAAAATAAGATAATGATCCGCCGCTGCCCACGCTAAGAAATACAAGTGGCCTATAAGAGAATTAAAATCCCTTGATCGTACTGTAAGAACTTCAGAGGAGAATTAATAAACAATATAGATAACTGACCTAACTAGTGCAAGTGGATAAGTCATGAAAGGAAGAAAAAAAACTCGAGAGGCTAACGAGGCAACTTAGTACCATGATTGTTAAAGATGATTATCCAAAAAATAAAAGAGCTTAAAGAACTAAGATTGCAAGACTAGAAAGCGTTGTCTACTAACTGAGAACTATTCGAACTCATGTGAGCAGAATAGATAAACTATCCATAGAATTTTTTATACATGAAAACACGCGACGCATAGCAGAACGAATAAGAACATTGTTTAGAGAGCAGGGCTAAGGTCACTCATTAGCAGAAGCAGTGTTATAATAACAGGCATTAGGATTGCAATAAGTAAACTGGTGATGGCTATTACTGGCGGCGGTAGTCAAAGTCTAGTGGCCTCCGCCGCCATCGCCTCCATCGACCGCCTGATAAATCATTGTGAGTTTAAAAAAACGCTTGGATCTCATTGCGAGTTTATTAAAAAAAATTAGCTAGGTAAGCTATTGTCTCTTTACCAGGTATATTGGGAGTGTTATTAGCGGCCCTTTTGTCTACTGCAAGCAAAGTAGTTGGCTTTATGGCGAGCATTATGGCACCATTAGTTCTCTTATAGCTGGGATACTATTTAGTAAGATAAAGACCAATTAATCCGAAATACACCCCAACAATACACCCCCCCACCCCACATCTCACCCCCCAAACCCCACCCGTACCCCACCACCGGGGCCAGTTAATCCAAAAACAAGTGCTGTCTTTTCATATTATGGTCATCGCGAACAAAGTAACACGTCTTCAAACAGTCTTTGGGCTTTGAACCTCGAGATTGTGGGAGGATTATTATTCATTGGTGTTTTTTTTTATTGGTTGTTATATATTATGGTCTCAGAATTTATATCGGTTTTTCCAAACTTCTGTTCATACCTGCACAATGGAATTTCATGTTGTAGTTTATTATTGTACTATCTGGAGTCTGAGGTCAGAAGGCTAGGATCATGTATAAACCAGTCGCATACTGCAAAGCTTACTTTCTGATCTTGCGTATTGTAAAACATTTTGGTACTCTTTTTATACTTGAAGGTAAATCAACTGTAGAATTTCATGGCGTCTCTTAATTTGCTAAGTTATTGTTTTTGTGCTTCAAGCCAGTGAGAATCAGGTTTTGCGCGAATCTCGCTTGTGCTTGCGAACATAGCAAACACCAAACGTAAGTACGAATAGAGTCGTTTATTCGTTCTATTCCGCTTTAGTTTAAGCCTCTGATATGTCTATGATAAATGTTGTCCATGCGTTTTATGCTCTTTGCTCTATGAGACCAAGGTGAAAACTGTGCCTGAGAGTGATGTTGTAGGAGGAATTTCCAGTTCTTAGTTATATTTTCTGAAGTGCGCGTCCCATTTATAAGGGGTGCATAGGCCATGATTAAGATCCGACATTTGTCTAAAGTCTGTCTTAACATTTTAATATTGAATTAGCTTACCTGATTCTTCATAAGCTTCTGTCTTTTCTGTTGCTGAATGGATTAAACGTTTTTTTCATTTGGTAATGGCGCTCGCAGTTCAGTCAAAATAAGTTCTGAAGGTTGTAATAAAATGATAATCTGTACACTGACCTCACCAAGGATCCTGGATTGGATTTAAATGATTAGCATACGATACTCCACACCCAGTTGTTTGCACAAAACACAGCAAGTTTAACTGTTTCTGATAAACTGTATCGGATGACTAAACCTCAACCTTTGTGCGATGTAGTCTTTTTTAATAGGAAGGGTTAAGATATTTGGCATGGAGTACTCACCTTTACCGTGAAGGCGTTCAGACTGAGTCACAGAACTGTCAAGAGTATCAGTTGCTATATTTGTAAGATTTGTTGTGTGGCCCAATCAGAATATTTTGCTTCTTTAGTATATTTGAAAGCACTAATTTTATTTTGTTTAAAATTTGTTTGTAACAACTACAACCAAGACAGTCTCGATTTAGAACATGCTGTTGAGAACGATTGCAGAAGAACAAGATGGTCGCACCCATGAAATATTCTACAAGATGTATGGTGTAATTCTAAGCAAATCCAAGAAGAATAATAAGATTACAATATATGAAAGGAGAACAACGACGGTTTTACAGTTAACAATACTCTGATGGGTATTAGGGTTTTGTCACTAAGAAGCAATGAGTAACTTAGCATTACTCTTTAAACTTAACAATGCAAAATCTAAAAACAATATTAACATTCAACTGAAGAAGCAAAATACGATTTTGATAGAGAGCTAGCTAAAATGATAGGCTTTTACAACTAGCATTATACCCAATCTAGTTTTAGTGTTTCCCAGATGAAACTACGTTTGAGGGGGAAAGTCTACCCCCGTCAATATTGCGTACATTCAATTACTCTTTGTTCATTTTGTTGAGCTGAGCACTGATGAATACTTATATGATGGAAGGCCCTCAAATGTTTTAAGAGCTCTTCCGTCAGGGAAAGCTGCATATTGCGATTATGAAATTATACAATTCCCTAATTTACAGTTTAAAAGATTAGTTTGTGGGAGGGTCGGATCATTTTAATATAAAAATCAAAGACAAAACGGGGAAAGTCGTAAATGTGATAACCTGCACATTGTTTTGGAAATAAAATAATAAGTTGTTACTAAAAATGTGCGCGGGCCAGATGAATCCGGAGTTACATTAGCGCCTGTGAGGTGTATAACTTTAGAATTAAAAGACCTTGCAGACGTTACAGACTTGAACAGAATGGTGAGATAGGCGCTTTGTATGGTTTTGAGTACACTAAAGATGGTGATTATAAACGCAAAGAGGTTGGCGACAACAAAGGTTTCCTAAACTAGAGCAACTGCGCAATCTAGAACAAATATGTTGGCCAGTATGAATATAAAATAGTTCGAAACCTGACCTCAAATGGCATTTAGAACCATATTTAGAATGGGACATAAAATTTGAATTCATAAGCCCATTTACATTTTTAGCCGCCAAAAAAGTTTCAGAAAAGCATTCAACTCTGGCCCTTTACATGTAAGTCTTATGCCAGATGACAATAGTCGGAAAGAGATTGAAATAAAGCCGTATGGGAATAAACTGTACATCCTCCACAGAAGAGAAACGGTTTTAAAAGATGCTTCTACAAAATTACAATTCATTCCACAAATGAAATTAGGAGATGCGTTCACAATGATATTTGAAATTTCTGTCTTAAAAGATGTGAAGAGGAATGGGGCTGTGGGCGTCAGTGACGTCCTTTTAAAAGGAATTCTAATTAGCTGGCAAAACTTAGACGTTGACAGTCTTAAAGTTACTGTCGTCGTTCTTAACAATGGTGAGGATATTAAGGTCATAACAACAAGCAACAAAATCAATATTAGTCTAAATAGAAACAATCTTACAGAACTGAATTGGATTAATCTTACACATTTAGATCTTATAGGATTTTATTATACTGAACAAGTTTTAACAGAGAGCATGATAAAACAATAACTGGATTAGATTAAGTTCTGTTATAAAAACTATGGAGCAGTTAAACTTTATGACAAAAACCCCCCATTGTTCATTAATTTGTGGACAAACTGGTTGTGGAAAAACAATATTTATCCTCGACCTGTTACAAACAGTTTATCGTTATTAATTTTGATCATATTGTGATTTTCTGCCCAACACTTAAATGGAACAAAGCATATCATGATAGAAGGTTTATATGGACTGATGATAACATATTTTTAGTTAATCCTAGCAATAAACTGAGTGAATGTTTAGAACACTTTTATAGATTGTTTGAAGGAACGCAGACACTATTTATTATAGATGACTGTTCAGCAGAAAGAGACATAGTTAAAAAGAGAAACACTTTGTCGAAACTAGCTTTCAGTGGAAGACATGCTGGGATAAGTGTGTGGATTTTATGCCAGAAATATAACTCAGTTTTAAAAGACTTTAGAGAACAGTTAAAGACTGTAGTTTTATTTCACATGAAAGACAGAGATGCATTTGATGAATGTTTGCGTGAAAATGATGTTATTGAAAACGATCAGGAAAAACATAGGATTAAGCAAAAACTAAAATCTGAAAAGTTTTGTAAATTAGTATTAAAACGGATGAATCCTACACAGTATGTTTGTTTGTAGATAATCGTTATTTTTTGGTTATGAAGTCTTACTTGTCAGAGAACAGGGAAAGGCGGCTTCTAGGTCACTTTCGCCCGAAAACTGGTTGAGGGCGAAAGTGAGTTAGAAGCCGCCTTTCCCTGTTCTCTCATGTTGATTTTTTCATACCCAATTATTCAGAACATTGCGAATTACTCCCCAAATCATCTGTGCATCACCACTCAAGACAATGTTTTCTGGAAACATGTATTCATGTCGTATAAGCAGTTCTACTACAAAATAAAACCAGAAATGCTAGAGAACTACTTGCAGAACCAATTCTTTGCAATGAACATATCAAAATAGGAAATAAACTGATAAAACACAAAAACTGGAACAACAGAAATGTATTTAGAGTATCTGATTTTTTCAAAGCCAATGGAGATTCACTATCCCATGAGGAATTCAGAACAAAGTATAACATTGAAATAGATTTCCTATCTTATGGTGGATGCATATTATCCATTAAAAAAATACATCAGAGAACAAGGGTTGAGAATGAGATAAAAGATAACATTGAAGCAGAAGTCAACACAGCACTAAAGAAAATATATTCTGTAGATAAAGGTTCCAAAACTTATTACAGAGTTATAGTAAAAGATAACTGGGAACCAAACTGTTGTGCAAAATGGACGGAGAAGCTAAATAGACAGATACCTTGGAAGAAATGCTTTAGAAAAATGCATCAAATTAAGGATATTAAACTAAAATGGATGCAAATAAGAATAGTGCATCGAATAATTGCAACGAATGTAGTTCTGAAAGAAATGGGAATAGTAGGCAAGTTATATCTGTAGTTTCTGTGAAGAGGAAAAAGACAGTAGCGCAATGTGTTCTGAGATGCAAACATGTTATGAATTCTGGAATTCATTGCAAATAGGAATTAATAAAAGGAAAGTGTTTAACAGCGATAATCTGTCTCGACTGAAAAAACACAATTCTGTGAATGGTGTGGAGGGGTATAGGGGGTTGCAGGTTGAAGACAAGCAGATGGTGGGTGATTGCTGGAACCAAGGGGACTGCAGCCAGTCAAAGAAGACGCAGTGGGAACGAAGAGAGTTTTCTCCTTTTATTTGCCTTCCTTGCCAGTCGCTCGGCATCAGGGAACACAGATCCTTTCTCCACTTTGCTTTGATGGGGAGATTAAGTCTATTGGCTGAGGCCCTTAAGGACAAGGTTCATGCTCAGACAAAAGGTCTGCATATTGTGGCAACTGTTGTCGCCGGGCAGTGGTGGGTAGTTTCAGTGAGGGTCGTGATTGTCTCGCAGAGCTCGCGTTTCCTCTTGGAACATTGGCTTCAAGTTCTGGTCATTATCTTCTTGGAAGTTGGTTCAAGTTGGTGGAGTGAGTCTGGAACGTTGGTTCAGTTTCAGGCTTTCTTGGTCGCCGACGGTAGGCGTCGGTGTCTGTTGCCTGCTGTGACCCAAACATCAGGCTGTCTGCCGGGACCACCGGGCGGCCGTTATTCATGCGCGGGTGGCGAGGGGCCTGTGCCGCGTGAGGCCGCCGCAAGGAGAGAGCAGGACGAAAGGCGCTGGAGCGCTCACGAGTCCCTAAAACTTTGGCGGGCACTGCTGGACTGCGGCCGAACCCGAATGAGACAAGGCAATGTTTCAGCCCAACCCCGTAAGAGTGCCCCCATGTCTGCTCCCACCAAAACTGCACGGTATGTCCAGGCCACCGGGGAGTACGCCAGTCAGGCCAGCGGCTCCTCCCCGTTCCCCCAAATGCCCCACACCGCCAGGAGCCGTCCCCCGGCGGACACAGGCGTAGACCGTCGTCACCCACATGCATGGAAGGTTGTCTGTGCCGCACAATGACGCCGACACATCTCACGTCAGCATCCTTCAAAGGTAGCGGCCTCCTCTCCCCGTGGTGTTTGACTGCTATGCCAACCTCGAAGGGGGCCCATTTCTCAACACATGCGCGACCCCACTTATATACACCTGAGGACCGCAAAGCAGCACCAGGTAGCCGAAGGACGGACACGAGCCTCGCGAGGCCGAACCAACGAATTTTGTGTTTTCTATGGCAGCTGTCCGTGTTGGTCTGGCTCGCTGTCGTCAAACTATCAACATGTTTACTATCGTGAAAACCTCAGAAACACAAGGAATAAAATGCAGTAAGTCACATTGACGATTTTGTTCCTGTAATAACTATTGCTGATTAATTAAATGTCCCAGAGTGAAACCACTTTTAACAAGCTTACGTCATATTTCTTTATTTCGATGAAAAATACTAAACAGCGTGTGACAAATAATTTTTGTAATGATAAAAAGCTGGCATCTCGCTCTTTTTATAACATAATAAATTCATTGATCGAAGACCAGTGGTCAAAGTGGAGAATTCTGTGTTAAAAATTACTAGAAAACACGACTGACTTTTCACTTCGCTGGGCTGTCGGTACAACCACACCTTTTGACCAATTTTCAACTGAAAAAATACTCTGTTGAAAACGGTCTGTTAAATAATAAATTCTACCACATTTTCAGTGGTATTCTTAACAGAAATGGAGGCTAAGCAAGCATTTCCATCGAGAAGTTTCCATTTCGTTAAAATGCTAAATTTGGATCAAACTCCGTACAGTAAACAAAGAAGGAGACTCGCTAAAGGGTCGGCCGCTGTCAGTCATTTCGTATAGTCGCAAGCTTGTACAGAAAGATCCACGGCCTGCGATATAGGAAATGAAAGCTTATGGACCTCTACTTTTACATGCATCTTCAGATTTCTTCGGGTTTTCCCTCTTTACTTTTTGTTAAAACAAGAAGTATTCAATATTCATTCGGACGACAATTGAAAATGGCGCCAAGTTTGCTCGTGCCGAAATTTTCCAGTTTGAGAAATATGGGCTCTCAAACCCAGTTCAGGTTTAATGAATCAAAATACATTAATTATTTGTGACTTTAGGGACGTACGACAACTATGTAGGTTCTGAGGTTGTTTATGATTTAAAGAATTTACACAATTAAAAATGAGATTCGACCAAGGGAGGTAAGGGGAAGATAACTCTCGACCCAAAAACATTTTCATCCACGATAAAGTTAAACCAACCGAAACCATGTTAGCACCCGGCTACATCCCCCCGACCTCTGTCACAACCAGCGTCCTCCGCTGGCACAAAACTTGACAAAAAATGGCAGAGTTATCATGTAGGAGTGCAAAATTCAGTCAATGAAAAAAAAAAAGAAGCTCAGCTATCTAGTCTTTAGGGGCATGGCTACCCCAAATCAACCACTTAATCAATGCATCAAAAACGTTAAAACGTCGAAACATCTTGTTCTATCGCCCCTATCTATTCTTTGCATCCACATTATCTAGACTACCCAAACACGGGTGTTCGTTTAAACAAGGTGCCTGAAAGTCGGCAGATTCACACTGACCTAGATGGACTTTGACATGTATTTTAAAAAAATTTCCCAAAAAGTCCCCAAATACAAAAGTGACTACAAGGGATTCCTTTCATGAACAAAAAACCCGGACTTTGGGTACATAAGTGACTAAAACTGGACTTGATATTTAAAACAAAATTCCAGGAGGTCAGAAGAAATCATTAGGCAAAATGTGTTAAAACCCCAAAGCACTGGTTAGGGTACAAGTGACAATAATGGACTTATTATTTCAATAAAATTTCCAAAATGTCCGGATACCAAAAATGACTTGAAGTATTTGTTACTTAAACAAAATCAAAAAGCAGGATGCCAGAAAAAATGACTGGGAAGGGAAATTATGGACGATCAAAATCAGGTTACCACTGTGACCAGTAGTGGACTAGTAATTTAAACAAAATTCCAAGATGTCAGGTCCTAAAATTGGCTTGCAGGATTGGGTATTTTAAACATTCAAAGAAGGTCAGGTACAGAATATACCTGGGAGGAATTTATCAAACTCAAAACTGGGGTGCCAACGTGGACAATCATGGACTATGCTATTTGTGCCCAACATCCCATGATGTCAAGACATAACATGATAAAAGGGGAAAAAAAAAAAGGATTTGTTATCAAAACCCTTTTGAGGTAAGTTCCCCAGGTTATGAATTTGACCGGTTTTAGCACTTTGAGGCGAATTCAGCAAAAGTCACTTAATTAAATCCTCTTTTATGACTTCTGGTGGCTAAAAGAGGGTTCCATCCATTATCAAACATGGATAGGAAAACAACACAACATACTGGTGGTGGAAAACCAAGTACCATAGACTAGCTTGTGAAAAAAACTAATGAACAAATGACTGTCTGGCAAACGGTCCGCACACCTCTTCCTAAAAAGGTTAGTGCAGCCTATCAAGCAGGGGTATATACAATTCTATAACTGTCCCCTAGAATGCCTCCCTGCCAAGACTTTACCCATTAAGAAAGGTCACCCATTAAGGAATTGTCAGGCGGGCACTGAGGGTATACCTTTTGGCAGGCTTTTTTTCTGCAGACGGCGAAGACCGCCGTGGGGCGCCATGGGTCGGTCAACAGCACATGCCGCAGGTGGACCAGGAGGGGGGTGCAGGGTTACCAACAGCCTTGGGCCGGTTGGGGTGCTGTCTGTTGGGCAATACAGCATTGTAGGAGGACTGAATCTCCTCCGCTGGCCAACTCGGAATCGGGGGGGGGTGGCGATGGCCGTACCTCCGCCTGGTTGTCTTGTCGCAGGTCCAGAGGGGCACTTGCAGGCGCAGATCTTTTCGGTTGATGGTTTGTTCTGGACCACCCAGCCAGGGGCTGGACTGTGTTGGGTGTTGACCAATATATGGTCGGGACGTCACCTGGTAAGATCCGGTTTCCATCGGTTCCTGGAGCTTTTGCGACCGATTTGATAGCGGGTTTTGCCGGGTTGTAGACCTAGTCGCCTATGTTCAGGGCATGGTCAGAGCCCTTTTGTCCGTGAAGCTGGTTCCTTTTTGCTGCACTTTCTTTTAAAGGTTGTACGCCTTCAGGTGGGCCTCCTGGAGGCGGAGACGGGTGCTGGCGGACCAGTCAACTGCAACAGCAGCAGCCTGTGGTAGGGAACACAGAAGGTCGTGCGACAGGGAGCCTTGGACTTGCTGGCCCATAGAGCCAGGAAGTGTGGGGCAAAAACCTGTGGAGGCGTTTGAGGGGGTGTTGTTATACCGCCTCCTGCACAAGTTCTGGGCAAGTTGTACTGGCCATCTGGTCTTCTCTTGGGGGTAGTAGAGTGCCGCAGGAAGGCCATGCATGGAGCGGTGAAGCGCTCACATTGGCCATTTCCTTGGTGGATGTATGGCGTGCGGTGTGTGACTTCTTCCACGCCAGAGACGGCACAGCTCCCGATCAGCGCGACTCGAAAGTCTCGGTCCCTGGTCGCTTGGTATCACTCTGGACCCGTATACCTGGAAAAAACCCCAAAGTCGTGGCACCAGGACTTTGGCGATACGGCTTCACGCCCCTCTGGTTTCGTGTTTGGGGATACTGCTGATGGTGAATTTCGTGAAAAGTCCGTCATGACAAGGAAGTTCTTCTCTGCCATCACTTGCTGGGTCTAGCTTGGTGAAGTCGTTGGCCAGGACTTCAGTGGTGGGTGCCACAGATGACCGGACGTGGTTGTTGACGGTCGGCCGACGCCCATGGTGCACCGGTGGCAGAGTCGATGTACGCCTTCGGGTCCTGGTGCATGCCGGGCCATTAGTCCCTGGATTGTAGGAGGACCAAGCGTACGTTCTAAACTTGGGGCCCATCTGGTCATGATGACGTGCTTAAAACGTAGGTTCCTGACGCTTGGCAACACCAATGCTCACTGGTCCTGCTGATGGTTGCTGGATGCGACGGTGTAAGACACCATCTTTCAGGCAGGGCGAGGGTGCTGGTCACAAAGTGGCCTTCAATTTCGGTGGTTCTGCCCTGCAGGGGGGCTTTGCTGGCAAGTGGTCCAGGAACTGGGGCGATGATTGGAGTCTGTTTCTGGAGCTGCAGAAGTTCTGGTAGGGACTTTGAGGGGTAGGATAGGGTTCAGGCTGCAGCTTGGGACTGGGTTCCTTCGGGATGTGGTGTATCAGGGTCAATAAGGACTGTTTCTGACAATGGGGCTTCTGTTCCATAGCAAGCTGGGGAGGTAGGGCTGTGGAGCTGGTACGGAGGGCCTGTGGAGCCGGGGAAAGGGGCATCTGCAGGGTTGGATCTTCCTGTGCGGTATTTGTACATCAAAGTTGAATGGGCCAGTTGTGAAGCCCATCCTCTGCTTAGTGCCCCAAGTGCCGCATGGCGGAAGTGGACGAGGGGGTGTTGTCAGTGAGGACGGTGAATTTCGCGCCCAGGAGTTAGTCTCTGACACTTCTCAGAGATGGGCCCACTTCATCGCCAGGGAAAAAAATTCAGTTTCATATGGAGTAGTTGGGCTTCGATCTTCTCCGTGGGGCGAAGTCGGCGACTTTGCAGAGGCAGGACTCGTTGTCCTTTTGCCTTGGGAGAGGATGGCACCGAGGCCATCGTGGCTTCTCTGCGTCTGTTTCCAGGACGAATGGGGACTGAAATTCCGGCAAACCCAGGACGGATTCAAGTTGTCAGTGCCGTGTTTAGATTGGTTCCAAAGGCACTGGTGGTGTTGTTCCACATCCATAGATATGTCTACCGTCTTCTTTCGTTTGTGTTTGCTGCCAGGCCTTTGCACCAGGTCATGGAGGAGGTCCGGCGTTTCTGGCGAAGTTTCGAATGAACCGCCGGGCTAGTAGCTAGCAAACCCAGGAAACTTCTCAGATCTGTCGGGGTCTCGGGAGGGGCCCCCATTCTTGAACAGTTTTACCTTGCGGTTGGCAGCCTGACGCCCTCAGCGGATCTTGTATGTCCCCAGGTATTGGACTTGGCCGGACGTGGGAACTGCACTTGTCTGCTCTTAACTTTCAGGCCAGTGTTCGATTATCCTCTGCAGAAGGCAGTCAAAACTCTCCAGGTGTGCCTCGAAGGTCTTCGATACACCAGCAGATCGTCCAGGTAGACCATCGAACCTTTGGAACTGAAGTCCGGACATGGTGGTCTGCATCAGTTCTCTGGAACGTAGCAGGTGCGGTGGAGAGACCCATGGGCTCCTAGTGTATTCAATGAGGCCCCCCAAATGGGTTGGTGAAAGCCGTTCTTGTGCTGGTTCATCAGGATGATAGCGATCTGGTTGAAAGCCCGAGGCCAGGTCATAGGGTGGAGAAGTACTGGGAGCCGACCAAAGGCATCGAAAGATTCCTGGATCCTTGGCGCGGGAAGGCATCTCCTACAGTCTTGGCGTTGAGGCGTCTGTAATCGACGCAGAGGCGGTTGTGCCGTTTTTGTCTCACGATGACACCGGTGCTGCATATGGGCTGGTGGCTCTTGGTGATGATTCCTTTTGCACAGGAGACCTTGTTGTGTCGTGCACCTCTTGGAGTTGGTGAGGAGGGATTTCGGCGGGTACGGCTGGGCAACTTGGTACGTCTTCCCTGGTCTTCAGGCGATGAGAACCGATCAGTGTAGCCGAGATTTATTCATCACCTGTAAGGAAGGCTTTGTGACCTTCTTGACAGGAGTTCCTGGAGCGACGTTGTTGACGGGTGGGGCCATCGAACTTGGACGGGGACTTTGGCTGTTGGAGGGGACAGGATTTACAGTTTTTCGAGATTGATCAGTCGTTGATGCCAATGGTAACTGTGGCCCGTGGTTTATCTTCCACTGCTTCAATGGCTTCCAGGACAGCAATAGGAGTTCGGCCCCTTGGCAGAAAGATGTATTCCTGGCGAGGGTTGGACTACCCTGACCATAGGGTTCACATGACTTCATGCTGACCAATGTAGGGATCAGCATCAGGCCATGAGGGAGAGGTCTGGGACGGGGCGAGGCCAGGAGGTGCGACGAAGGGCTTTGGGGCTACTCGACAGGCTGGGATCCGTTGGCGGGTCATGGCACGGGCTACTTTGTCTGCTGCCGTTTCCTGATCTCCTGGGCGATGGCTTGCAGGGGAGGGGGCGAGTGCTGATGGGGACTTGCTTAGAATTGGCTGAGGGACGTTCATACCCAGCCAGAGCGGCACAGTCGCCCTTTGCGGTTCTTGAATAAACGGTCTGTGGTTTCCTTGACGACCAGAGCGGGGGACACTGAGGAGCGGGTGCCGGAGAGACAACATGTCGAATAGGTAGAGGCCAGAGTTGGGTACCTCTGCCCCGTTTATGCACGCAGTTAGACATGACGTTTCTCGCCTCAGGTTCCTCAAGTGTTGGCTTGCCCAGGTCTCCGGTATGGTGGGGATTCACTGCCCGGTCAAGGAGGGCGGAGGAGACTGGCATTCCATTGACAGTGATGTCAGCTGTCGGGCAATTCCCTGCAAGCCTGGTGCTGTTCCTGCCCCCCGCTGTCTGATATTGGTGGCAAACGGGGGGTTAGAAGTTTCCCTGCGCCTGCTGCTCATGGTGCTGTTGCTGGCGGTTGACGTGGGCGGGATTGTTTTCCGGCGGTTTGTACTGCTGCGTGGCCGGCAGTCTGCCTCTCTGGGCCCGGGCGTTGGCAACCCCTGCATTGTTGGCCCCTTCTGTCTTCTGGCTGGCGGATTGAATGGGTTTGGGGTGGCGGGTTTCCATTCTCGGTTCTGGAGGGCGTGCGACCACAGCAGATGATTGCTGCTCCCTGGCGTTGCTTCAGAGATGCCGGGTCACTGGTGAGGGCGGCAATCTTGGTCTCTAGCCTGTAGAATGCATCAGCTGTTTGGCGGCTGCAGCGACTTGCTGCACGATGGGTTTAGGGTGTGTTGTCTTCCGCATCCTCGCGGGGGCCTCCTGCGTGGCTTCCAGAAAAGTGGTCGTTGGTTTTCACTCAGGACCCGTTCTGGTCCTCTAAGGGTGGTGGATGCAGCCCGTTGACAAAGGAATCCCTCAGCATGGCCGGGGTGAGAGGGTGGTTGGCTGTAGCTGCGTTGGTCTTCGCAGAGGACCCGCAGTGCGCGGCAATTTCAGCACCGACTCTGCCAGGACTTGCTGGCGTTTGTAGAATGCTCCAGCACGGGCAGTGGAAAGTCCTGTGCTCCCCCCAGTGCTGCTTCCAGGCTGGCAAAGAATTTTCGCCAGGCGAGTCTATCTCTCTGCCTCCATCGTTCGGACTTGCTGTCGTGTGCTCTGCCCTCCAAGGGCGTCAGGAGCCAACCAGGGCAGCTGTGAGTCAGCATGGGCTGTAGCTCAGCATCAAGGTGGCTTCCCTGATTGAATCCTCTACCACCTTCTTCCCCAGTAAAATTGTGGAGGATTGTGGGGGCGTAGACCTGAAGGCTGTGCTGTAGTGCTGCTTAGGGGTGGCTGGCCTCCTTGCCAACCATACTGCAGCCCTTTTTGGTTGCCTTCGTTGTCCCGGTCTTCTGGTTCCTCCGTACATTCTGCTGTCTTCGGGGCTGTGTCTCCTTGGTCTTTCTGTCTTCGCTCCTGCTCGCAGCGCCCAGTTGGGATGTGTGGGAGGGGTAAGGGGTGTGCAGGTGAAGAAGGCAGATTGTTGAGGGAGTGCAGGATCCAAGGGACAGCAGCCAGTCAAGGAAGAACGCGTGGGACGAAGCGAGTTTTCTCCTTTTTATGTGTCCATGCCAGTCGCTCACATCAGGGGAACACTGTCCATTCTCACACAGCGCGCCCACTTATATACACCCTGACCGGATCCGCAAAGCCCAGGGCGACGGTGCCCAGACGCGAACGGGCCTCGCGAGGCGAACCACAGAATTTTGTGTTTTCTATGGCGCTTCCGTGGTTGTCTGGCTCGCTGTCCGTTCAAACTATCAAACATATTTACTATCCGATTGAAAACCTCAGAAACACAAAGGAATAAATGAGCAAGTGCATTTGACAATTCTGTTCCTTTACTAAATCCCCCATTGCTGGATTAATGTCCCAGAGTGAAGCCACTTTTAACATGCTTACGTCATATTTTTCCTTTATTTCGATGAAAAATACCAAACAGCGGGAAATAATTTTGTAATGAATATAAAGCTGGCATTCTCGCTCTGTCATACATATAAACTCATTTTCCGAGCAGTGGTCTAAGTGGAGCAGAACTTTGCGTTTTAAAGTTTTGTATAGAAAAAACAGCTGACTTTTCACCTCGCGGGGGCCGTCGGCCCCCACCTTCTGACACCAATTTTCAACTGAAAAGATACTCTGTTGAAACGGTCTGTTAGATAATTTAAATTCTAACTTTTTCAGTTGTATTATTAACAAAATGGAGTCATTAGAGATTTCGATCGGGAAGTCCGAATTTCGTTAGTTTAGATGATAATTTTGGATCAAAAAACTCCGACAGTTAAACAAAGAAGGCGACTCGCTAAAGGGACCGGCGCTGTCAAGTCATTTCGTATAGTCGCAAGTTGTACAGAAAAAGATCATAGCATGCGGATATACGAACTGAAAGCTTAGGACTTACTTTAACATGCATCTTCAGATTCTTCGGTTTTCCTCTTACTTTTTGTAAAATCAAGGAATTATTCAATATTCATTCGACAGACAATTGAAAAAATATGGCGCCCAAGATGCTCGTGCGAACTACCAGTTTAGAGGAAAATATGGGCTTCTCAACCCAGTACGGTTGTAATGAATCAAATACATTAATTTTTGTGACTGCAGCGACGTCATTCAACTATGTAGGTTCTGAAAATTTTTGGGGGTTTTTTTTTTTCCCCCCCCCCCTAAAAAAAATGGCAAAGCTTTTTTCCCCCTTTTTTTTTCTGGGGGGGGGGGGGGGGGGGGGGGGGGGGGGGGTTTCCTGGTCCCCTTTTTAAAACTATTTTTCCCAAAAAAAAAAAACCCCCAAAAATACGTGAAAACCCCCTTTGGGGGGAAAAAACCCAAAGGGGGGGGTTTTAAAAAAAGGCCCAGCACGTCGATTTGAAATTGTTTTAAAAATTTAACCCAATAAAAAAAGAGTTTTTTCCAAGAGAAAAATAAACACTGAAAAATTTTTAATAAAAAAGGATCCCCGAAAATATAACTTTTTTCCGAACAGTTTTAAAGGGAGACTTTTCGAAAAATTTTAAAAACGGCCTTTTATGGGGCCCGTCCCCCCATCCCCACAAAAAGGAAACGGCTTTGAAAAAATTCAAAAATTTTCGTTTTTCATCAAAAAAAATTAGAGGCCCCAACCGTTTCAAATGAAAATTTGGAAAAAATTTCCGCAAAAAAAAGGGGGAAGGGTGTGGGGGGGTTATTTTTGAAATAAAATTTTTTACAAAAAAAAGGAAAATTGAAAACTTAGGAACTTTTAAAGCCTTAAAATTTCTTCTTTTTCCCCCTCAGGGAAAATAAAAATTTTTAAACACAAGCAAAAACCCAAGTTGCTTTCCCTTTTAGAAAAAAATTTTTCCCCCCAGTATTTTAAATGAAAAATTCTTAAATTTTTGGCTTAGGGTTTATTTCTGAGTTTTGAAAAGAATTTAAAAAAAAAAAAGGGTTTGAAAAAAAAAACCCCAAAAAAACTTTTCCCCCGAAAAAAAACCAAAAGAAAATTAAACTTTAGCCCCCCAAAAATCTTAGGGGAAAAATGTGGAAAAAATGGGGTTGGGAAAAACAGAAACCCCCCAAGAAAAAAATTTTTTAAAAAAAATTTAAAAAATTGGGTTTTCCCGCAAAATTAAAAATTACAAGATTTTTAAATTTTTGTTTTAAAGGTAAAGGGGGGTTGGGGGCTTATAAAAATTTAAAAAAGGAATAAATTTTTTAGGGGTTAGACTTTTTTTAATTAGACTGTTTAAAGCGAATATTAAGAAAAACCGCAAAAAACCTTTATTAAAAGAAAAAATTTCAAACAAAAGTTTCTTAAATTTTCCCCTTGGGTTTTTTAATTGTTGGAGGTATGTAAAAAAAATAAGGGTTTTAAAATTTAAAAAAACCAAAAAAAAGCCCCTTATTTTATTTTGGGCAGAGGGGTTTGGAAAAAAATTTTGCCTGAAAAAAATTTATATAATAAAAACAAAAATTTTTTTTTGCAAATTTAAAGAAAAGCTATAAAATAGAATTAAAGGAAAATTACAATATTTTTTGTTGAAAAACGGTATTTTGGTTTTTATAGTTTTGGGGAAGAACCCCATTTTTTTATTGCTCCAGAAACCCCCCGGGAGAAAACTTTGCAAAATTTTAGTAAGGATGCTATATGTTATTTTATTTGGGGAAAATTTTTTAAAAAAGGACGAGCAAAAACTTTTTTTTTTCCAAAAAAGCAGGGTTTTGGTGAATTTTGTTGTTTTTGGCCGGCATAAAAAAAAACGTTAAAAGTTTTTTTTCTCCCTCCTTTCTTTTTTGTTTTTTGGTTTGGTCTTTCTGCAAGAAATTACCCAATCCTGGGCCTTTCGAAAAAGGGTTTAGGGGCGGGGGGTTTGGTTTGGCTAACGTTTCCCCCCCCATACCCTTCTCCCCCCTTTTAAAAGGTCCCCGGTTTTTTTTTGAGGGGGGGGGGGGTTTTGGGGTTCCCAATGGGGGCCATACCCAAAAGTTTTTTTTCCTTCCCCTTTCCACGCTTTTGGGGTTGGGTGGGGCCTTGCCCATGAAATTTACGCATTTCCACCATTTCAAGGGCGCCGGGCCCCAACGCTTTTTTTTTTCCCCTTCCTTTTTTTTCCCTCCTTTTCCCTCTCTCCCTTTCTTTCCCCTTCCCCACTCCCTCCCCCCCCACAACACAAAAACCACAAAACCACACCAAACAAACACACACTACCCCCCACCCACACACACACACCCCCCCCCCCCCCCCACCCCCCCCCCCCCCCCCCCCCCCTCTCCCCCCCCCCCCCCTCTTTCTCCCCCACACACACACACACACCACCCCCACCACACCCCCCCCACCCACACACAACACACACACACAACACACACACACAACAAAACCCACACACACACCCACACACACCCCACACACACCCCACACACCACACCCCCTACAACCACTCCCCCCCCCCCCACCACACACAAACACACCCCACCCACACCCCACCCCACACAACCACACCCACACACACACACACACCCACCACACCCAACCCCCCACCACACCCACACCCCCCCACACAAAAACACCCCCACCCCCCCCCAAAACCCCACACACACACACCACACCCCCCCCCCCCCCCACCCACACACCCCACACAACACACCACCACCCCCACCCCCACACACACACCCCCACACACAACACACAACCCACACACACCCCACCACACACCCCCCAACAACACAAACACAACCCCCCCCCCCCAAACCACACCCCCACACACACACACCACACCCCAACCACACACACACCCCCAAAAACACCCCCCAAAACCAAAACCCCCCCACCCCACAACACACAACACACACACACACACACACAAACACCCACCCACCACCCCACCACACACACACACACACCCCAACACACACCCACACACCCCACACACACACACAAAAAACACCCACACCACCACACACACACACACACCACCACAAACCAAAACACACACACAACAACACACACCCCAACACACAAACACACCCCCACACAAAACAAACCCCCCCCCCCCCCCCCCCCCCACACACACACAACAAAACACACAAACACCACCCCCACACCACACACCACACACACCCAACACACACACCACACACACACACAACCACCCCACACACCTCCACCCCCCAATTTTTACACAGTATTTCCACCCCGCTCCTAGTTTTTCATTATCATTATGAACAAACAAACCCAACACTTCGTACTGCAAATTTTAAACTTTTTTTCAGTCAGTCATCTTTCCCCTGCCCGCGGGTCGTTGGGGGGACTGATGGGGCACCCGCCTTTTCTCTCCAGGCTTTTGTTTGAAAGCTGCGTGGGGGAATCGGGCGGGTCTTTTTGGCCCAGTCTTTATTTGTTGGCCCACCCTTTTCTCTGCCGCCCTCTTCGCGCCTCCTTCACCGGTCCCTTAAAGGATGGTTTTGGAGAGGGTGTTGTGCAAAGACGTGTCCAAACCATGCCTCTTTCGCGTTGACGGTTCCCAGAATGGTTCGTGGGGGCCCCCAACAGGTTAGTGACCAGGTTCCGACATAATCATGTTTTGTGTTCTTTGTAGAAGATCGGAGTATTTTCCCTAAGGGCACCTGTCTCAAAGCCTGGTTTTTTTTTTTCCCGTTTTTTTTTTTTCTGGTATTTTAGGGAACTAAAAATTTCCTTATAGTGCTCACACGTGCCGTGTGGAGAGTGCGCTCCCGTTTCGCGAATCTCATCAGAGTGCCCCTCTACTCAAAACGTGTTCAACAACATATTCCTAAAAAAAAACACACAACCGACCCACTTGAAGATCAAGTCAGCACGGTGGCAAACGGCAAAAAACGATCACGAAAACGTCGTTTTGCAGATGCACGAGGACGTGGTAGGCACGAACATAATTTCGCCAAGCTCGTAAAAAAAAAGACTGGAGGAAAAAACATAAAAACGGGTTTGCATAGAAATCTTAGTACAGAGAGACCTCGTTGATGGCTACAAACACCCCCACCATAAAATAGAGACAAACTGACCGTGGACAGGCGGAAGCGTTGAACAGTTTATCGACCTGGGATCCTCACTGGGGGGTCCACCCGGAAATCCTTTCAGAGCACCCAGAAGACAACATCGGCACTTTCGACTGAAGCAGCCGGTGGGGGGCCCAGTTCAAAATGCCAGTAGTCGACGCCGAAAAAACTGGTACAAAGAACTGAGCCCGGGGAAACGAAAAGTTGGGGGGGGGGGGGGGGGGGGGGGGGGGGGGGGGGGGGGGGGGGGCGGGGGGGGGGGGCGAAAAAACTTTTCAAGGATGCCTCAAAGTGCCCTCAAAGGCCTGACATCAGCCCCCCAAACCTGGGAGTCGTTTCCCCTGGCCGCCCACCTTGGCAAAACCAGCATCCAAAGGGTGTAACATCAGAAAAAGGGGACGCACAGCAGAAGGGGGAGAAAGCGACCCGCGCGAAAGACCAGAGCACCCCCCACCCCAGTTGCACCCCCCACATGATTGTGTCCCAAAAGTGGGCGCTCCTTTCCGGGCCCAACGGCCTCACCAGACCTGCACCCCCACCTCAGCGTTTCCACTGAGATTGAATCATGGTCATCTTCGAAATCAAAGGACGAAAAATCCCCCCCCCCCCCCCCCCCCCCCCCCCCCGGTGGCTGGGTATGCCTGCAGTGGAGAAACCCTGGGGCAATGCAGTCTGTCACACGGTTTCTTTCTCATCCGTGAAAACATGCGCGCCCCAAGATGGGGCAAAGAAAGGGGCGGGAACGCGACCGGAAGGACATACATGCACTTGAAATACTTACGTGACGAAATCCTTTTCTGGAGTGTTTGCCCTGAGATTTATTTGTAGTGGACGGAAGCTGATATCCTGTAAATGTTTGACCAGCAGAAAACATTGGAAATGAATTTTGAGCAGCAGGGTTTGGGAAAAACGTTTTCAGAAGTTATTTTCAAAAAAAGATCAAGCTGCACAATGTCAGAAACGCAGTCATCCAAATGACCGAAGACATAACCCTTTTTTGACTCCATGCGCTTTTCCAAAAGACTGGTGAAATTTGTCGAAAATCCCCGGGATCTTGAAAAGCTTTTGTTTTTGAAGGGGCGCGTTCAATGCTCTTTTTGATTCAGATCCTTTTCCCAAAAAGAAAACAAAAGCTTCACTCTAAAATTTACATCTGGACAACACAAAGCAGGCAATGTAAACCCCCAAAGGGGACGTTGCTGTGTGATTGCGGGGGTTTTCTTCTGCATCTTTGACATGGTCTCGGGTTCCACCTACAAACGCTCGCCCAAATACACGATTTTTTAAAGGGGACTTTGGGGCTTGGGACTGTGGGTTTTCGAGGGGACTGGGTTTTCAAGGGACCATCCAAAGACGTTCCTTTTTTTCGAAGGCATTAGAAGCAGTGTACATGTGCTTTCTTTTGATGGCGAATGCTGCTCTGTACCCCAAAGAGGGTTCTTGCAAATGCCATAAAAAAACAAGGGTTCACCAAACCCATGAGTTTTTGCATGTTCAGCAGGAGTGACCACAATGCATGAAAACTGCAGATGCATACTGTTTACGTGCAGACAGCATGGACAAGGGCCAAAAAACGGAGACGTTGTCGTATTGGTGAAGACACTGATTTGCTAATTTCCTCTGTTTATTTCATCCAGACCCGTTCTGTTTTTTACTTCAGCGAGTCTTCCACTGCGAGTCAACAAAAAAATATGGAACATCGTGCCCCCAAGAACGTGCTTGGCACTGAAATATCGGGCGGGCCCTTTTGCACATTTTGGGGGCTGTGATAAATCAGCAGTTCTATTCGTGGGAAAATCCCGCCTTCAAAAAGTGAGGGAAATCGGCTTTTTTTTCCGCAAGGCTTGTGTTTACGGCTACTCCATATGGAAGCAAAGCAAAAATGTTACTGTGCAGGCGAAAAAGCTTTCGTTTGATTGGGGGGGGGCAAGCAGAAGATTCTTTAAACAGTCTTCGGTACGTCAAATATATCAGAAAGTCCCCATTTGCATTTCACCTTTTCAGCCCTCCCAAACCCCCCCCCTATTCTGCGCTGCCGTTCCATTCAAGGAGAACTTTTTCAGTTGCAGGAATGGTGAATTAAACCCAAGAACGTGCTTTGAATCCAAGTGACGGGATGGGAAATCATACGGGATGATGGTTCCCGCCTCACGGACATTGCTGCTGCTTTTTTATGAATTGCTCCAGTACCCTTGCAAATGCGCGAGTGCCGGACCAAGGGGTTCATGCCGGGAAAAACGGGCTTTTGTGCACTTGGGGGGGAGTGTAGAGGAGAAAGTGTTCAACGTTGTGGCAAGATCATATATGTCGGGGTGAGATTCTCAAAATGAAAAACGTGGTAACGTAAGTACATTTTACCTGACGTTTCAATTGACAACGTTTTTAGACCTTTTTTGTGGCTGTTTTATCAAAAATTTTTACTATAACCCTTTAATGTAGCAAAGGAATGACATTCAGAATGACAACACGCGGGTGGGCTGATGAAAAATTTTTTTTTCCCGACACATCTGCTGGGGTCTTTTTCATTGTTTTTTTGTCTTGTAGAGGGTGGCTATGCAGACCCTAACACATTTTGAAAGGGAAAAATGAATCAGAAGACACAAAAAGAAAAACTTTGATACGGGGCGAAAGCACATATCATTTTTTCGTTGGGTTTTGTTTAAAAAGACAATTTTTTTTATACATGATGAATTTCCCCCCCCCCCCCCCCCCCCCCCCCCCCCCCCCACCCAAGATTTCTTTCTGTGGTAATGATCTCTCAAAATTAAAAAACAGAACTTCAATTACATTTTTAGTATTTCTTGTATTAGAACTGTTTAAAAACACGGCATGGAAAGCTAACAGGTACTTGAAAGTAATATTTTTTTCCATTTTTAATTGCGTACCCCTAATACATAGCCAATTTACTCATATTACACAGAAAGTTCTCGCATTTTTGAAAGTTTGAGGTGATTGTAGACAAAAAAAAAAAAGAGAAACCCAAAAAAACAAAGCGGTTGGAAACCTATCAGTTTCAGAATAGGGATTCTACAGCACATTCCCAAATTTTTAAAAAGCTAAAAAATACTTTGCATGCCCCAATTTTGGTAGACTTTAATTGCATAACTAAGGATCAATATAGAAGCAAAACAGGCAAAAAAATTTTAAAGCAATTTGTTTACACAGGGGTTATTTTTATGAAATCTTACTGGACTAGTCCGTGATTTTAATCGTGTGTAAATAAATTTCTTTAAAATTTTTTTCCCATCGCAACTGACATTTTGGGCAACAAAACCACACACACGACAAATCTACCAAAAATCACCATGCCCTTTCGCAAAAAAATGCATTTGAAAACAAAAAAAATGAGGACATTTTTTCACCGGCCCCGGTCACCTTCATCAAGCACGTTCGGCTGCTGCTGTGGCAACCTTCTTTCCCCCCGCACTTGAACTTTTTTGTAGGGAGAACTTTTGAAAACATTTTTTTTTTTTCTTTTTCCTTATTTGTGTGTTTGTTATGTTTTTTAATGGCGGATATTAAAACAAAACCCTTGACCCCTGTCCACATCGCTTTTCTGCATTTTCCCCCTATACAACGCACGAAAAAAAAAAACTAATAAAATTTCATGAGGCGATTACAAATTTAAATCATTACCAGTAGGCCTACGGTTTTCTAGGAGTTTCTTGTCAAAATTGTGATTGATGGGAAAATAAAAAATTCTCACCGCACGGTGAAAAAGAAAAAAACGCGAAGAGAGCGAAACCAAAACAAATTCCCCATAGCGGCGGCGGTAAGTTGCCGCGCACATTAGGCCCGCTCATCCCTTTTCCCCTGAAATTTGGTCAGCTTAAACGTGGTTTGTTTTGGTGTTGCTTCGCGAAAGGCCCGGGGAAAAGGGAATAATTTTTATGCGTTTTTTTTTTTAAATATTGTTTTTCTTTTTTTTTTTATGACTAGTTATTCCCTATAAAAGTTTTTCTGGGGCCGGTATTAACTTGTATTTTAAAAAAGTCTGTGAAAAGCATGGTTTAAAGTCTTGATTTGTTACGTTTTGGGAATTTAACCTTTGTTACACTGTGTTATTGCCATTACTTAGTGTTTCGTTTCCCAATTTTTTGTTTTTTTTCACATGTTTGCACTAAGGGATCAATATAAAGCAAAACAGGCAAAAAAATTTTTAAAGAATTTTTTTACACAGGGGGGATTTTTTGATGAAAACTTACTGGATAGGGGAGTAGGGCGTTTTCTGGTCCCCCTTTGGGGGGGGGGCCCATTTTTGGGGGGGACGGCGCTTTTTTTGTAGGGCCGGACCGTGTTTTTTGATCGATCCCGCTGTTTTTAAGTATATAGATACCAGACCCCTAACATTTCGTGATCCTCAAAGAAGAGAGAGAGGAGGAGAGAGAGAAGAGAGGAGAGAGAGAGAGAGAAAAGAGAGAGAGAGAGAGAGAGAGAGAGAGAGAGAGAGAAGAGCAGAGGACCCAAAAAAAAGAGAGATACAAGAGAGAGAGAGAAGATAAAGAAAAAGAAGCGATCGAGAGGAGAAGGGAGAGAGAGGAGAAAGAGAGAGAGAGAGAGAGAGGGGAGAGAGAGAAAAAGAGAGAGAGAGGAGAGAGAGAGAGAGAAGAAGAGAGGGGAGAGAGGAAAAAGACAGACAGACAGACAGACAAAAGAGACGACAGACAGACAGACGACGGGAGAGAAACAGAGAGAGAGAGAGAGAGAGAGGAAGAGAGAGGAGAGGGGAGAGAGAGAGAGAGAGAGAGAGAGAGAGAGAGGAGAGAGAGAGAGAGAGGAGAGAGAGATGTGAAAAGAAATGAAAAGAGAGCGACCCCAAGAGAGAGAGAGAGAGAGAGAGAGGGGGAGAGAAAAGAGAGAAGAGAGAGGAGAGAGAGAGAGAAGGGGGAGAAGGGGAGGGGGGAGAAGAGAGAGGGGGAGAGAGGAGAGAAGGGGGAGAGAGAGGAGAGAGAGACAGACAGACAGACGACAGACAGACAGAGGGGGAATTTTGGTGGTATGCGGCGCGTGTGTTTTGTGTGTGGTGGAGAGAAGAGAGAGGAGAGGAGAGAGAAGAGAGAGAGAAGATAGAAAGAGAGAGAGAGAGAGAAGAGAGAAGAGGGGAGAGGAGAAAAAAGAGAGGGGGAGAAGGGGGAGAGAGGGGAGGGAGGAAAAAGAGAGAGAGAGAGAGAAAAGAGAGGAGGAGAGAAAAGAGAGAGAAAAGTTTCGTTAATTTGGTTTTTCCCGAGAGATTAGGTAGGTCATCATACAAATTTATTTGTCCCCAACCCCCCCGAGTGTAGCGGACCATTTTTTTTGTTTTTGGGGGGGGGGTGGGTGGGTGGGTGGGGGGGGGGAGGGGGGGTGGTCGAAGCCTGGTGGGGGTGGGAGCCCCTACCCTGTATACGACCTGGGGATTTTATATGTTTTTTGTACCACACCCCCTTACCTGGGCCTCACGTAGTCCATCGTGTGAGGTAGGGAAGAAAAAGAAATTTGGGGTGGTTTAGAGGGGAAGAAAGAGGGGGGGGAGAGGGAAGGAGGAGGGAGAGAGAAAGAGGGGGAGAGAGAGAGAGGGAGAGAGGGGGGGAGGAGAGAAAGAGAGAGGGGGAAGGGAAGGGGGGGAGAGAGAAAAAGGAGAGAGGGGGGGAGAGAGGGGGGGGGGGGGGGGGGGGGAAGAGAAAGAAGGGGGGGAGGGGGGAGGGGGAGATACGAGAAGAGAGAGAGAGGAGAAAAGGGGAGAGAAGGAGAGAGAAGAGAGAGAGAGAGAGAGGAAAGGGAAGAGAAGAGAACAGAGAGACAGAGAGACAGAGAGACAGACGACGAGAAAGTTTAAGGGGGAAAATAGGGAGAGTAAAAAAAAAAAAGAAGAAGAGAGAAACAAGAAAGAGAGAGTAAGGGGGGGGGGGGGGCGGCCCCAAAGGAAAGGGGGGGGGGGGGGGGGGGGGGGGGGCTAACCAAATAAAGTTTAAAAACCAAAAAAAAACGAAAAAAAACTCAGATTTTTTAGGGGGCCCCTTATTAAATGGGTTATGCGTTTGTCTACGGAATGGACGGCCGTGAGTTGTCCACTTTGGGGGTCCCATTTTTGCGGCTTAAAAAAAAACCCCTCACTCTCCCCAGCGGGAAATGGGACCTGATCCACTGAAGGTTAAAGGCCCTTAAGGAGAGGGATAGCATCGCTTTCCCTCATGATACTTTACACATGTTTAAACTCGTGAAGTTTACGCTATGCGACGGTGGGAAATTCAACCTTTTTTTTTTTTTTTTCAAACTACTTTTAACCAATGACTCGGGGGCTATACATTTGTTTGAACATTGAAAATGACTCTTATATCCCCCCCCCCCCCCCCGTTCCCCTCCACCCACACACACACACACACCACACCACACAACTCATAGGGGGTTTTAGTATGTTTCGCGGTTGGCCGGTTAGTAAGTTTTAAAACAATCCTTCCCAAGTCATCGCGTCCGCAGGTCGGTGGCCAATCTGGCCAGACCGTTAAAACCATTCCAGAGGTTTGGAAAACAGAAAACTCTTTAAAGCCAAAAAAACCGCCCCTCGCTTTATGGGGCATCAAAACTGATGAAAATGGCGGAAAACCTTCCCCATGGGACGCACCCGGGAAGGGGGAGGGGTCTTTGAATTGATGGTATCCCGCTTTTTCCCCTTTGTATTTTTTTGATTTTTCCCCCCCCCCCCCCCCCCCCCCCCCCCCCGGGATCTGATTTTTTTTAACCTCCGACAAGGGTTTTTGGGTTTTTGTTTTAAGTCTGTAAGCAGGACACGCAAACACCGTAAAAACCCTTTTTTGAATTTAATGTCGACAAAAAATGGAATGTGGGGCCGGAGAAGTAAAGAAATTTTGAAATTTGTTCCGCAATGCAT
>CM031628.1:31994718-32002218 GCA_018398815.1 Conus ventricosus
TAAAACTTTATGTCTGATTTAATATATTTGTGGCGTGCAGTGACAGGGCCGAAAGTTTGACTTTAACTTGGTCTGGACTCCTCAGTGTGCGGAAATCTGCAAGGGAGGTAATCTGCGTTAGAGCTGGCGTTCAACGTGAGTGATCACGCCGTTTTCTTGGGATAGATGCCTCTGGTGGGCTCGCCCAAAGCAATTTCGCCCCATCGGTCGGCGCGACAGATCAAAGAGGGAAAGTGCCATGAGTGAGAAACGGTGCGCATGTAATGGAGACAGTCGATATCCCGATGGGGATCCTGGCACGCGCTTTAAGTCTAATATTAGACTCTAGATCTGTGTGATTGACCCATTAAACCCAGAAAAGGGAAATTTGTCTTCTCTCTCTCTCTCTCTCTCTTCTCTCTGTACTCCAGTTCTTATAGAACAGGGAGTACTTTAGAATGGGAATGAAGAAATGCTGTCTGTCCGTCTGTGTGTCTGTCCGTGGTCAAAATGTGTTCCACTCGCTCCAGACAAAACTTCTGGGCCGATCTTTCTGAAAATTTGTAGGTATGTTCATTATGGGTCACGGATGATGCCCAATATTTTATTTCTACCAGAATAGCGTTACTAACGGCTATAACGGCCCCAAACGTTTTTTTTTTTCTTTATGGAATTATCTCTGAAAGTACTTCGCCGAGTTCCTATCTTAGTGACGACATACACTATGACGCATGTTTGATTGTGACTTAAAAATTTTTTTTTTTTTATTATGACGCAAGTTTGATTGTGATTTTTTTTTTTTACACGTGTATTCAAGATAGATCTAAACTGGGGAGTTCGTTTTATGCTTTGCATCTTGTTTTTTTTTGGTGTGCAATGGCAGATCAGGCGCAAGGCGTAATCTTCTCCTGACCCCCCCCCCCCCCCCCCTATCCCCCCTCCCCCCCCCCCCCCCCCCCCCCAGCAAGTCTATTGCGTAATTTCATATGTACACCGCATACGTCAAATGTATTTAACTTTTAGAACGATTTTGTACATATGCGACTTTCGAATACGTTGTCTTTCAATGCTGGGACAAAGAAAATTGTTTGATTTGTGACTTCAAAGCTCGTTTCCTGTCGCACTGTCAGCTAACACGGCTGTTGCACGTGTCGGTCCACTCGCTTCGTTCTTTTCTTCGCGTGTTCATGTGGTCGTAATTGATCAATCACATACTCAACCAGATCAGGAACAACTATGTTTGGCACATTATCAGTTTTGTTGTGAAAGCGATTTTCAGATTATCGAACGAGAAGTGTGATAAGACTTTTTTTTTAGAAACGTAAAACTTGTCATGAAAAGGAAGTGTGTTTTTTCTAGGTCAGTAACTGTCTTTAATCTGTAACTCGATGTGGGTACGCTGAAAGGGTAGAATTAAGCTCAGTTTCAATAATTGATGATAAGCACAGATTAACCGGAATCGAACTCTGCTTACAAAAAACACACACTCGCACGCACGCACGCACGCACGCACGCACGCACACACACACACACACACACACACACACACACACACGTACACACACACACATACATACACGTGCGTCACACACACGCACGCACGGCACGCACGCGCGCGCGTGCGTGCCCACACACACACACACACACACACAACACACAAACACACACACACACACACACACACACACACAACACCACACACCACACACACACAACACAATACACGCACACCCCCTATCCATGTATTCTCTCTCTCTCTCGCTCTCTCTCTCTCCGCTCTCTCTCTCTCTCTCTCTCTCTCTCTCTCTATATATATATATATATATATATTGTGTGTGTGTGTGTGTGTGTGTGTGTGTGTGTTGTGTGTGTGTGTGTGTTGACAACTCACCTGCTGCTAAACGTGTCCGCACTGTGTTGTTATTCCCCAAGTACGCAGTAAACAGACATTACACAGTGACTGACCTCGCCCTTCCGTGTTTTCTGGCCGTCCCAGGATCAACAGGTCATCTACCCCTTTCTTCGGTCCTCAGTTCTCTCTCTCCTTGCCACCCGACCCTTGCCACTCCAGCTGTCCATCAAAGTGTTGGCGGGGAGATCGGGATCAGGGGGCCTCCACTGATGGTCATTCTTTTCCCTGCGACTGCACCTTTTCCACCCCCGTTCCGTTTATCTCCCTGCCACCTCCCCTTACCACCTCGTTCTGTTTGTCTCCCCTGCCCCTACCCTTACCACTTCGTTCTGTTTGTCTCCCTGCCACCCTACTTTTACCACCCGATTCGTTTCTCTCCCCTTCCACTCTACACCTTAACCCCTCCGTTTCATTTACTCCCTGCCATCCTACCCTTACCGCCCTGGTTTTTTTTTTTTTTTTCCTTTCCACTCTACTCTTAACACCCCATTCCATTTCTCTCCCCTGCCATCGCATCCTTAAACCCTCCCCTAGTGTTTATTCCCCTGCCATCGCATCCTTACCCTCCCATAGTGTTTATCTCCCCTGCCATCGCATCCTTACCATCCCATAGTGTTTATCTCCTCTGCCATCGCATCCTACCATCCCATAGTGTTTATCTCCCCTGCCATCGCATCCTTACCATCCCATAGTGTTTATCTCTCCTGCCACCCTACCTTTACCACTTCACCTCCCTACTCTCTCTTCCTTCCTACCACACACCACTCTCATTCTCTTTCCCCATCACCTTACCTTTACCACAACCACTCTCATTCTCTTCCCATCACCTTACCTTTTACCACAACCACTCTCATCCTTCCCTACACCTTACCTTTACCACACACTCTCATTTTCGTCCTTATCACCTTACCTTTACCACACCATTTCATCTCTCTTCCCCATCACCTTAACCTTTACCACACCACTATCATCCTCTTTCCTACACCTTACCTTTACACACAACCACTCCATTCTCATTCCCCATCACCTTACCTTACTACACACCACTCTCATTCTCTTTCCTATCACCTTACCTTTACCCACAACCACTCTCATTTTCTCCTATCACCTTAACCTTTACACACACCATTTTTCATTCTCTTCCCTATCACCTTTACCTTTACCACACCACTATCATCCTCTTTCCTATCACCTTACCTTTACACCATCACTCTCATCCTCTTCCCTATCACCTTACCTAAACACACACGCTCATTCTCTTCCCTATCACCTTACCTTTACCACACCCACTCTCACCCTCTTTTCTATCACCTTACCTTTACCACATCACTCTCATTTCTTCCCTATCACCTTACCTTTAACCACACCACTCCTCACCTCTTTTCTATCACCTTACCTTTACACATCACTCTCATCCTCTTCCCTATCACCTTACCTAAACACATCACGCTCATTCTCTTTCCCTATCACCTTACCTTTACCACACCACTCTCACCCTCTTTTCTATCACCTTACCTTTACCACACTCACATCTCATCCTCTTCCCTATCACCTTACCTATACACATCACTGCTCATCCTCTTCCCTATCACCTTACCTTTACACACACCACTCTCATTCTCTTCCCTATCACCTTACCTTTACCACACACTCTCATTCCTCTTCCCTATAACCTTACCTTTACCACACCACTCTCATTCTTTTCCCTATCACCTTACCCTTTACACACCACTCTCATTCTCTTCCCTATCACCTTACCTTTATCCACACCACTCTCACCCTCTTTTCTATCACCTTAAACCTTTACCACACCACTCTCACTCTTTTTCTAATCACCTTACCTTTACCAGCACCACTCTCATCCTCTTTCCTATCACCTTACCTTTACCACACCACTCTCACCCTCTTCACATCACCTTACCTTTACCACACCACTCTCACCCTCTTTCTATCACCTTACCTTTACCACACCACTCCTCATCCTCTTCTTCCCTATCACCTTACCTTTACCACACCACTCTCATTCTTTTCCCTATCACCTTACCTTTACCACACCACTCTCATTCTCTTCCCTATCACCTTACCTTTACCACACCACTCTCACACCTCTTTCCTATCACCTTACCTTTACCACAACACTCTCATTCTCTCCCTATCACCTTACCTTTACCGCACCACTCTCATCTCTTCCCCTATCACCTTACCTTTACCACCACCCACTCTCATTCTCTTCCCTATCACCTTACCTTTACCCCACCACTCTCATTCTCTTCCCTATCACCTTACCTTTACCCAACCCCTCTCATTCTCTTCTCCATCACCTTACCTTTACCACACCACTCTCATTCTCTTCCCTATCACCTTACCTTTACCACACCACTCTCATTCTTTTCCCTATCACCTTACCTTTGCCACACCACTCTCACCCCTCTTTCCTATCACCTTACCTTTACCACACCACTCTCATTCTTTTCCCTATCACCTTACCTTTACCACACCACTCTCACCCTCTTTCCTATACACCTTACCCTCTACCACACCACTCTCATTCTTTTCCCTATCACCTTACCTTTACCACACCACTCTCATTCTTTTCCCTATCACCTTGCCTTTACCACACCACTCTCATTCTCTTGCCTATCACCTTAACCTTTACCACACCACTCTCATTCTCTTTCCTATCACCTTACCTTTACCACACCACTCTCATTCTCTTCCCTTCCGCCCCACCTTTACCACTCTTTTCCCATTTTCTTCTTACCACCCTACCTTTACCATTCTACCCCCGTTCTCTTTCCAGCCACCCTACCCTCCTCGCCGCCACGCCCCTTACATGTTCTGCCACATCTTACCTTTACCACCCTGCTCAACACGTTCTGTTCTACCCCCTTATCCTTACCACGCACTCCCATTACCCCCCCTCCCTCCCCCTCCCCCCCCCCCCCCCCCCCTCCCACTCGTATCACCCTACGGTTTGATTGAAGCCGATATTGTCGTCATACTGCACGTTTGTTGGGGAGTTCAGATTTCATTAGTAGCCAGCAATGGCAAACCGCGTTATTAATTATACGCATGCGTGCAACTAAAATGAAACTTCGCTAGTTCCCAGTCCACCCCCCCCCCCTCTCCCTCTTCCTCTCTCTCTCTCCTCTCTCTCTCTCTCACTCTCTCTCTCTTCCCTCTCTCTCTCTCTCTCTCTCTCTCTCTCTGTGTCATGGAGACGCACACTCGTAGAGAGAGAGAGAGAGAGAGAAGAGAGAAGGAGAGAGAGAGAGAGAGAGAGAGAGAGAGAGAGAGAGAGAGAGAGAGAGATTGATCACTATGTGTGTGTGTGTGTGTGTGTGTGTGTGTGTGTGTGTGTGTGTGTGTGTGTATGCGCGTGTGTGTGTGTGTGCGCGCGGGCGTGCGAGTGCGTGTGCGTAGGCGCGATTGAGAGAGAGAGAGAGAGAGAGAGAGAGAGAGAGAGGGGAAGAGAGAGAGAGAGAGAGGAGAGAGAGAGAGAGAGAGCATATCAATATAAAACCCGTCCCTCTTACCTCCAAAGAATCTGACACACACAAAGAGATAAGCATACGCAGAGAGATTCATTTATTCAGCACACACCACACACACACACACACACACACACACACACACAACACACACACACACACACCCACACAAACCCCACAAACACACATACACACACACACACACACACACACCACACACACACACACTCAGACCAAAGCCATCGCTCACACGTACGTGATGTTTGAACAGGGAATCGATCGCAGAACCCCAGCCACTGTTCGTGGAATACTAGAACAATAGCGTTGTCACCGCCGAGCCCCGATATTCCCACGGCGCCGCAGGTTGTATCCGGGTCCCATATTCTCTGCAGTGGAGAGATTAGAATCATTCAGCAGCAACGATGCTGTGTTTGTCCGACTCTGTCCATGTCACGGGGCCGTGATATGTATAGTCTTTTTCTGTGCAAAGGGTGTCCCTTTTTTTTTTCCTGTCGCTCTTCTGTTCTTTTCGCTGTCCTATCGTAAGTTTCAACACGGAGTGACTGAGGGCGGAAAATGAAGCAAAATTTGGAAAGAGAGGGGGGTCAGTTACCGCCAAGGACACAGACAAACAGAGTGCAGGATTAGACACAATGCATTTCGACCTCTTGGGTCTTCTTCAGGCGAAAACAAATAACATTTATAGGACAGTGACAAGAAGAACATTGTATCCACTTAGCTTCGCTTCTCCTGTTTCGTCTCCAGATCTCCTATCGGTAGTTTCGGTTTTCGATTGCCTTTGTTCGTTTGATGTTGTGCGCTTGTGAATGCATGAAGAAATCGATGTTTCGGTTTCATTTGTTCGTTCTGTTTGAAAATAGATTTTCCACATTCTTCTCTCCCTTTCTTACCTTTTCTTTGTTCTCTTCTCTGTCGTCTGTCATTCACATCTGCTATTCTTTCTTGCTTTCTGTTTGTTGTTGCTGTTGTTGTTGTTGTTGTCATTGTCGTGTTGTTGTTGTTGTTGTTTTCTTCTTCTTCTTCTCCTTCTTCTTCTTCTTCTTCTTCTCTCCTACTTGTCCCTGTTCGTCCTCCTCCTCCTCCTCCTCCTCCTCTTCTTCTTCTCTTCTTCTTCTTCTTCTTCCTCTTCGTCTCCTCCTCCTACTACTTGTCCTCCTGTTCGTCGTCGTCCTCCTCTTCCTCTTCTTCTGCCTCCTCCTCCTCCTCCTCCTTGTCCTCCTGTTCGTTCCTCCTCCTCCTCCTCCTCGCTCCTCCTCCTCCCTCTTCTTTTTCTTCTTCTTCTTCTTCCTCCTCCTCCTTCTCTGTTCGTCGTCGTCGTCGTCGTCGTCGTCGTCGTCCTCTTCTTCTTTCTTCTTCTCCTCCTCTTTCTTCTTCTTCTCCTCCTCCTCCTTCGTTTCTATTCATTTTTCTATATTTTACAAAAGATTCTGTGAGGTAGGTTCGGCTCTAACGGCATTCAATTTAAAATGTTCTTCACACTCCGCGTCCTCTGCTCTTTTCTTTGCTTGTTTTCACTCTTGTTGTCAGTCTTCCTGTAGCAGCGAGGCTGAAACCCTTCCAGTGTTTTGGAGCAGCTAGCAGCTCCACTAACATCACGTGGGCTTTCTGAGTATAGCTTGTATTGGAATTATTGTTGTATGGTGTTTGGGCTTTCTGAGTACAGCTTGTATTGGAATTATTGTTGTATGGTGTTTGGGCTTTCTGAGTATAGCTTGTATTGGAATTATTGTTGTATGGTGTTTGGGCTTTCTGAGTATAGCTTGCATTGGAATTATTGTTGTATGGTTATTTTTCATTGTATGCGTGATTTGTATAGTAGAGTGTTTTATTGTTTTGTTTTGCTTTGATTTGTGTGGTATTGTGTCACACTCTGCTGTACTGCACTGTATTGTATTCCACTGCGCTGTGATGTGAAACATTGAACTGTATTGTATAGTATTGTATTGTTATGTAATGTATGTAGCGCTGTAATTGTAAGGTGTTATTTTGGAGTGTAATGTACTATATAGTGTTCTGTTTTGAAAAGTATGCATGGCGCTGTGTAGTACTCACTGTATTGTATTGAATTGATCGGTGTGTTTTGTCGCTTTGAACACT
>CM031628.1:32009718-32027218 GCA_018398815.1 Conus ventricosus
AAGTAAAAGAGCAGAACTGTTCAGTTTGTCCAAGGCAGCAGACGGTGGAAAAAAAAGAAGAAATCTTGTCTGAACAATGTGAATAATAACAAAGGAGAACACACGAGGAAAAGCGGTGGCATCTGAACGATTTAAGTAGCAACAAGCAGCAGACAGTAGCCACAAGCAGCAGACAGTAGCCACAAGCAGCAGACAGTAGTCACAAGCAGCAGACAGTAGCCACAAGCAGCAGACAGTAGCACAAGCAGCAGACAGTAGCAACAAGCAGCAGACAGTAGCCACAAGCAGCAGACAGTAGCAACAAGCAGCAGACAGTAGCAACAAGCAGCAGACAGTAGCCACAAGCAGCAGACAGTAGCAACAAGCAGCAGACAGTAGCACAAGCAGCAGACAGTAGCCACAAGCAGCAGACAGTAGCAACAAGCAGCAGACAGTAGCAACAAGCAGCAGACAGTACACAAGCAGCAGACAGTAGCAACAAGCAGCAGACAGTAGCAACAAGCAGCAGACAGTAGCACAAGCAGCAGACAGTAGCAACAAGCAGCAGACAGTAGCCACAAGCAGCAGACAGTAGGAACAAGCAGCAGACAGTAGCCACAAGCAGCAGACAGTAGCCACAAGCAGCAGACAGTAGCCACAAGCAGCAGACAGTAGCCACAAGCAGCAGACAGTAGGAACAAACGGCACTTGTCTGAACGCTTCTCGGTTCAGCCAGTGTTCCGCTAACCATCGCCCGGATGATTTTGAACACTCCCCGATTTTATACATCATGGAGACTTTCCAAATCTGGATGAAGACCGGTGCTCCAGCCATATGTTTAGTTAAACTGCGTGTCATATTTCCCAGCTTGTATCTGTGGGGTCTGTGGTTCGAATCCTCTGGCGGGCAGCGCTTTGTGGTAAGTGTTTGACGCTTGGGATTTGTCTACCTTCAGGTGGCCCGTGTATCTTGAGCAGATGGATCAAACCGTTGTCGTCTGGATCCTGTACAGAGATCGGTCTGACATCTGGTGTAGGGTATGGGAAATGGGCGGCCCTGACTTGCACGTTTCCAAATCGTGAGGGCAGGAGTCTTGCTAATGTGGTTAGAGTATGTTGCTTCCCCCCTTTCTGTCTGTCTGTTTGGAAAACAAATCCAAAATCTAACATTCCTGCATGCTCACGACAGTTCCCTTGGCGCCTGACATAAACGACGACCTCAATAATGAAGAATAAGTTGTGGAACAGACACCCTTGCAGTAAAGAAGCCCGCCATTTGGCTTCAGCAGTAAAGCGTTCTCTCCCCTCGAAGCCTCCTCCTCATTGGAAACCGCTGTCAGCGGCTGGCCGTGATTTGTAGTCTGAGCGGCTGAGCCACATTGCCAGCGGATTTCGCTGTGGCGCATTTAGCATCTGCTGTGTTGGTGAAAACTCCAGTTTGCTGTTGACGTTCAGTGACTTGCGAGCTTGGAAGACAACTAACTCCCTGGAGAGCATGGCCATCAGTTTCCTGCAGTGTCATCATCACACACTGTTCCTCGCTTGTGGAAGACCTAAAATGACGGCCGAGTGTTTTTTTTTATTAAAAAAATTTTTTTTTTACAGTTATTGTAACTTCCCCCACTTAAAAAAAAAAATCAACTGTGCTGTTTTTCCTTTTCGTTGCAGGTTTTTTTTTTTTTTTTTTTTTTTTTCAACGTTGGCTGTGAGGAAGCTTTACATTCATTTTCCCTGTCTCACCCACACCCAGCCACATAAATCTAACGTGTGCGAACGAAAACACGTCGTTCACCAATAACAAACACATCACCACGCAGAGAGAGACAGACAGAGAGAGAGAGAGAGAGAGGAGAGAGAGAGATGACGAGAGGAGAGAGGAGCAAACAGGGAAGGAGGAAGAGAGCGGGGTGGGGGAGAAGAGACAAACGGGGGGGGGGGGGGGGGGGGGGTAGAGAAAAGGGTAGACAGAGAGAGAAAGGGGAGGGAGAGAGTAGAGAGAGGAGAGAGGAGAGAGAGGCAAACAAATAGGAGGGATAAAGAGAAACGGGGGTGGGGGGGAGAAGAGACAAAGAGGGGCGAAGAAAAGGAGAGAGAGAGAGAGAGGAGAGAGAGAGAGAGAGAGAGGAGAGAGAGAGAGAGAGAGAGCAAACAAATAGGAGGGATAAAGAGAAACGGGGGTGGGGGGGAGAAGAGACAAAGAGGGGTGAAGAAAAGGGGGGAGAGAGAGAGAGAGAGAGAGAGAGAGAGAGAGAGAGAGAGAGAGAACAAGGGGGAGAGGAGAGAGAGAGAGAGAGGAGGGGAGGATTAGAAGGGGAGAGGGGGGGGGGGGGGGGGGGGGGGAGAGAGAGAGGGGTGGGGGAGGGAGGCAATACTGCCCAGCCGGTGGAGGACAACATGAAATATTAATTCACCAAGGCGATCTATTGTCCTTAACCGTCCTTTTCACGGGCGTCATACACTTTGATTTCCTCCCCCATACTGTGTGTAGTGCGGATGGGTTCCCTAGACGGATGGAAAAAAATATACCTGATGGAGGGAGGGAGGGTTGAGGGGGAGTGGAGGGTGGAAGGGGGGGAGGGGGTAGGGTGCGGGGACGGGGATCGTCGCAAGGACGCACTCTGTCTGAGAAGCTTATGAGAAGATCTGTCTTGCGTCAAAGCCAAATGTTGTGATTTAAAACACACACGCACGCACACACACACACACACACACACACACACCCCACCACCCTACCACCACCACTGCCACCATCACACCACCACCACTAACAACAACAATAACAACAACAAAAGTAATCACAGATGAGCGAAGAAAATGTGGTTCTTTCTGCGATGAAAAGAGGGGCGATCAAAAGGGAGAAGTTGAGCGCATTCACCCTTTACTGTAGAGCATGGCGACGCATGTTAAACTCATCTCACCGTTTTCTGTCAGTCTGGCGGTGACTGTGGTGACTGTGGTGCCCAGCCTGTGGTGTTAGTGACCGCGGCCAGCGAACAGGACTCCAGCGAAGGCGAGGCGAGAGCTTGGCCTTCTCCTGTCGATCCACGAGGAAAACCTCATGCAGACGGTCAACAACACGGAGATGTCAGCCGCCCTAGTTTGGCCCTCCTCCCCTCTCCTGTCGATCCACGAGAAACCTCATGCGACGGTCAACAACACGGAGATGTCAGCCCGCCCTAGTTTGAGCCTCCTCCCCCTCTCCTGTCGATCCACGAGAAAACCTCATGCAGACGGTCAACAACACGGAGATGTCAGCCGCCCTAGTTTGAGCCCCCCCCCCCCCTCCCCTTCCCCCACTCCCTCCCTTCTCCTTCATCCATACCCGTTCCCATCCGTCCCTCCGCCACCCCCACCCCACCCCCACCCCCGCCCCGCTCCTTCCACTGAAAGATCGCCTGAGCTGTAAACAAAATGGAATGAATTGATCTGGTGTTTGACGTTGAAACTGATTATTTCTCTCGTTGACGCCCCCCCCCCCCCTCTCCCGCCCTCTTCCTCGCCTCCCCAGTCCCCTGTCTCTTTGTCACGTCTCTCAGCTCCACCCCCCCCCCCCTTTTTCCCCGTTCCTCATCGTTGTTGCTATTGTCCTTGCTTTTTGTTGCTCTCTGTTGCGGCTCGCTTTGATGACAGAACTAAAGAGCGGTCAACAACAGTGTAGGCTTTCTCCCTGGGTTTTCGGTGATATTTGTTTTGATTCCCCTGTGCTTTTGTGTCCATTTCAATGCTGCGTGTACATTGAGCGAAACAACCCAGCCTCAGAGAGAAGTGCAAGTAGTTATTGACACGTAGACACCCTCGCAAAACAAACAAACAAACAAACAAACACATAAACAAGCAAACAAGAGAAGACATTTTTGTTACAGTGACATTTAAAAAAAAAAAATCTGCTATACACATATCTTGACACCACTACTGCGTTTGTCGTGGGGGATGAGATGAGGGTGAGGGTAGGAAGTTGGAGTGGGTGGGTGGGTGGGGGGTGATGCCCCCCCCCCCCCCCCCCCAACCCACGAGAACTCTTCAGCAGAGTAAGTGTGATACTATGCATAGTTGAAACCCAACGAACTCATTCTGTTTGGCGAGACACCAGCTGCTGCCTCCGACGAAGATTTTGATTGTGTCGTGAAACACTTCTTGAACAAAAAAAAGAAAGCATGAAAGCATGAAACCAGCTTCCGTGAAGAAAAACCTGTTTTGCAACACAACTCGAGTTAAAGTAAAAGATGGGGAAAAAAATATTGTGTTGACCTGAAAACGAAGACTACATCATCATCTCACATGAAATTGTTTTTGTTTCATACCCCTTTTATGGAAAGCTATAACGTTGAAGTTTGAATTTGTTAATACGCTTTTGACAAGCTAGCTGTGTCTTGTAAGATTGTTGGGAGAGCGCAACAACTGTCAATGTCGAATGAATCCTGATCCGCCTTTGATCGAGATCCGCATCAGAATTTCAGGGGTTCTTCCTTGGAGCGCATTCCATCTCTGCAGAAATTTTCATAAAAATTCTTAGTTCAATGGTTTTTGCAAAATAGTAATGACAGACAAAGAAAAAAAAAAACATGTACTGATAGTCAGAAGCAAAACAAAGCAAAACAAAACGAAACTAGAAAAAGAAACTTCATAAATCGGTACAAACTGAAGAAGGTAACATTAGACTGGCCAATATTTTTTTTTGGATCGTGACAGTAATAGTAAGCAAATCCACAGAGTTCCAGGCCCATAAAGCATGGATTAATGTGGCCTTAAAGGTCATTACTTTATGGATGACAAGGCAAATGTTTTGAAGTATGGTATGCTATTGTGTCGAACATTTTATAGGTTTGCTTTATGTACATAATATATGTAAAAAAATATCTTCCTTTCTTGTTCGTGTTGTTCTTCCTTTTCTTACTTAATCTTGTTATTCTTGATCGTCTTCTTGCTCTTGTACCTGTTCTTCTCTTTTTTTTTTCTCCTTTTCCCCTATCCCATACCTCTCTCATTTTCTCTCTCTCTCTGGTCTCTCTCTCTGTGTCTCTCTCTCTGTCTCTCTCTCTCTCTCTCTCTCTCTCTCTCTCTCTCTCTCTCTCTCTCTCTCTCTCTCTGTTTTGTGTGTGTGTGTGTGTGTTGTGTGTGGTGTGTGTGTGTGTGTGTTGTGTGTGTGTGTGTCTCTCCCACTCACTCACCCTCCCCTGTCTCTCTATCCATCTATCTATTGCACCCCCCTCTCTCTCTTTTCCTTTCTCTCTCACGAGCGCTTCTCCATTCGTCGGTTTTTTCCATCACCTCCATACGGAAAAAAAAAAGCTCATAAACATTCTACCTATCGACTGATCCTCTTACTTTGTTTTTCCTAACCGAATGAATCAGAAGGGAAAACAAAAGAGAAAAAGAAAACCAACGGTCGTGGACAACCAACCACCATCCCCCCCCCCCCCCCCCCCCCCCCCCTCGTAGGGCACCCCCCACCCAGCGTGATGCAGTACATCAGGCGAAGAGTCCTTCAGTCAATCTCTCCTCCGCCTCCTTCATCAGCGAGACACCAGCCGTCCCACCTTCACAAAATGGGCAGGGTACCGGGGACAACGGTTAGGAACCCCGCCTTGCGGGTCAACGGGGGGGACAAACCGTTCCCGTAGAGACGACTGCCACCAACGCCCATGAAAATATTCACCATTGATGTTCCGAACGGTCCAACGGCAGCCCTGGGAATCACCAACAGTGTTAAATATTCATCCTTCAACTCCTTCCACATGGCTGGCCGAGGAGGCTTGGTAGGAGCAGGACTCATGAGGACAGCGAGTCCGAGGCTTTTTTTTCTTCTTTTCTTCTTCTTCTTTTCTTGTACAGGCCGTGTAGTGGTACTTGTCTAGAGCTAGGTGTAAGATCTATATAGGCTGTTAAATGATCCTGTATAAAGTTGTTCTAAGGTCTTTTTTTGTGTGTCCTGTACAGACTGTTTAATGGTCCATGTCTAGAACCTAGTTCTAAGTTGGGTTTTTTTTTGGTCCTACACAGGCTAATCAATGATTCCTGTCTAGAGCTACCCCTGAATCGTTTGGTCCTATACATACCTTGTCATGATTCCTGTGTAGGGCTTCTTCTAAGGTCTTTTTTTTCCAATACAGGTTTTTTTTAAATGGTTCCTGTCTAAAACTACTTTTAAGTTTTTGTCTTATACAGGTTTTTAATGGTTCCCGTCTAAAGCTACTGTCTTGAGCTAGTTCTAAGGTCTTTTCTTGGTCTGGTGCAGGATGTTTAATGGTTTATTTCTAGAGCTGGGTCTAAGTTTTTTTTTTGTCTTGTGCAGGATGTTTAATGGTTTATTTCTAGAGCTAGTTCTAAGGTCTTTTTTTTTTGTCTTGTACAGGATGTTTAATGGTTTATTTCTAGAGCTGGGTCTAAGTCTTTTTCTCTCTCTACAGACTGTGGAAGTGTTCCTGTGAGAGCTATTTTCAGGTCTGTTTTTTTTTTTTTTACCAACAGTCTGTGGAAGTGTTCCTGTGTGGAACTATTTTCAGCTCTGTTTCTTTAGCGATAGTCTGTGGAAGCGCTCGTATGTAGAGCTAGTTTTCAAGTCTGTTTCTTTACCAACGGTCTGGATAGAAAACGTGTAAACAGTTCCTGTCTAGAACAAATTCTCAGGTCTCTTTGTTAGGGTACAGGCCGTGCAAATGGTCCCCCGCTGGAGGCTGGTTCTCAGGGGTCTGTCTTTCGGGGCACACAGCAGTCCCACGAAGCCGGCCCTTTAACTGGTTCTGAGCTCTCATTCTTCCGGTCGAGGGTGATTGTGTGGGATTCACTGTCTAGGGCTATCCAGTCGAGGGTGATTGTGTGGGATTCACTGTATTGGGCTATCCGGTCGAGGGTGACTGTGTGGAATTCACTGTCTAGGGCTATCCGGTCGAGGGTGATTGTGTGGGATTCACTGTCTAGGGCTATCCGGTCGAGGGTGACTGTGTGGGATTTTACTGTCTAGGGCTAGGAGTTCTCTGGTCTTTTTCTTTCGATCAAGGGCAATTATAGGGGAGTTGTGTCGGGTTTTATGCCTAAGAAATCTGACAAAGGGCGATGATAGGGTCGTGGCATAGAGTTTCATACCTGGGAGGTCTCATAAAGGGCGATAACAGGTCGTTGTGTACGGTTTCATACCTAAGAGGTCTCATAAAGGGCGACAATAGGGTCATTGTGTTGGGGATTCATACCTAAGAGGTCTCATAAAGGGCGATTAATAGGGTCGTTGTATAGCGTTTCATACCTAAGAGGTCTCATAAAAGGCGATAATAAGGCCGTTGTGGAGGGTTTCATACCTGACAGGTCTCATAAAGGGCGATAATAGGTTGTTGTGGAGGGTTTACTGCCTGAAAGGTCTCAGAAACGGCGAGACTAGGTCGTTGTATAGGGTTTCATACCTTAGAGGTCTCATAAAGGGCGATAAAAGGCCATTGTGGAGGGTTACTGCCTGAGAGGTCTTATAAAGGGCGATGATAGGGTCATGGCATATGATTTCATACCTAAGAGGTGTCATAAAGGGCGATAATAGGGTCGTTGTGTCGGGTTTAATGCCCAGGAGGTCTCATAAAGGGCAATGATAGAGTCACATCATCATCATCATCCGTTGAGCGGGCCACAATCATCAGTTGATTACTCTGCCGCTTTGGGTTTACGCAAAAAAAAAAAAAAAAAAAAAAAGCATTTCACTCTCCCCAAACGACATTTAATTGTAAGAAAAAAAGCTTGCGTGGATCTGCTGCAGGTACAGGCACCCTGTCCCCCCCGGGGAACCCCCCCCCTGGTATATAAGGTGCAGCCAACCCCAAAAAAAAAAAAACCAAAAAAAAAAAACAACAACAACTTATCCCTCCGGGTTTCCCTACTCAATTTTGATCTGACCTTGCCCGAAGGTCGAGGTTTTGGCTGATACTACTGCCTCTCAGGTCATCCAGTCCTGATAGTATTGGGGAAAGAAGCCTGTTGTCGTATTGGGTGCGGCAATAGATCTGGGCAGTTGCTGGGGTGCCCCTCTTTTAGTCTTGGGGGTGCAGGTATCAGTTGGCATCCCCAGCCCTCCTCTGCAAGATTTTGTACAACATGGTGAGGGGGGAGGTTTTCCCCCTTTGCGTTTCTGGAGTGGCCAGCCAGTTTGTTATCATAGATTTTACACTTGAAGTTTTGTGGTATCTTCTGAGAAAAAACGGGCTGCCGCTCGTACTCCCTAAATCTCTGCATTTTTTTTGGGTTTTTGGATCCCACATGTGCGGGCGTCTCCAGTAGGGGCCCTACGAAGGACTTTACCCGTTCTTTCAGCTGGATGGCACTGATTCGGGGTTGCGGCAAAAGGAACCCCGAGGGTCTTTTTGGGCCTTTCAAACAGATGTTACTGAAATGCTCACCCAGCTGAGATCGTGATGATGGTAACGCCAAATATTTCGCCGGGTTTGAGTGGCTAAATTCTGGCCGTGTAGGTGATAGTGTTTGGCAAGGGTTTTTCTTCCGGGTCACGGGGAGGGGACATTCCCCTGGGTGAAAAGGCCATGCCCCAGCTCTTCTCCCATTTTCGAGTTTGAGGGGGGTCTTGTTTTAGCTGTTTTTGGGTCCGGGGGCCTTTGTTATACCGGTATACAGCAGTGTCTCAGGAACAGGCGCGCCCTCAAAGTGGTTGGCCCGGTAGGTCATTGATTAATAGGAACAAACGGGGGGAAAGTACTGACCCTGGGGAAACCCCCTACCTTTATGTGACGCGTCCGCCCCCCCCCCTTGGACCATACTGCTTGATCCCTGCCGGGCCCTGCCCAGTTATTGATTTTCCCCCCGACCCCAATTTGATGGATTTTTGGGGTCAGGGGGGCTGTGTTTTATTTTGTCAAAGGCCTTGGAAAAGTCCGCCCGTGCAGCTCCCCCCCTTTCTCCATGTTTCAGACAGTTTTTCGGAAAAAATTCCCAGCAGCTGGGTCTCGCAGGATCTTTTTCGCGAAATCCGTGCTGTGGGGGGGTCGTACGTTTTTTCTCCTCGAGGTGGTTCATGAGGGGGGGTGACTACAATGTGCTCCAAATCTTGCAGGGGAAAATGCGGTCAGCGATACGGGTCTGTGTTTGCAGGTGAAATTTTCCCCCCTTCTGAAAAAAGGTTCACTTTTGCCCTTTTCGCCAATCGAGGGATGGTGCCTTTGTCGATGGAAGTCTGAAAAATCAAGGTAAAGACCGAGCCCCATCACCCAATTCTTTCAGCATCCCGTGGGGTGATGCCATCGGACCGACTTTGTTGGGATTTAATTTCACCACCTTCCTACGCCTTCCCCGTGATGGATTTTTGGAGCCCGTGTAGTCCCCCTTTCCATGCCACTTTCACTAACTCTTGCGGGGTGTAGCCCGCCCCTCACTGAAGACTAAAATGGAAGGGGTTGTTCAGGATTTTCGGGCTTTGCGCCTTGGGTCTGCCCCAACTGACATTACCTTGGGGGGGGAGACCCGATTTTCGCAGATCTTGACTCTTGTGTAATCCAGAGCGTTTTTTTTTGTGGGTGGTTCGTCTGGGTGCTTGGAGCAGTGGTCATTGAATTTTCCAAATATGCCGCCTCAGTTTCCTTGGATTGTTTGGGAGTTTTTTTGAGACTCATTTTTCAGTTCTGTCTTTGAGTCTTATTTTTTTTTTTTTAAACATGTGCCTTGAGGGTCATTTTTATTCTTCTGCCCCGTTTCTTCATTTTCTTGTAGATGGGACCTCCCCGTTTTATGAAACTCTTTAAACTCCGGGGTAACCCCTGGTTCTCGCTTGGGGGGGGCCTGCTTGTGCGTAGAAGGTCTCCCTGGGGGTCTGGGGCTTTTTTGAATCTTTCCATAGATCCCTTTTAAAAAGGGCCTTTTCCCCCTTCCCGTGTTGCATGGAGCTCTGCATGCTTTCTTCATTCCCTCCCAGTTGGCTTTGCGGTAAGAGGACCCGCGGGGTGGCTGTTTCTCTTTTGGGGCCCCTATGGTTATTCACAATAACAATGTCTGGCGTAGTCCAGGGGTATCTAAAATCTTGGGACTAGGGGGGGTGTTGGTTTAAATGAGGCGGGTATTTTCCTTCTTTTTGTCCATGATATCTGTCCGCCCCCCAGTCCCTGGTGAGTTCCGAACGTTACAGATAGGGTACGGTGCCTTTTTTTCAGGGGGGAGTGTGGCCAGTCCCCTTGGAAATTGAAATTCCCCCCAATTAAGGTTGCATTGGAAATCTCTGTTGCTCTTTCCAGTGATCTTCGAAGTTCAGTCAAGCTTACTGGTCCCGGACAGGGCGGGAGTAGGCGCGAGGTTTAAAAGGGCTTCCCGCCAAGTAGTTTAAGGCCGCCCCCACCATTTCGCAATCATTTTCCAGTTCTGGACAGCGAAGCTCTTCAGTCGAGGGATGCCCAAAAACTCCCCCTCCCTCCCGTTTTTCTGTCCTTTTTTGTAACCCGAAAAAATCCCCCGGATTTTGTCTTGGATAGGGGGCAGCCAGTCCTGTGAAATTAAGTCCGGTTTGGGGCTTTTTAACCCAAACACCCAATCTCTGCCCTTTTCCCAAACCCAATCAAAGTTTTCGTTGAGGAGGGCAGTGGTCTGCCCTTCCCCTTGTTCTTGGCTGGCTTGGGTTTGGGGTGATGGATGCCGGGGTGGGAAATCTGCTTTGAGGGGGGGGTGCAGGGGGGAATCCAGACAAGTCGTTGGTATTTTGTTGGCCAATTTACCCCCTGAAGGTCGAAACTCCGGTATTGGGGTTGCCGGAAAAGCACAGGCCAGTTTCATCGTCATCATTTAGCCCCTCATAGCGGCACGTCGATGCCTGACACCGCGCATGGAACCCGTACCGCATGCTCGCCCTCCACCCCCCTTTTCTTCCCATTCACTGGGAATCACTGTTTCCCCAGGGTAATGGGTGCGCTGAGTTATCTGTGAGTGGGTGGTCCGGGGTTTGGCTTGGCTGGTTAAAAGGTGAGAAGGGAAGTGTTGCAAGTAAAAATACTAGCCCTACGATAAAATTTCGCCTTTTCAGGTAATGTTCGTGAGGGTGTGGTGAAAAACCCACCCCTTTTTCCACTGTGCGGAAAGTGTCCTTTAGCATAAAATTGATGTTGTAGGTCCGACGTGTATGGGGAACCCTTTAGTCCCACGTGGGAAAGTATTGTGGCCCAGCGCAAAAATCACCGCGTTTTAATGGTGGGAAAAGGGGGGGGGGTCTGGGGTTGGGTGTTTAGAATGACAACAAAGTGGGGGGTAGAAACATAAAACAGCAAGGGGTACTCATGAAAATTTGGGGTTGGAGGAAGACTACGGGATGTGCTACCCTTTTTTTGCGGAAAACTTTGATTCGCACTAGTTATAGGAAACCCTGTTGTTTTCATTTAAAAGCAGGAAGTGCCAAAAAGAAAATAGAACTTGAGTGTAACAATTTTAAAAAGTTATATTTCTAAAAGTGGTAAGGTGGATAATTTACCCCCAGCCCTTTTAGGGGCGATAGTTTTTAAAAGCCCCGGAGGGGGGTTTTTTTAGCAAAAAAACGAAATCGGTTTTACCCGGGAAATGTTGGTTTCGTTTCACATGTTCAAAAAGAAAATCAAGCCAAGTTTGTATATAAAAGCTGTAAAACTGTTCTCACAAAAAATACCTTTTAAGTGACTAAAAATAACACCATTTTATCCCCCCCCCAAACTTTAAAAAGGGCAAGAAAAAACGAAGGAAAAAAAAAAGAATCCCTGACACAGAGACAGACAAAACACGTCCACTCGCTGCGCATGCGCCAACCCACCGCTGTACTGTGTGAGATTTAATGTCTAAGGTCTCATAAAGGGCGATAATAGGGTCGCTGTGTGAGATTTAATGCCTAAGATCTCATAAAGGGCGATAATGGGTTATTTGCTGGGATTCATCCCTAAGAGGTCTCATAAAGGGCGATAATAGGGTCGTTATATAGAGTTTCATACCTAAGAGGTCTCATAAAGGGCGATAATAGGGTCGTTATATAGAGTTTCATACCTAAGAGGTCTCATAAAGGGCGATAATAGGGTCGTTATATAGAGTTTCATACTAAGAGGTCTCATAAAGGGCGATAATGGGGTCGTTATATAGAGTTTCCATACCTAAGAAGTCTCATAAAGGCGATAATAGGGTCGTTATATAGAGTTTCATACCTAAGAGGTCTCATAAAGGGTGATAATAGGGTCGTTATATAGGTTTCATACTAAGAAGTCTCATAAAGGGCGATAATAGAGTCGTTGTGTAGGGTTTGCTGCTGAAAAGGTCTCATAAAGGGCGATAATAGAGTCGTTATACACGCTCCACGCTAAGGGGTCTCAGAGAGAACAATAATAGGGTCGTTGTGTAGGGTTTGATGCTAAAGAGGTCCAAGAAAGGGGGCGATAATAAGTCCGTTCCATAAAGTGCCATGCCTAAGAAGTCTCAGATCGTTTTCTCTTTGTCAAGGGCAATGAGAGGGTCATTGTTGGGTTCCATGCCAAAAAGAAAGGGCCCAGCCGGGTTTCTTTTGCTGACACAAAAAAAAAAAAGGGGGGGGGGGGGATAAACCTGCATGCTGTGCAGTCAGGGGACTGGACTCTCGCAGAAACCACGGATCCCCCCCCCCCCCCCCCCCCGTCTTACTCACACAAGGTCAATGCCTCTCGCAGATTCTCTCCCCCCCCCCCCCCCCCCCCCCCCACCCCCCCCCGCCAAAATGCCGGAAATCGCCTCGTGCATGGAGGCGCATGGAAAACGAGATTGATGCCATAAAATGGAAATTATTTCCTGGCTCTGGCACTTGCAATCAAGAAAATAATGTCCGTCGGCAGAGGTGGTGAAAATGACTCATAAAGCACCTCGGACAGACCCATTACCATGGGAATGCCCCACCGACGAGGCTAATGCGGGTCGATCTTTATGAACAGGGCTCAGTGGCGTGAACACACCCGTGCTGTGATCGTGTTTCGTTCCCTGTCTGTTTGTTTGTTTTGTGTTTATTTTGTTGTGATAATCAGGGCACTGGCTGCTGTTATGTTTCAGTATCAGCCGCTGCAGGGTTGTTTGGTCAAACACCGGGGCTGTTTGTTGGGAGGTTTTCGACTGCGTTCGTCAAGTCCGAGATCTTAGGAGACTTGTGACATTGATCTAGATCTAGATCAGCTATGTCACAAGTCCTGAACACGGTCTGTGACCGAAACGTTGAAAATTTTTGTTCTTTTTTTTTTCTTTCTTTCTTTTTTTCTTCTTCTATTAAAGAAATCTTTTTAGCATCTTCAAAGACATTTTGCATCATTTACAAACGCTAATTCCAAGTCGACAGGCATTCAGTGAAGTGGTTTGTTTGTTTAATTGCCTTGTGTGGTGTGTTGGGGGTGTGTGTGTGTGTGTGTGTGTGTGTGTGTGTGTGTTGTGCGCGTGTGTGTGCGTACGTGCGTGCGTGCGTGCGTGTGTGAGTGTGTGTGTTGTTTTAGTTGGATCTCTGCACTCGATATATATATATATATATATATATATATATATATATATATATATATATATATATATATATATATAAAATACAAGCTTTGTTTATAATTCAATATATAATATTATATATAGATCAGTATATTTAAAATGCCTAAAACAATTTTTTAAGTGCTCAACCCCTTGGGGAGCAACATTAGTTAAAACAAGTTAATATATATATATATATATATATATAATATATATATATATAATATATTTTTGTTTTGTTGTTGTTGTTGTTAAATCAACATATAGGCCCTGTCAGACGGCAGCAGAATTGGTTCGTCAAACGTTCAACAAATGAGCCAAGCAAGTTGTCAGACAACATACCAAGTATCCCCTCCCGCCATTCCCCCCAGCAGACGTATAGTGCATTGTAGAGGTCTATTGAAATGAGAGGGGTTAGTTACCGCCAAGGACATAGACAAACAAGAATACAGAACTAGACACAATGTCTATTGAAAGCTTTTTGTTCATTGTGCGTCTAAGGGGAGTAAGCGTACAATAGTCAAGAATGTTACTGTTTATGATAAACTCTGCAAAAAAAAGAAAAAAGAAAAAAAAAAAGAAGCATTTTTCATCATCAATTCGTGCCGTTCTTCACAGTGTTCAGCGTGTTCGGTGGGGAGGGAGCAGGGGTGTGGGTGGGGGTTGGGAGGGGAGGGGGCCGCGGGGCGGGGCGTGAGTGGGTGGGGGTTTCTGCGAACGGAAGCACCAGTAACACACACACACACCAGAGCGAGGCACCACCGATTGATTTTCCAATCTGTCTATTCAAATGTGGTGATGGTCACTTTGGTGTCAACCGCTGTTGCCTTTGACCGAAATCAGTGTCGCGCGGCTTACCTACGATCAGGATGGTATGAAACTTAACAGCAACAGAGGTCTCTCTCTCTCTCTCTCTCTCTCTCTCTCTCTCTCTCTCTCTCTCTCTCTGTCTCTCTCTCTGTCATCTGTCTGTCTCTGTCTGTCTCTGTCTCTCTCTCTCTCTCTCTCTCTCTCTCTGTCTCTCTCTCTCTCTCTCTCTTCTCTCTGTTTCTCTCTGTCTCTGTCTCTCTCTGTCTCTTTGTCTCTGTTTCTCTGTCTGCCTGTCTGTCTGTCTCTGTCTCTCTCTCTCTCTCTCTCTCTCTCTGTGTCTTTGTTTCTGTCTCTGTCTGTCGCTCCCCCCTCTCTCTCTCTCTCTCTCTCTCTCTCCCCTCATCCCCCTTGTCCCGTGTACTGTGGTGTGGTGTAGTGGTGGGTGTGTGTGTGTGTGTGTGTGTGTGTGTGTGTGTGTGTGTGTGTGTGTGTGTGTGTGTGTATGTGTGCGTGCGCGCATGCGCGTGCGTGGGCCTGCGCTCGTGTGAGTGCGCACGTGTTTGCGCGCGTGTGTGTATGTTTGTGCGTGAGATAGAAGAGAGAGAGAGAGAGAAGAGAGAGAGAGAGAGAGAGAGAGAGAGAGAGAGAGAGAGAGAGAGAGAGAGAGGGGGGGGGGGTTGGAAGGTAAGAGCAGAAACACAACAGCTCAAAACAAACAAGCAAAGAAGCAAGAACACCACCACCACCACCTCCATAAAGCGAACACAAGCAAACTCTTCTCGCCAGCAAATGGTAAAAGAAACGAAAAGAAATGTGATTTCAAAAAGTTCAACCCTCATCAAGGATAGTACACCCTCCGTAGGGCGTTCTATTGTTGCTCCACCCACCTCCGTCTTGGAATATAACAGGACGAAACAAGAACAACAGACAAAAGAAAAAAGAGGACACAAGCAAGGAACAGACAACCAAGATAGAATCTAACACAGAAGAAATAAGGATGAAGAGACAAAAATTCTGCACACACACACACACACAACACAGACCACAACACACACACACAGACACACAGACATACAGAACCGCGCCGCACACACACAACACACACACACACACACACACACACACACACACACACACACACACACACACTCACATACATACATGCACAACCGTGCGCGCGCCCACAACACACAACACACACACACCACACGCACACGCGCGCGGACGCCGCGCACCACACACACACACACACACACACACACACACACACACACACACACACACACACACACACACGCGGCACACACACACACACACACACACACACACACACACACACACACACACACACACACACACAGAGAAAAATCACCTCTCACCTATTCTGGCCGCGGGAATAAAAGAATAGTGCAAAGAACAAAATGAACGTAAAAGAAACAAGGCGGATTGCAGAAATAAGTCAAACAAGCAAAAGAAACAGAAAAAAGATATTTAGACAAGATGAAAGCGAGCATTCGACAAACAGTCCCCCATAAATATCATAACAAACATTTCAAGCAGCAAAACAATATGATTGTCAGAGCTTTTTTGTAAGTGAGACAGAAGTCGGGAGAGTTGGGATCTGGAAGGGAGAGGAATTTATTTGAAGCACTAAGACATTAGGAGATTGAAATAAGAGTTTTTTGAAGGTTAGTGAGGTACACTACCGTTGGTGGAGGAGTGAGCTTCATTCTATGGAACCCGAATACGACGAGCTTGATTTAAAAAAAAAGTTGAATTTAGAAAGAGAGAGGGTTACCTACCGCCAAGGACATAGACAAACAAAGAACAGGACAAAAACACGATGCATTTCGACCTCTTGGGTCTTCTTCAGGCAAAAACAAATAACATTTAGGACAGTTCTTCGTTTTCGCTGTTCTTCGTTTCACTGTCCTAAATGTTATCTGTTTTTGCCTGAAGAAGACCCAAGAGGTCGAAACGCATTGTGTTTTGTCCTGTACTTTGCTGTCTATGTCCTTGGCAGTAACTAACCCCCTACCCCCCCCCCCCCCCCCCACGTCTCTCTCTGTCTTTCTAAATTTTGCTTCCTTTTCCGCCCTCAGTCACTTCGTTTTGAAATCAAAGAAGTTAATTCTTAGAACTGGGAAGTGGATTTTGGGAAGGCTTTTTGATGAACTGTTTGAGAATTCGTGAACTGATACTGCAGGTACGTTTCCCATCATGATCTTGTGCATTATCATTTCTTTATTGTGTTTTCGACTGAGGCTCAATGGAAGAATGTAAAACTTCTTAGAGTCCAAGAGGCTGGTGTGTTTAAGACTAGTTTGTGGAAGGGTCCTCAATGGTTTCGGTGTGTTAGCACTTGTGGAATTCCTTAAGGTAGACGCCTAGTAGATGTACGGTTGAATATGGGCATGAGAAAAGGAGCTGGCATGAGTACAGGTCAAGGAAGTCTTTGATTTTGGAGGTTATAGGACTTTCTGGGAAATTCTTTTGTACAGAGAAGTTATATGAGTATACTGGACTGATTTTTATTATCAACGTTTATTCCTAGTACTTAATAAAGTTAACCTGTTCAACGGGAACATTTTTTTTTCAGGTGGTGCGAAGGGGGAGTTACTGTGAGGTTTCGTCTTGTTTCAGATGGTTCTGATAAGCACAGTTTACTTTCATTCTTTCTTTTTTTTTTACTTTCTTCCTTCCTTCCTTCCTTCCTTCTCTTCCTTCCTTTTATTCATTCATTCTTTCTTTCTTTTTTTTTTTTTTTTTTTTTGCTGTCCCAACGTCTGCACCACCTCAGAGGCAGTGCACCCACGCCGCTCATTCCGACACCTCGTCCACAGCCATAGCCCGGCTGGCCCCGCCGCAGCCCCGGCACCGGCAATCCACAGGGAGCAGTCAATGTCAAGTCGTCAAGAGGCAACCCACCGGAGAAGACACTGCACTGCTGCCGAGTCACTTCGGTGGTGTTCAGTGGCGCCTGTTCTGATCTAACATACGCAGGACGCCACCTACTAAGCCCCCTACTGACGACAATAATTGCTTAGTCGCGGAGCCGGCGTGAGTGAGCTCTCCCTCCGGAGGGCGCCACCACGTCCGTCCAACGACAGCCCCCATGGACTCGCCGATACCGGTGACCCCGACAGAACCAAACCAATGCCACAGATGTGGAGAGGACATCGAAACTGAGGTCACAATGAGAGCAGGGCATGAAGGGCCTCAGAATTTGAGACATTTTTTAATATGCTGATCGATGAGAATGA
>CM031628.1:32037218-32047218 GCA_018398815.1 Conus ventricosus
CTTGTTCTTGCTTTTTGTTATATTGTCGTTGTTGTTGTTATTGTTGTTGTTGTTGTCGGTCTTTTTCTTCTTCTTCTTCTTCTTCTTCTGCTTCTTCTTTTCTTCTTCTTCTTCTTCTTCTTCTTCTCTTCTTCTTCTTCTTCTTCTTCTTCTTCTTCTTCTCTTCTTCTTCTTCTTCTTCTTTCCTTATAAATCTTTCTTTCTTTCTTTCTTTCTTTGCCTTCCTTCTTAACGTTTATACTTCTTATCTTCCTTTACCTCTTCCTTACTCTGGTTGTGTTTGCTCTTGCTCGTTATTGTTGTTTACCTGTTGTTGTTGTTTTTCCTCTTCTTCTGCTTGCTTTTTAGATTCTACTCGTTCTTATCGTTTTTGGCCCTTCTAGTTCATGTTCTTCTTCTTGTTCTTCTTGTTCTTCCTCCTCCTCCTCCTCCTCCCTCCTCCTCCTCCTCCTCCTCTCTCCTCCTCTTCTTCTTCTTCTTCTTCTTCTTCTTCTCTTCTTCTTCTTTTTTCTTCTTCTTCTTCTTTTTCTTCTTCTTCTTCTTCTTCTTCTTCTTTTTCTTTTTCTTCTTCTTCTTCTTCTTCTTCTTCTTCTTCTTCTTCTTTCCTTATTCATCTTTCTTTCTTTCTTTGCCTTCCTTCTTACCGTTTATACTTCTTCGTATCCTCCTTCACCTCTTCCTAATTCTGATTGTTCTCACTCTTGCTCGTTATTGTTGTTTACCTATTGTTGTTGTTTTTTCCTCTTCTTCTTCTTCTTGCTTTTCTTCTTCTACTCGTTCTTCTCGTTTTTGCCCTTCTAGTTCATGTTTCTTTTTGTTCTTGTTCTTGCTTCTCTTTTTCGTCTTGTTCTTGTGCGTGTTCATGTTCTTCTTCTTGTTCTTGTTCTTCGTCATTGTCGTCGTCGTCTTCTACTTTACCTCCACCTCTTCCTCTCCCTTATCATCCTCTTCCAGTACCTTTTTCTGTCTCTGTAATGATGGTAATAATTATAAAAATTGGCAGGGGGTTCATTGCTGTTATTGAGTTCGGTTTATTGCTTTTGCTGTTGTTGTTGTTGTTGTTGTGGTTGTGGTGGGTGGTGGTGGTGGTGGTGGTGGTTATTACTAGTGGTGGTGGTTGTGATCTTCATCCTCATTGTGGTGATCGGAGAAGCGCTAAGGGTATGGGAGGGGTTTACAGTAGTGGCTACATGGTATTACCGTAGTTTGAATAGAAATAGTTACTTTTATGATTATTGGTGGCGGTGGTGGTGGTTGGTGATGATGATGAGGTGGTATCAGTGATCTTCGTCGTAATTTTGTGGTGAGATAGTAGGAAGTTTGTGGCGATGATTTCAGTTGGGGTTTCATTAAAGAAGGGTCGCTGCCTGCCGATATGTCCGTGTACGTTAGGCCTTCACCACAGCTGAGACTCGGGTGGAAAGCAAACACATAATTATGTTCATCACATTGCAAACGGGAACTCGTTCCAGCATAACCTGTAAACCATCGTTAGGGTTGAAAAACACCCGGCCATACGCTCCGCTGTAAAAGCGGCGAGCAGCGAAGGCTGTACGCCCTTTCCATTGGCTGAAAAAATAACAACATTTCACAGTTTGACAGCGAACAACAATAAAACAATGCCAGCGACTTGTGCAATCTCGTTCGCGGATCGTTTTTTTTTTTTTACGACGCCGACGCCGAGGGGGTGTTGAATATGATGAAGGCCAGCCGGTAGGCAACAGAATATGCTGTGCCTCATTTATGCAGCGAAGTAAAAGCGAGTGAAAGTGGAAGTAAATGAACGAAGATAAAGATGAAGCTTGTTTAAAAGACGCCATCGCAAAGGATGCAATCTCATGACAAGACGGCGAACTCTTTCCCTTGCATCCGTCTCTCACTGTTTCTCTCTGTCTGTGTCCATCTGTCGGCAAATCACACCCTCACATCACACCCTCCCCCTCCACTCACTCTCCTTCCCTTCCTCTTCTGTCTCTCATTCTCCACTCTTCCTCTACTTCCATTCTCTCTCTGTCTCTCCCCCTCTTTCCCCCCTCCACCCCTTATCATTTAAAATGCTTTTTCGAGTATATTGTATCTTATTTATTGTGCTTTTTCTTGTTCATTTCATTCATATGCTACACACCCACTACATACCATCACACCCTCCCCCTCCACTCACTCTCCTTCCCCTCCTCTTCTCTCTCTCATTCTCCACTCTTCCTCTACTTCCATTCTCTCTCTGTCTCCCCCTCTCTTTCCCCCCTCCCCCCCCCCGGTATTTTAACCCCCCTTTTCCTTTTGGGGCCCCTTTTTTTATTATCTCCCCTTTCCCGGTATTTAAAAAAACCTTTTAAAACCCTCTTTCCCTGTCCCTTTGTTTATTTACCGTTAAACCCCAAAACTTTGGCTTAAAGGGATTAGTTTTTTAAAAGGGCGAACTTTTTTTGTTTGCGCGAAAAGGTTTTTGCCAAAAAAAAATTTCCTTTCCCGGGTTTTTTTGGTTTTTGAATTTAAAATGGGGTTTAAACCCACATTTTGTTTTGTTGTTTTTTTGCTTTTTTTTGTCGTGGGGCCTTTTTTGGGGCCCTTTCCCCCGGGTCCCGTTTGTCTTTTCCCCTTCTCTCTCTCTCTCTCTCTTCTCTCCCCTTTTCTCTCTCTCTCTCTCTCTTTGGTGTGCGTTTGTATGTGTGTGTGTGTGTTTGTGTGTGTAAATAAAGGCAACCCAGGGGGAAAAAACAGAAGTTTGGACGAAAAAAAATTTCCAAAATCTTTTGTTCCCCCATGCAAAACGTTAGACTGTTAAATATCGCCCTTTGGCTTTGAAAAAAAAAAAGCAAAAAAAACCCCCCTTAAAGGAACAGGAACCTTATAAAATACCGCCTTTTTGTTTTAAAAAGGGAACGTGCTTTATTTCGTTTGGGAAGTGCCGTTAGGGGCACCGCGCAAGCGCCGTGATTTTTAATGACGTAGCCCCTCCCGGCCAAGCGCCATTGAAAAAACAGGGGAGTTTGCAGGTTTTGAACTTTGTGCGGAAAAACAAACCCAAATCACAGCCTCGAATAAAACAAAATTACCAGAGCAAATAGGGGGTTTAACCGTTCACATGCACACCAAATCAATTTTTCGGGGGGGGGGGGGGGGGGGGGGGGTAGGGCGGAGAGGGGCCACAAATTTGGGAACAGCGTATTATTTTAATTTGAAACCGGGGGTTCAAAAAAGGGTTCTTAACGAGCTTGCAGAAAACGGGTCGGGGACTGACAAAAAAAATGAAAGAGTTTTATCGCCCGGCTCAGAAAACCCGACCCTAAGCCAATAAAATGAAATCTGACGTGCGAACGCAAACATGTCAAGGCTTGCCCAAACAAAAATGCCTTTTTTTTGGCCATGATGACGTCGCCAGCCTGTCGCTGGGGAGGGTTTCCCAAAAGGGAGGGCCCTGAGGGGGGAAAAATGGGGTGACATTCACCCAAAGGGTAAGCAAAGCTTGGACGAACCCAGTTATACTTGGTCCCCATGCGTTTCTGAGGCAGACGCCCGGGGTGGTTGTGTCGTCTTCAGGGGGGGGGTTTTGTGGTGTTGTTTGCCCACCTTCCCAAATTTTTTCAAAAGGGTCCCCATTGTGTTTTTCTTTCTTTGTTTACCCCCAGTTCTTAAAGAAAAAAGGTAGTACTTTTTAAATTTGGAAAAAACAAAGGGAAATTTGCTCTTTGTGTGTGGGTGGTGTGGTGTGTGTGGTGTGGGGTGTGTGGTGTGTTGTTTTTTCTGTCTGTTTTGTCGCCCGTTGTAAAAATGTTTTTCCACTCGTCCAAAACAAAACTACTGGGCCGTTTCTTTCTGAAAATTTGTAGGAAAGTTCATTAGGGGCCAGGGGATGAGGCCCGATTTTTTCGTTTACCGCTATAGCCGTTACTAAAAAACTGTAACAGCCCGTTAAAGGTTTTTTTTTCTTCTGGAATATCTCGGAAAAATTTCTTGGCCGAAACTTTGTAAAAATTTAGGGAGGTAAGTTCATTATGGGTCACGGGTGAAAGCCCATGTTTTAGTTTAACCCCGTTAATCCCTTACTAACGGCCCGAAAACCCCCTGTAACGGTTTTTTTTTTCTTTTTCGGAATATTCAGAAAATTTCTTGGCCACCTAAAAATTTTTAGGGATGTTTTATTATGGGTCAAAGAATAATGCCCCCTTTTTTTTAGTTTACCTTTTTTTAACCCTTTCTAACGGGTGTTTAAAGTCTGTAACGGTTTTTTCTTCTTTATGGGAAAAATCTCAGAAAGTTTCTTTTGGGCCCACCCTTTTTAAAAAATTTGCAGGTATGTTTTATTTGGGTCCCCGGGTGATCCTGAATTTTTTTAGTTTGCCCCTTAAGCCGTTTTCAACGGTTTTTTTTTTCTTTATGGAAAATTTTTCCGAAAGTACCTGGCCAAAATTTTTAAGCGGTTTTGGGTGGTCTTGTGACAATCGGAGCCTCTGTCCCCTATGTAAGTGATGTAATGCTGAAAAGGATAAAACAAACCCTTAAAAAAACCCTTTTTTTGCCGTTATTTGCTATATAAGTGGGGTTTTAAAAGAAAAATTTGGGTTTTATAAAAAGGGTTTTCCACACAAATGGAAATTCCTTTTTGTGTTTTCCCAAAAAATTTACCGTTAAAAAAAAGTTTTTTCTTGACCATTTTTCCAAATTTTTATGAAAATTTTTTTTTAACCCGGGTTTTGCCCGTGAGGGCAAAAAAACCGGGTTTTAAAAGTGTGTATTTGGTTAAATTTTAAACCCTTAAAACCCTTATTTTTTCCGTTATTTTTTTTTTATATATTGGTGGGGTTTTTAAAGAAATTTTGAAATAGAAAGGGGTTTTGGGCACACAAAGGCACTTTTCCATGGTGTTTTAAAATTGACCGTTAAAAGCCGTTTTTTTCTTGACATATTGTCCCATTTGGGTGGAATTTGGTATGTCCCCCAGGCTTTTGGCCCCGGGGCGACTAAAAAAACCAGTTTTCCCCCCAAAAAAGTAAAATCGGGAAATAACCTTTTAAAACCGTTTTTTTTTCCTTTTTTTCCTTCTCACAAAAGGGGACGGGCCCTTTATAAAGCGCTTTGGAAAATGGGGGTACGGTTTTTTTTGGTTTTGCATCTTGTTTTCCCTTTTTTTGTTTTTCCTTTTTTTCTTTTTCTGTTTGCTGTCTATCTGTTTTGGGCTGTCTTCATACATAATTTTCTCTCTCTCTCTCTCTCCTCCTCTCTCTCTCAAACATTACTCTCTTTATACATTCTCTCTCTCTCCTTCTCCTTCTCTCTCTCTCTCTCTCTCTCTCCCCTCTACTTTTACTCTCCCCCTTTTCTCTCATACTTTCTCTCTCTCGCTCTCTGTCTCAGTTTTTTTCTCTTCTTTTCTCTCTCTCTCTCTCTCCCCTCTCCCCCCTCTCTCCTCTCTCACTCTTTTCTCCCCTCTCCCCCTCTCTCTCTCTCTCTCGTTCTTTTCAGCTTTCCCATTTTCCCCACTTTCCTTTTCTCTTTTGTAGAAAAATTTCCTCTCTCTCTCTCTCTCCCTCTCTCTCCTCTCTCTCTCCTCTTCTCTCTTCTTCCTTTTTTTCTTTTTCGGCCTCCTACGCTTCTTTCTCTCTCCTCCTTCACCCTCTTTTAGTTTTTTTTTTTTTTTCTCCCCCCGTTTTCCTTTTTCCCCCTCCACCTTCATTCTTTCCCCCGGGCCCCCTCCCCTTCTTTTTCTAGCCTCCTTGCCGCCCTTATTTTATTTGTTGGGGTTTTTTTTTTCTTCCTTTTTTTCCCCTTCCCTTTTCTTTTCTTTTCCCCCCCATTTCCTTTTTCTTTTTCTTTTTCCCCCCTTTTTTTTCCTTCTTCTTTCCCCCACCTCCCCCTCCTCCTCCTTCTTTTTTTCTTTCCCCGCCTGTTTTTTTTTTTTTTTTTTTTTTTTTTCCCAAAATTTTTAAAAATTTTTCCCCCTTTTTCTTTTTTTCCCCCCTTTCCCCCCCCCCCCCCCTCCCTTTCCCTTTTCCCGGGCAACGGGGGTTTTTTGGGGGGTTTTTTTTTTTTTGGCAAAGGGTTAAACCTCGGCCCCAAAGGGCCCGGTATGGTGGCCCCCCCCCCCCCCAAAACCCCCTTCTTTTCCGGTTTCCCCCTTAGTTTTAGGGAAAGGGGGGGGGGGGGGGGGGGGGGGGGGTTTATGGTGGTCCCCCGGGAGGCAGACGGGATCCCCTGAAAATCGATATGCTTTTCCCGAAAGGGGGGGGGGGGGGGGTCTAAGGGGGAGTGGCCCCGGGGGGGGGGGGGGGGTTTTTGGGGGGGGGGGGGGGGAGAGGAAAGAAGGGAAAAACGCTTCATTTCCCTGGGGAAAACCCCACAGCCCCTACAAAACGATGGAAACCACCCCTTTCCCAAACCCCCCCCCCCCCCCCCCCCCCCCCCCCCCCCCTTTCACCCCCCCAACCCCTCACTCCCCTCTTTTGTTCTTTTTCGCCCGCTTGGGCCCTTTGGTTTTGGGGGTTCGGAGGGTTGAGGCGATGAACCCAAAAGTTTGCCCCATTAAAAAGGGGGCCCAGGGGATCCCCCCCCCCCCCCCCAACCCCCCTTTTTCCCACACATACCTTCTTCCCCGGCCCCCCCCCCCCCACCCCCCCCCCCCCCCCCCCCCCCCCCCCCCCCCCCCCCCCCCCCCCCCTTTTTTTCCTTGCAGACTCCTTCCCCGGGGGGGTTAAGGACAGCGCGAGCATTTTTTTTTGTTCCGTATCTGTAGATTTTTTTTGTTTGCTAGTTGGGGAAACCCCGGATGAGCTTGGAGAAACGGAGGACAAAGGGGCACGGGTGTGATAGTGAGAGTAAATACGGGGCGCGCGGGGCTTGTGCGCGTGCGTGCGTGCGTGTGTGTGTGTGTATGAAAGTTTGTGTGTGTTTGTATATTTGTGTGTGTGTGTGTGTGTATGTGGGGTGTGTGGGGGTGTGTGTGGTTTGGGGTGTGTGTGGGGTGGGAGTGGGGGGTGGGGGTGGTGGGGAAGGGGAGAGAAAAATCGGAACAACGAAAAGCAAGAAAAAGGGGCGAAAATTTTTTTCCATGAGGAAAAAAAGGGGGGATTAATCAAGAGAGAGAGAGGAGAGGAGAGAGAGAGAGGAAAGGAAAAGAGAGAGAGAGAGAGAAAAAGAAGAAAGACAGACAGACAGGGCCCGACAAACAGAAACGGAGTTGAGGAAAAAATATTAAAAATTGGGCTTTGGGGTTTCTTTTTTTTTTGTCCCGTCTGTCTGTCTGGTCTTTTCGTTTTGTCTGTCTGTCTCTCTCTCTCCTTCTTTTCTCTCTCTTTTTTCTCTCTTTTCTCCCCTTTTCTCTCCCCCTCCCCCTTAGCTTTGAAAGTTATTTTTTGGGCAGAAAAAGTTGTTTTTTTTTCAGAGTCGTTGAATTTTTTACCCCCCCCGTGCAGCTTCCTCGCTTTTTTTTAAAGTTAACAAAAACAAAAAAAACCCGTTTCAGTATTCAGAAAATGGGGGTACTTAGGGGGTAGGGGAAAAAGAGGGGATGTTATGGCAAAACGAACCTTTAAAACAATGTTTTCGACATTTACATATGTAAAATTTTTTTACATCTAAGCGTTTTCTGTCAATTGAAAAAACCCTTGGGAGCTGAAACAAAAAATGCGTGTTCGCATTTCGCTAAAAATTGGGGATCCCTTTAAAAACAATTCGTTTGACTCTTTACGAAATTTTTTTTCAATCAAATTTTTCTCTATGGGAAAACAGAAAAAATGGGGGTTAGACTTGGTAGCGATTCCCCCGGGGTGAATTTTTTCATTTGTTTGCCCGTTAAAAAACGTTTATGTCTATGTTGGCGAACGCCCAACGATTTTGTCTACAGTGAAATAAACCGACACTCTGTGTATGTGAATTCTGCATTTAAATGCATTCGCTATCCGCGTTTAAATTCATTCGATACCAGCTTAGATGGGTTTCGAATGGAAAAAAAACACACTGAAATTCCATATAAGGCGTATAAAAAAAAATGATTTTTGATACTGCAGGAAAGAAACCTGGGTGTCGAATGCACTCGTTTGAATGTTGAGAAATGGTTTAAGGTGACGTTGGCTTGAATCAAGGTATAGGCAAGGAAAATTTATCGGTTAAAAACTTTTAGTCAACATTCAATAGAAAACTGGAACAGCCATCGTCAACATTTAATAGAAAACTGGAATAGCCATCATCAACATTTAATAGAAAACTGGAACAGCCATCGTCAACATTCAATAGAAAACTGGAACAGCCATCTTCAACATTCAATAGAAAACTGGAACAGCCATCGTCAACATTCAATAGAAAACTGGAACAGCCATCGTCAACATTCAATAGAAAACTGGAATAGCCATATTGCCTCCAGTGACAGGTTTGACTTATAGGGAACGTTTCGCAGAAGTCATGATGCGAAGCATATTCACTGACGACTGAAATATGTAATGTTAAGATTTAGTCCAGGCATATCTCATTTGAACATGCATCGTTTCAATTGCAAATCTGTTCGAGTTACAGTTTGATGTGTCCTATGCGTAATATTTACAGAAAGTGTCATTCACGAGAAATATTACAGAAACCATTGTTTGTTTTAAAATGCGTTTGTTTGTGTCTTGCGCAAAGCATGCTTTACTTAACATTTCCATACATTTGCATACAGCTTTTGAATGCAGAGAGACGGCTATTTTATGTTGTCGCATGCAGACTGGTCGCAACGATATTAAGTTGTCTCTTTTCATGTATTGATGTCATACATCTTCGTATTTTGCTGACGTGCCCGTTTATGAAAGGCTGAGGCGTAAATGAATAATTCATTAATTAATTCATTATTCATTTATTCGTTCTCTCTTGTCTCTCTCTGTCGCTGTCTGCTGTCTGCCAGACTCTCTCGTCTCACTCCTCCCCCAAACTACCTAACTCATCCCCCCTTACCCTATCTCCCCCCCCCCCCCCGACTACCTAACCCCCCACGAACCCGACCACCAGTCCAAAGTACAGTAGTAAATCCCACCCCACCTCCGCACATTACTCCACCGGTAGACCTTCAAGGATGGTGCTCAAGCGGGATCGCCATCTTATTACGCTAAGCCTCCATAACGGATTCATATTCGTCCATCTCGCGCAGATTTTTTTTTTTTTTTTTTTAACCACGGCCTTCCAGCCAACGATTAGATGACTCGGAGGATCGGGGGGGGGGGGGGGGGGGTTGCCTTGACCGAAGGTGTGTGGGTGTATGTTCTCTCTCTCTCTCTCTCTCTCTCTCTCTCTCTCTCTTCTCTTCCTCTCTCTTCTCCTCTCTTTTCTCTCTCTCTCTCTCTCTCTCTCTTCTCTCTTTTCTGTGTGTGATTGGAGAGATCCACGCCTGGCGTTTCCTGTCGGGCGTTTAGTTCATTGGTTGCTGGTTGTGTGGTGTCGGTTTTGTTGTGGTGGTTGTTTTTCTGTTGATTAGTCGTTTTAAGAACACTTCCGCGTTGTCTTTCCGAAGGTTTGTGTTGTGGGCGAGAGGGGGTGGGGGTGGGTGGGTGGTTGGGGGGGGGGGGGGGGATCTTCTGTCGTGCGGTTTGTCGGTGTTGGTTATCCTTCTTTGCCTCCTCCTCTTCCTCCTCCTACTCATCATTATCTCGTCTTCTTTGTCTTTGTCATCAGTCGTTGTCTTTCTTTTTTCTTGTTGTTGTTGTTGTTGTCCTTCTTCTTCCTCTTCGTTTAAATGCTGCTGCTGCTGTTGTTGTCTATTTCTTTTTTCTCTTCTGTTGTTGTTCGTGTAGTTGTCGTCGTCGTGTTGTTGTTGTTTTTTGTTGTGTTGTGTTGTTGTCCTTCTTCCTTCTTCTTCTTCTTCTTCTTCTTCTGTCTTCGTCTCGTCGTCTTCGTCTTTTTCTTCTTCTGCTTCGTCTTTTTCTCCTTTTCTTCCTCCTGCTGTTATTCTCTTCCTTCTTTCTTTCTTTCTTTCTTCTCATCCTCCTCCTCTTCCTGAACGCGGCTGGCACGGAGTGAATACCTCCATCCAGTCCTGTTG
>CM031628.1:32054718-32057408 GCA_018398815.1 Conus ventricosus
TGCCAGTCTGTTTTCTTTCCTTTCAGGTGGTGGCTTTCGTTGTCGTTGTCGTGTCGTCGTCGTCGTCGTCGTGTATTACACCTTTCATTCTCTCTATCGTCCCACTTCTGCTCTCCTGCTCTATCTTCTTCTCCTTCTCCTTTTTTTCTTCTTTTTTCTTCTTCTTCTTCTTTTTTTCTCCTCTTCTTCTATTTTCTTCTTCTTTTCTTTGTTCTTTTTTTCTTTTTCTTCGTATATCTTATTTCTTCCTTTTCTTCCTTTTTCTTCTTCTTCTTCTTTTCTTCTTCTTTTTTCTTCATCTTTTCTCTTCTTCTTCTTCGTGTTATCTTGTTCTATCCATGTCTGGCCCCCTCCCCACCACCCTTTATTGTAATTTAAAAAAAAAAATCTGTCTGAGTTGTGATTGATATGTCGTCGACGTTTCGTTGTTGTTGTTGATGTTGTTATTGTTCTCCTCTCTCTTCGTCTTCTTTTTCTTCTGTCTTTTTTTCTTTTCTCCGTCCTTCCTCTCCTCCTCTCCTCTCTCTCCCTCTCTCCTCCTCTCTCCTCATCCTCCTCCTCCTCCTTCCTCCTTCTTATTCTTCATCTTTTTCTTCTTCTTTCCATCTTCTTTTTTCTGTGTTATATTTTCTTTTTGTGAGTTTCATTTTTTTTACCTTCGCAGTTGCAGCTTCTTCTTGTTCTTCTGTACTTTTCCCTTCTTTGTTTCTTTCTCTTTTTAACTCTGTCGTTCTTCTTCCATTACACTATCTTTTTCTTTGTCGTTTCTTCTTATTACACTATTCCTTTCTTTGTGTCTTCTTCATAACCACTATCTTTTCTTTGTCGTCCTTCTTCCCATTACCACCTATTTCCTTTTTTGTCGTTCCTTCTTCCCATTACCACTATCTCATTTCTTTGTCGTTCCTTCTGTCCAATTACACTATCTCCTGTTCTTTGAGTTCATTCTTCATTCCCACTAACTCCTTTCTTTGTCGTTTCTTCTTCCATTTACACTATTTCCTTTCTTTGTCGTTCCTTCTTCCATTACACTTTTCCTTTCTTTGTCGTTCTTCTCCATTACCACTATTCCTTTTTTTTTACATTCGCTTTTTTCTTTGTTTCTTTTCTTTTTTCATTCGTTTCTTTCTTTTGTAGCTTCTGTTTGTCTTTGGTTTTTCCTTTGATTTATGTTGTTGTTCTTTATTAATATTTTTTTTTTCTTTCTATTTTCTTCTTTTTGTTTTCAATTATGTGCTGTTCGTCTTGCTTTTCTTCTTTCCTATTTTCATACCTTTCTCTTTCGTTATGTTTATTTTCTATTTCTTTCGACTGTCTTTTTCTTTCATCCTTTCTTTTCAATTTTTTTCTATTTACGTATTCGCACTCAAAGTTGTTTCATCTATTTTCTCTTTGTTTATTTGTTTCTTTGTTTTTTCTGTATTCTTGTTTTTTCTTGCCCACTCTTCTCTGCCTTTGTTTCTTTTTCCTTTTTCAGCTGTCTTCTTTTTTCGTTCTGTCTTTTTTTTCAGTTTCTCTTTTTTTTAAAGTCAGCATCTTCCCTTTCTTTTCTTTGATTTTTCATTTTGTTACAGCTTCTTATTTTTTTTCTTTCTTTCCGCTGCCGTTTTTTTCTTTAAAAAAAAATTGATTATTTGCTCTCTCATTCATTCTGCTTTCTCATACCTTTGTCTCAACTACTTCTTATTCATTCATTCATTCATTCATATTCATTTCATTCATTCATTTTTCCTTCACCTTTCTTTCGTTCTCTCCTCTATTGATTTATTTTTTGTCTTTCATTTCTTTTTTTTAGTTCTGTGTGTCTGTTGTGTCTGTCGGTCTGTCTGTCCCCGCTCTCTCTCTGTCTCTCTCTCTTCACTTCCCAAGATTACCGTCGTCTTCATAGATAGAGGGGAGCGGCAATTTTCCCGAGGACAGGATTTGAAATTGCATAACGGCCCTTCCTGTCATGGTCCCAGATTTATGGTGACACTGCTCATCGGCCGCTGCTTTTTATAGGAGCTCCAAGATGTTTAATCCAATTTTTGTTGTTTTCTTTTTCTGTTTTTTTTTCCCCCTTTTTTATTGAAGTGTGCGGAAATTTCGAAGTTGTGCATTGTGGCATTGTATGGTGTTGTTGGTGTTGTTGTTGTAAGTGTGGGATGTGAAAGTTTTGTATTATGTTTGGGTGGTGGGATGTAGGTCCTTGTGTGTTGTTTTGTTTATGTTGTTTTGTATTATGCGGTGTTTGTGGTTTTTTTTCCGTTTTGTTGGCCTAGCGGCGCGGGCACTCTCCAGAGGACTGCTTCAGTTTCGTCAACGTTTGCCTTTTGACTCCGGCTAGGCCCTAACCAGTCAGCCACCGCACTGCCAAACTGTGGTACACAAGGTATGTGTTTGGACGCTTCGAGGATGGTGCAACATAATATTTACTGTACAGTGGTTTTTAGGAAAATATTTCTGTAGGAGATCAATAGCGCAGTGAGTACATGAGAGGTGACAAAAAGTGGCATTTGGCTCTTCTTGTGAGTACCTAATTTAAGTTCGTGTTTAAAACTTTTGACAGAACTTTGTGACCGGCATAACTGCTGGCAGGCGCCGCATGCGTCGTTGGCCGGCCTGGTACAAGCCGAAGCAAAGACTGTAGCCCTACCGGCGAAGTAGGCTAAGCGTTGGCCAAAATTTTGGTGAATGAAAAGTTATTAGCA
>CM031628.1:32067508-32074621 GCA_018398815.1 Conus ventricosus
ACCTTTTGATAGAATAAATGATCGCAACTTCAATGCTTTGAATAAATAAATTGACAAATTCTTAACAGCTTGCTCATGAGTATATGCAAGAAGAAATGCCAATCTAAACTGACTTGGGAATTTATAAAACTTGAACGGTATATACTGGGCTCTTAATTTGTGCAAGACAGGGCAACACAACACAAAATGCTCTTCATTTTATGTATCCTTTCTACAAAAGGGACATATTAAATCTGCTTCACTATGAGAACGATGACGGTGATAATGCTCGGCAATTTCAGAAATACCAAGCCTGAATCTAGTCGTTATATACTTTAAGTGCCTTTCCAGATTTAGCTGTAGATAAGTTTTAACATCAGGTACGGTGCAAAAGGACCTGTAAAAAAATAAATCTTTCTCTGTTATCCATATGAAATTCCATTCTTGCCACCTGCACAAAACCAATCTATCTCTAAAGACTCTGAGTAAATCGCGGTCGCATGAACGCCTTGATTCAACCAAACATAACCACATCCAAACAGATACAATTTACAACGAACATTTGTTAAAGGAGAGAGAGAGAGAGAGAGGAGAGAGAGAGAAGAGAGAGAGATGAGAGAGAAGAGAGAGAGAGACTTTTGACACTTATGATATTTTATTGTCATTACCATGATATTTTATTGTCATTACCAAAGAGGTCTTTTAACAAGGGGGGGGGGGGGGGGGGGGGGGAGAGGAGGGGGTAACAGAACATTTCCCTCTTCCTTTCTTGCAAACAAATAGTACACATTCATTCCTAGTGTGCATCAAATCAAAGGTTAACAGAAACAAATACATTCGTAACATTTCCTTATGTCCTCACGCACAGGAGAGAGAAAGAGAGAGAGAGAGAGAGAGAGAGAGAGAGAGAGAGAGAGAGAGAGAGAGAGAGAGAGGCGTAGGGGAGGGGCGGGGGGGGGGGGGGAGGGAAGAACAAACACTCCCCTCCTGTTTTTCTTCACGCTAAACGATCTGGGAAAGTGGAGAGACGAAGAAACAAACCGGACACGTCGCAGGGCAGGAAACAAGCCACACGGAGATACGACGTCTGGCTCCACCAATAAAAGCTGACGAGATCCGAAAGGGGACAGGAAATTGTACGAATAAAGTAGGAAAAGAGATCCGGTGGAGGTCGGAGAACTGCTGTGAAAAGGATAGAATAAAAAAAAACAACAACAACAACCGAAGCAGTCTTGCAAACTGTTGTGAATAAAGAAGAGGGAGACATGACTATGGATCAGAGAATTTGGAATAAATGAGAGAAAGACACAGAGAAGGTCAAAGAAGTGTGTGGGTAAAGGAAGGAAAGGGACCCGGATGGGGGACAGAGAGTTTGGAATAATGAGAGAAAGACACAGAGAAGGTCAACAGAAGTGTGTGGGTAAAGGAAGGAAAGGGACCCGGATGGGGGACAGAGAGTTTGGAATAAAGGAGAGAAAGAATGGGAAGGTCAGTGAAGTGTGTGGAATAAAGAAGGGAAAAAGATTTCAAAGGAAAATCACGAGGTAAAGAAGGGGAAGAAGAAAGGACCGCAGAGGGATCAGAAGAATTCGCGTGAACAAAGGAAGGAAAAAAGTACCCAAGGGGTGTACAATTTGTGTTAACAAAGGAGGGAAAAGAGACCCGAGGGGTGTAGAAATCGTCGTGCAACAAAGGAAGGAAAGAGACCCGAAGGGGTGTTGAGAAAATTTGTGTGAACAAAGGAGAGAAAGAGACCTGAAGGGTCTAGAAATGTGTCCAAACAAAGGAAGGAAAGAGACCCTAAGGGATGTAGAAATTTGTACAAACAAAGGAAGGAAAGAGATCCGAAGGGGTGTAGAAATTCATGTGAACAAAGGAAGGAAAGAGACCCGAAGGGGTGTAGAAATTTGTGTGAACAAAAGAAAGAAACAGACCCGAAGGGGTGTAGAAATTTGTACAAACAAAGGAAAGAAAGAGACCCGAAGGGGGTTTGTAGAAATTTGTGTTGACAACAAAGGAAGAAAGAGACCCGAAGGGGTGTAGAAATTTGTGCGAACAAAGGAAAGAAAGAGACCCGAAGGGATGTAGAAGTTTGTGCAAACAAAGAAAGGAAAAGACCGCGAAGGGGGCTAGCGTACCTTGTAAAGACAGAGGGAAACAGACCTAAACGGGCGCTGGCAGAAATGTACGGAAACATCCACAACTTGTGGGTGGAACCAAAGAGCTGGAGTCGGCAGGAGATGACGGGAGGATATGAAACGGACACTTGTCTGCCAGGAGATCCACCCGTGGTACAGGTGGAAAGATTGGGGTTTGTGGAAGAGGTAAGGTAAAGTAATGTTGCTAATGAGCCCGGCCGCGACCACAAAGGGCCATATCAGGGACTGACACCGCGTTGAAGTTTGTGAAAGAGAGAAATGATGACTAAGAAGGAATTACAAGTTAGTCGTGCTTTGGGTTTTGACACAGGGATCTTCCTTACGAGGGACACGTTGAGAGGAAAATAAGAAGCCGAGCATATTTGAAATATGCGTAAGGCTGAAGTGGGGCTCCATGGTGTCTTTCTTTCTTTTTGTCTTCCTTTCTCTCTCTCTGATTCCCTATGTTCTTACTCTGTCGTCCTCTGGTCTTTCCCATCTCTCTCTCTCTGTCTGTCTCTTCCTCTCTCTGTTCTCTGAGTCTCTGTCTCACTCTGTCTAAGTCACTACACCCTTGCCCCCTGCCCCCATCCCACCCCCTCCATTCTTCCTGTCTCTTCATTTCCCCCACTCCTGCTACGAACTCTGACCATGTGACCGAAAGGGAATCAGCACCGCCCATTGACAGTTGCAATAACAATTCACACTCCGCCCCCCCCCTCCCCCCCATCTCCACCCTTCCGCTCCTACTTTCCCAAAACCACACACACACACACACACACACACAACACACACACACCCCCCACCTCACCCCCCCCCATTTACACCCATTCTTCCTCCTCCCCCAAACCGCCACCCCGTTACGCCCGTCTCTTTCATCAGTGAGAATGGCGAGAAGCAGAAGACCGCGGTGATTTGGAACCCCCCCCCCCCCCCCCATCCACCCTCCCCCACCCCGCCACCCCATCTCTCTGATGAGATGTGGAGTAGGTACGGTATATATTAGTTTGTACGTCCTCTGGTGAGGAGACGGGGACCCTTGCGGGGGGAACGGGTCGAAGACAAACGCGTGATTGGAGGCCAAGATTGTGTGTGTTAATAGGATTTGGGTGGTTTATATATGAATGTCTGTGTATGTGAGTGTGTGCATGTGTGTGTGTGTGTGTGCGTGTGCGCGCGCGCATACATGTTGGGAGGACGGGTCGAAGACAGACGCGAGAGTGGGGGCTACCATCATGTGTATTTATAGGATTTTGCTGGTTTGTATATACGTATATGCGTGCAGGACAGGAAGCAGTCACACACACACACTCACTCACACACACACACACACACACACACACACCTCTCTCTCTCTCTCTCTCTCTCTCATCACTTACACATAAACACATACCACGACCCACAATTACAAGTGGCCTGGCGTTTACTCATCGTTGTGGATAGAAAAGAAAGGTTGACTGAGAGAGAGAGAGAGAGAGAGAGAGAGATTAAATCGTGGGGCGAAGAACAACACTGTCCTCCCGCCCTGTCCACGCTTAATGGACCCGGCGATGCAGGACACGAGGGAAACAGACCAGACACGTGCAGGACAGGAAACAGTCACGCAGGACACGTGCAGGACAGGAAACAGCCACGCCAACACGTGTAGGACAGGAAAACAGTCACGCAGAAACGTGCAGGACAGGAAACAGTCACGCACACACACACGTGCAGGACAGGAAACAGTCACGCACACACACACACACACAACACACACACACACACACACGTGCAGGACAGGAAACAGTCACGCAGACACGTGCAGGACAGGAAACACACACACACACACACACACACACACACGCACACACACACACACGTGCAGGACAGGAAACAGTCACGCGACACGTGCAGGGCAGGAAGCAGTCACGCAGACACGTGCAGGACAGGAAACAGTCACACAGACACGTGCGGACAGGAAACAGTCACGCAGACACGTGCAGGACAGGAAACAGTCACGCAGACACGTGCAGGACAGGAAGCAGTCACGCAGACACGTGCAGGACAGGAAGCAGTCACGCAGACACGTGCAGGACAGGAAACAGTCACCACACACACACACACACACACACACACACACACACCACACACAACGTGCAGGACGGGAAAAACAGTCACAACACAGACACGTGCAGGACAGGAAACAGTCACACACACAGAGACGTGCAGGACAGGAAACAGTCACGCAGACGCGTGCAGGACAGGAAACAGAAACACACAGACACGTGCAGGACAGGAAACAGTCACACAGACACGTGCAGGACAGGAAACAGTCACACACAGACACGCACAGGACAGGAAACAGTCACACAGAAACGTGCAGGACAGGAAACAGAAACACTCAGACACGCGCAGGACAGGAAACAGCACACAGAAAACGTGCCAGGACAGGAAACGGTACACACACAGACACGCACAGGACAGGAAACAGTCACACAGACACACAGACACGCCACAGGAAGGAAACAGTCACACAGACACGCGCAGGACAGGAAAACAGTCACACATGCACACAGACACGTGCAGGCCCAGGAAACAGTCACACATGCACACAGACACGTGCAGGACAGGAAACAGTCACACGACAGACACGCGCAGGACAGGAAACAGTCACACACACAGACACGTGCATGACAGGAAACAGCCCACAGACACACAGACACGCCCCAGGACAGGAAAACAGTCACACACAGACACGCGCAGGACAGGAAACAGTCACACACACAGACACTCGCAGGACAGGAAACAGTCACACGGGCCCACACAGACACGCACAGGACAGGAAAGGGTTTCACACAACAGAACACGTGCAGGACAGGAAACAGTCACACACACACGGGACACGTGCATGACAGGAAACAGTCACACAGACACACAGACACGCGCCAGGACAGGAAACAGTCACACACAGACACGCGCAGGACAGGAAACAGTCACACACGACACGTGCAGGACATGAAACAGTCACACACACAGACACGCGCAGGACAGGAAACAGTCACACACACAGACACGCCCCAGGACAGGAAACAGTCACACAGAGACACGTGCATGACGGGAAGCAGTCACACACAGACACGTGCAGGACAGGAAATAGTCACACACACACACACACACACACACACACCACACACACACCCCACCACACACACACACACACACACCACACACACGTGCAAGACAGGAAAACGGTCACACAGAAAACACGACCCCTGGCCCCACCAAACACCAGCAAAAGAAGAAGAGATTCAAAAGGGATCAGGAGATCTGATGGAGACCAGGGAATTGTGTGAAAAAAAAAAAAGGATTGGACAGAAAATCGAACGGATGAGCAAATTTTGTGAATAAAGAAGGAAAAGAGACCCGAAGGGGAAGGGTGGGTTAGGGGGGGGGGGTAATAGAGATCATGTTATTAAAGTAGGAAATAGATTCGCGGGGGGGGGGGGTGGGGGGGGGGGGGGGGGGGGGGGGGGGGGGGGGGGGGGGGGGTGGGGAAGCGGGGTTGTTGTGTCAGGAGAATTATGGGAATAAAGGAAGGAACATATTCGAAGGGGTCAGATAAAATCATGTGAATAAAGAAGAGGGAAAAAAAAAGAAGACTTGAAGAGGGCCAACGAAAGGTGTGGATAAAGGAAGGAAAAAGACTCGTACAGGGTCAGAATATTGGATGAATACAAGAGGGGAAAGGGGCCCGAAGGGAGCCAAAATAGTGTGTGAGTGAAGGACGGTAAGAGACCTGAAGAGGGTCAGGAATTCTGTAAATAAAAAAAAAGAAAAGGAAGAAGACCCGAAGGGAATGGATATGGAGGGATGTGCAGGGATCGATTGGCGGAAGGGATGGGTGGGTGGGTGGGTGGGTGGGGGGGTGGGGGGGGTGGGGGGGGGGGGGGGGCGAGGGGGGGAAGAAGCAGAAAAACGTTTGAATATAGCGGGAGCGACAACCGAAGGAGGAGGGAGGGTGGGTTATCATGTAAATAATGAAGAGAAGGCAACCCAGGGGTGGGGTGGGGTGGGGATGGGGTGGTGGCAAAGAACCGTTTCAATGCAAGAGGCCAAGAGACCCGAAGGGGGCTGGAGAATCGTGCTGACTAAGGAAAAAAAAAAAGGAGACCCGAAAGGGGGTGGGTGGGATGGGGCGGGGCATTGTATGAATTACGGAAGGAAAGACAGCCCAAAGGGAGGGGTGGAGTAATGAATTAAGTGAATGAAAGAGGAGAAAAGACCTGAAAAAAGGCGGGTAGATGTACACTGAATAAACCCCCGTAGTACCAGGTGAAATGTGGGAGTGGGGCAGGACATTGGCGGAAGGATATGAACCGGAAACCGTTCTGCCGGAAGATCCTGTGCGGCCAAACGCGTTTAAATGGATATCTGGGAACTGGGTACAGACACGGTTTGTGAAAACACACACACACACACACACACACACACAGAGAGAGAGAGAGAGAGAGTGAAGAGATGAGAGAGGGGAGAGAGAGAGAGGGAGAGGGAGAGAGAGAGAGAGAGAGAGAATAACGTCATCAACGTGTTGGGTTTCTGCTTGCCCGCACGAGGGACAGACATATGACACCGCATTGAAATACACAAAAAGACTTGAGAGTAAAAGCTCGATTGTACATATTCCTTTATCTTGCCTTTCCCTTTCGTTTCCTCTCCGCCCCTCCCCACCGCGCACCCACTCCTCTCCCCCCATCCTTCCCCACTTTCTCTTCTCTCTGTCTCTGTCCTCTCTCTATCTTTCTCTTCCTTCTCTCTGTGTCTGTGTGTCTGTCGATCTGTCTGTCTGTCTGTCTGTCGTCGTCAGTCAGTGTCTCCTCTTTCTCTCTCTCTCTCTCTTCCCTCTCTCCTCTCTCTCTCTCTCTCTCTCTTCTTCTCCCCCTCCTGTTCTGCTCTTCTACCCCCTCCCTCCCACCGTCCTCTTCCCCTCCTCTCTTCTCGTCTTCTTTCTACCTCCTTA
>CM031628.1:32074721-32094958 GCA_018398815.1 Conus ventricosus
CAGATCACCTACAACTCAAACCCCCAAATTGGAAAAAGAATATCTTGAAATAATAAAAAAAATTCGAACGCATCAAGCAAACATGAGAAAAGATTTAAATGAATTGGATGAAGCTATGCTTGATCTTATAATAAAAGTTGATGAAAAATATAAACCCGAAGAATGTATACAATTATGCCGTCCTCCAATGTCCTATGCATATGAAAACTCTGGATTAACAAACACCCGTTTTGTGTTTGTTCTATCTAATGACTTCTTTTGTTACAACTTGTGTGTTGATCTCATGTAGATTAGATCGCAGTTTTACGTTGTCATGATGAAAAGTCTTATTGTCAAACAATGCTTCTTTGTAGTTGTCCATGTGATATGTTTGACTGCACAACACTGCGAGATATTCCCTTTGCTTTCTTAATGGTTTTCTCCTGACTCGAAATACTGTACATTTTCGATCTTAACCCCACATACTCCTTAATCACCTTTCCAGATAATTCATCCTTCATCTTTCCTAAAACCTTCTATTAGTAATTAAATGCAAAGGCGAATCTTTAGGGTAATCGGATGTGTCGTACCATCCACTCGCTTCTTTAGCTACTTCGATTCCATGTCTTTATAGATGTCTTCAGTAGGGATATCTATAACAAAACTATCTGTATCTGTGTAAAGCACTCTGGACTCAGATACAGGGGTTTAAAGTAGTCATAAAGAAATTCTAACATCAAAAGCTTGATAATTCTAAAACGGTAAACCCGATAAATACAGGTTTGTCCAATTTAACTTTCTTTTTTTTCATCATTATGCCAAAAAGCTGATCATGAAATCTTCTAAAGTCCTGATAATTAGTTTTGAAGTTAGCTTAATTGCTTCGTTCTCTTTGGTGACCAATCTGACATCTTTACGCTTGTGCGGATTCTCCATAGTCTTTCCAAAACAGCTGTTGTTCATCAGCTTGAAAAAGTCTTTTTCTGAAGCATCTGTGGATTTAGTTCTGAGATCAGTGTTCTTCATGATGTATGGTTTCATGAACTGTTCTTGATCAAAAGCAATTATACGATGAACAGCTTTCAACTTCAAACCGTGTCTTAAATAAAATTGTAGAAGTCTGTAATGACAGACATAATTTTTTTTGCCTCGAAGATTGGGCACAAGTTTAGGCGGCTCTCTGGAATTCGTCTTTAGACTTTCTGCTGCTAATGGATAGTCATTATGCAAGTCATGGAGTTCATGAGGATATTCTAAGTCAACTTCTAGAATAAGACCTCTTTTACGATCAGCTGTAAGAGTATGCAGATGTTCTACAAATTCTTGAATGTTTTTAATACCACCAGTGTACATTTTAAAGTTGCGTAATGGAAGCGATTGCGCCATTGCCCATCCATACAGATTGTTTGCGTCTAAATACATGAGATAGTTAGACCTTTTACTTGGATCATAGTCGTCCAAGTATTTGTTGTTTGCTTTACAGTAATGGTGCGACGCCATACTAATTCCTCCACGCAATCCGTTTTCAATCATCTGAAGCATTGGTAGGTCAGACAATAAATCAATCTGTACTCCAGTAAACTTTAAGAAAGCGTCCCAGCTCATCCCGGGCGCAGAAATATAATGCGCAGGATCCAAACTGTAATGTTTTATGCAGGTCTTTCTGTAATTTTCAAAGACGTCCGCCAACAAACATACATTGGCCATTAAGTTAGGAGTCATGATAGTCTCCCATCGTTTTACAATCTAACTTCTGCCACGCATCTTGAGCATGCTGGTAATCAGAATCACTGATGTCCTTTCCTCTAAGACTAGAAAAGAACGCGCCTTTAGGTGGAAGTGTATCTTCTTCAAACCTTTCCCAACTGTTCATGTACTCATAAGGGTAAACGCCCTTTCTAACGAGAGTTTGGGTCAAATAATTCTTCCGTTTATTGGGCAAGACTTTAAAGACATAGCCAGCGACTCTAATGAACCCATCATGTGTTGCATAGAGTCATAAAAAGACATGTTATTTAAAGTGAAACACATGTACTTTTCTGATGACTGTGCAATGCATGACACCCTGAAGGAGTTGGTTACTGCTTTCATTATAAGGTGAGAGTCATAACCACGCAAGTTATGAAAGAATATAGGCAGCTTCCATGTCTTTGGTTCAAACATTAGTTGAAGATTGCATTTACTATGTGCTGCTCCTCTGAACTTTCCGCTAATGTGATCATGGTCTCTTACTGTCGGATTTGTTGCTTCACTGAGTTCTAAACCACAAATCCAACAATGTGTGGCTGATTTATACTGTTCTTGGTCTTCGGGCGTCATTATGATTTCAGATAAATTCAGATTATTAGAACAGTCATTACGCACTTGCTGCAATGCGCTGTAAAAATCTTCTAGCCGCATCAGTCCTCTGTATAATTCTGGTGCTGAATGAGCGCCATCCGACCTGACAATAACGAAGGCAAATGAACAAATCTGATGATTACTCATTAAGACTGTTTTAGGAAGTCTCTGTGGCGCTGGCCCTTCATAAGGAACAATGAGTGATTCAAAGTCTGCGAAAACTACGTATGGAGAATTTTGCATTTTTTTCCAGTTCTTAAAATTTAACTTTAGATCCGGGTGGGGCGAATTAGTTCGGGTATTAAAAGTAAAACGGGGCCCCGTACAGTTTTTTTTTTATGTTCCCCGGGCCGCTTGACAGATGGAATTCTTTTTAAAACATTTTCTGCAAATTTTTTGTTTATGGTAATGCTTTGAAGTATCCCCAAAAATAATCTATCATTTTTGTAAAATGTTAATGCTCCCCCCGCGGGGGAAAACATCAGAAAGAAAAGCATCATGATTTTTGTCGGGATAAACCTATTGTTGGGCTTTTCTTGGACATTTTTAAATTGGGTATTTAGATTTGTTTTTTCCCCCAATCCCATGTGAAATCTTTAAAACGTTATTGGTTTGTTTTGTTTTTTTAAAACTATCAAGGGAAATTCCCGTTTCGGAAAAGGACCCCCCCACAAAAAGTTAAGATCATTGATGAAAGGGGTGTTTTTTAGACACTCTCTCTGCTTTTTTAAAGCAAGTGATGAAACCTTGCGAAAAACACACCAAATAAAACATTTGTTGTCTGTATTCTTTTTTTTTTAAAAACTGTTTTTTTTGGGCGACTAATTGGGGTAGTGGAAGTAAGACTGCCAACAATGGGCGCAAAATTGCCGTTTTAATCTGATCTCTAAGACTTCGCCCTCTGACCAACCAGACCCTTTCTCATTTTGGGTTTTTCGGCGGCTACTTAAAAACGTGAAAGCAGTTGGTCTCCCCAAACCCCGGGGGTTTTAAAATTTCCATTATAAAGAAAGTTTAGTCTGTTGTTTAGCCCGAGCCCCCCAGACTTCTAGATTTTCTTCATTTATTGTTTTTATAGTCGATTAAAACAGCTAACATTACTTTAACGGCGGGTCTATTGTTAGTTTCCCCGGGGAATTGAGAAATACCCATGAAAACCCTTCCCCGAAACTTTTGCTGGATTAATGACTTTTTTAAGATCATTCATTTAGTGCTCTTGAAAAATTTTTCTTGCATTGCTTAAAAGAATTGTCTGGGCCCTTCATATAGCTTATCCATGGTGGGGTTTTTTTCAACCCCAAAATATTTTTTTAAAATTTAAAAAAAAAAACTTAATCAAAATCAATATGGGACGGTTTTTTTGTGTTGGCCCTCAAAACAAAAGTATAAACCCCCCTTTTGGGGGGTTTTTAAAGTGAGCTGTTTGGGAACAGGGTTTAATTTTTTCTTTATTTTTTTTTAAACTTTTCCTTTTTTTTTCTGCGGGGGGGTTTTTGGTGTTGAAAAAAAACTTGCCTCCCCCTTTTCTTTGAAGATCAAACTTTTGTCTTTTTTAGTCATCAAAATGGGCCGGGGGAAAAAACGACTAAATTCTTCACCCGGGAATTTTTTTGAGTCAGCTATTTGCTTTATTTAAAATAGTTTAAAAGGAACAAAGGGTTTAGCTGTTATTAGTTAAAACCATAGCTGTGTGTTTTTTGGGGTTCATTTTTTATTTTTTTTGCTACAGCACCTACAGTTTTAAATGAACATGGGCCAAGAGCAAAAGACAAACCACCTAGAGGTAAAGGCGGGTGCGCCTAGGGCCCTTTAAAAAGAGACAACACTCTTTCCCCTTGTGATAGAGCATTTATGTCGTTGCCCCAGTATTAACATAGGAAACACATTAAAGGCAGAAAGAATACCCGTTTGGTTTTTGCTGTATTTTAAAAGGGGCCCCGGCTCTAGTCCCTTGCTGCTTTGTGAAATTGTTTTAATCTGAAAGTTTTTAGCTAGGGTTTTTCTACACCCCTTTCTTTTTGGACGACTCTGTGGGGTACTTTGGTTTAATGCTGAAAGACATGCTTTTTTAAAAAAAAAAAATTAATTATAATGTATTTTTTCAAATTCGTTTACTTGAATTTTCATTGGCTAAAAATATTAAAAACAAATATACTTTAAAGGGCCGGTTTATCGACATTTTTTTCTTTTTTCAATTTGAATGTTTATTATGTTCTGACGGTTTTTCCCGCTTTCCCAAGTAACTGATTATCCCCCTTTTGGACCTAGGTCAATCCATAAAACCGTATTTCGTTTTTTAAAAAATTTTGATCAAGTCTAAAAATTAAAGATGTAGATCTTTGAAACGGGGCCCCGGGGGGGATTTTCTACCCCTCCCGCCCTCCAAAAAATTTTTCCCTTTATTTCGTCAAAATGCTGATAAGGTTTAAGCCCGCTAGCGTAGATTTGGTTGGGGAATTACCCAATTGTACATTGCATTTTTGTTATTTTGGGTTAACAAAATTTTCAGTAGGTCTTTCGAATGGTCCCCCTTTTCACACAGCAAAAAAAATCCCTTTTTAAAGGCGATCTTGGGGTGGCACTAAAACAAAAATTTCCAAATAGTGCTGCCTTGCTTTTAGATATTTGAATGATGAATCACTTTTTGTAATATATTGAAATTTTGACTGATTTTGTTCCCTAAATTTACCCTTTGCAAAATTTTGGGGGTTGCTAACAACGCCCAAATTTAAAACCGAATGCCCAAAAAATGCGGTACTTTGCTTGGGTGTCTTTTGATTAAAACCGTTTGTAGTTTTTAAAAAGTTAGTTAAATATGACAATCTGTCTTTTAATGCCCTTAAAAAGTATGGAGCAGGGGTTTTTTTAAAAAACTAAAAAATCAGGGGTATGAAAATCGTTTTTCCAAATCGAAATAACTTACAGCAAACAAACCTTTTGCCGTCTTTAGCATCTGCGGCCCCCAAATTCTATGTTTTAGTGTTTTTTCTTTTCAATTCCTTAAAACCCGCAAAAATCGGGCCCTTTCATTCGCGGCTAGCCATAGATCAAAAAAGGGTTTAAAAAATAGTCTGAAATTATGTAAAGAAAATATTTCTTCCCCCTAATTTTTTATAAAAATTTTCTTAACGATTCCCCCCCCAGATTTTTTTACAACCGCCTGTTTGGGTCTTTTGTTGAAGCGAGTTCTATTTTGAAATAAGACGTCAGACCCTTGGCACAACCCACTTCATCCGCCCCTTTAGGCCGGGAAAATTTTTGACAGTAAAAAATTGATCCGCTAAATAGTAAATGGATTATTTGGAACGTAATTTTCCGTTTAAATTTCCCCTTCACCCCAAAAGGGGCTCTTTCAGTCTTCTATGCGGGTCAAGAATCGAGCCTTTAGTTTGTGACATTTTTTAAAAAACCCAAAAAAAAAGGGTTTATTTTTTAAAAAAACTTGGAGGCATTGAAGATAAAATTTTAAAGATTTTTTCGGATCCTGGAGACGAAAAGGAGTAAATTTCCCCTTTTGGGGAGCATCGCTCAGGGCTTTAAAGGGATTAAATTTTAGCGGGAAATCGGGATTACATTACCAACAAGTGGGTATAAATTAACAGAAAGTAAGGTCAGTTTTTTATCCCAAAATTTTTGGGACAAAAAACTTCCCCAAATATTCCCCGGGATGTTTTGAAGAAAAAGGGAGCCCAAATTTTCCGTGAAAAACAAACCCAAAGGACAACTTTTTCCCGGGCTTAAAACCCTAAACGAGCCCCATAAAAGTTTGTAGGCATGAAAAACAATTAGACAAAGGTTTCAGTGTGGGCAAATCGAATTTCCCTTTTGGGCATTTTTAAAAACCAAAAATTTAAAGGGGGGAGGCAGTTGCTAAACTTAAAAAACCCCTTTAAAAGAACCCCCAAACAGATAACCAAATAAAAAAACCAGGGAAAACTTCAAGTTTTTAAGTCAAACAGGGGGCGAAATAATGGGAAACAAAACCATTTTTTCCCGGGAAGAAACAGCATTAAAGACTAAAACGCGCCCCCCAAATACCCCCGAGTTTAGAGGCCCCTTGATCGTGTTTTAAAGAACCATCAGAGGCGAATTAACAAACAATTTAGCAAAAAGGTGGAAAATAGATGGCCTATAAAAAGAGAAAAAGAAAAAAACCCCGTTTTAGGCTGATGACCCAATTAGGGGTGAATTAAAGAAAAGGGAAAAACCCAAAAGGGGCCTTTTAAAAAATCTTTAACAAGAGAGATCAGCAAGACTAAAGGGGTTGTCTTTCAACCCAAAAAATTTCGAAAATCAAGGAGCAGAATAAGAGGAAAATATCCAAAGAAATTTTTTATGAAGACACAACACTAGAAAACAAATACGGGAAAACTGTTTAAGAGCAAGGAGTCACATTTGCAAGCGTTTTTTAACAGCCCTTTGGTTTTCAATAATACCTGGTGATCTATTACAGGGGGGTGGTGGTGGTGGGGGGCTAGTTCCTCCCCCGCCAAAGCCTCCCCCCTGAAAATCATGGGGAAAAAAAAAAGCTTGATCTTTTGCGGGCTTATTAAAAAAATTTGGGGTAAAGGGTATAGCCCCTTTCCCGGGGATTTTTGGGGGTGTTGTTTTCTTGGGTTTTTTCACTTTCAGGCAAAGAAATTGGCTTAATGGCCGAGCACTTATGGAAAAATTGTTCTTTTTAATAGTCGGGTTTAAATTTTTGTAAAATAAAGGGGCCAAGTAATCCTAGGCCAGTTAAACCCAAAAACCCCAAATGCTGTCTTTTTATTTTCCCTGGTCGGGTTTTTTTTTTTTGACTTCTTCAACGGCCTTAGGGCTTTGGGGGGCCCCGGGGAATTTGGGTGACTTTTTTCTTGGGTGGTTTTTTTACTGCTTGCAATATTTCTGGCTCAGAAATTTTTTTCCCTTTTTTTTCCCACCTTTTGGTTTATTTCCCGCCACAAGGATTTCATTTTTTGAGTTTTTTATTGTAAACCCATTTGGAGTCTTAAGGGCAGAAGGGAGCATTATAAAACCCCAAAGCCCAAAAGCAAAAATCTTTCTTTTGATCTTGCGTATTTTTAAAAACCTTTTGGGACCTTTTTATACTTTTAAAGGGAAATCAATTTTAGAAATTTTAAGGCGTCCTTAAAAAAAATTTGCTAAAATATTGTTTTTTTTGCGTCAAAACCCGTAGAAAGGGTCTGTTAGCCGATTTCGTTTTTTGCTTGCGAACCTAGCAAACACCAAACCGTAAGGACGAATAGAGTCGTTTTTTGTTCTATTCCGTTTAGTAAAGGGCCCCTTTGAAGTGGGCTAAAAATAAATGTTGTCCATGCCCGTTTTTTTGCTCTTGCTCTAAAGGGGCCCAGGTGGGAAAAGTTGTTTTCTGGAGAGAAAGATGTGGGAGGAGGATTCCAGATAGTTATACTTTCTGTGCACGCCCCAAAAATAAGGGGTGCCCTAAGCCCTGATTAAGGGCCAAAAATTTTTTCTAAAAATCTTCCCTTTAAAATTAAAATTGAATTTTGTTACAGGGCCCTTTCAAAAAACCCTTTAAAGTCTTTTTCTGTTTTCTAAATGGGTTTTAAACGTTTTTTTCATTTGGGAAAGGAGCTTTCGTTCAGTCCCAAATACGGGTTTAAGGGGTAATAAAAATGAAATCTGTACACTACCTCCCAAAGGATCGGATGATTTTTTGTGATCAGCTTTCCCACCTCCACAAACCCCGTTGATTTCGCAAAACACAGGGAAAATTTAAAAGGGTTTTGATTAAAAAAGGGATCCCGGTGACTAAACCCCACTTTTTTGGGGTAGTCTTTTTTTTAAAAGGAGGGTTAAAAATAGCTGGGTTTTAATTTGGGGTAATCACCTTTACTTGAAAGGCGTCAGGGCTGGGGTCCCCAGAAATGTTTAGGGGGGGTCCCGGTTTTTTTTTTTTTATAAATTTTTAAGATTGTGGGGCGGCCCCGCAGAAAATTTTGCTCAGTATTTTTTGGGAAAGCCTTTAAATTTTTAAATTTTTTTTAAAAAAAAGTTTGTAACAATAAAAAACTCAAGGGCCGTCCCTTTGTTTTTTAAGGGAAAATGCTATTAATAACAATTGCCGGGGGGAAACGGGAAAGGTTGGCTTCATGAAAATTTTTTCAAAAATCTATGGTTTAAATAAGTGAATCCAGGGGGAATAATACGATTCTAAAAGTTAAAAAAACAAGGGGGCCCAAAATTAGCCAGTTAAAAAATACCTGATGGTTAAAACGGGTTTGCTCACCCAAAAGAAGCAATGATAACTTTGACCCTTACTCCCCAACTTAACAATGCGAAACTGAAAACAATGTTACCTTTAAACCTGGAAGAAGAAATTTGGTTACCCTTTTTATGGGAGAGCTAGCTAAAATTTTTTGGTTTTACAACTGCCCAAACAAGCCGTTATAGTTTTTTAAATTACACCCAAAAAAACTACTTAAAGAGGGGGAAAAACCCCTTTGATTTGATTAAAATTCCAAATTTCTCTATGTCCATATGGATGAGCTAAGCACGAAAGAAAAAATTATATGAAGGAAGGCCCCCAAAAGTTTTAAAAGCTCTTCCATCAGGGAAAACTCCCTATTTTCGATTATGAAATTTACAATTCCCCAATTTACAGTTTAAAAAAAATTTTTTTGTGGTGGGGTTTTGGGTCATTTAAAATAAAAATTGCAACAAAAAGGTAAAATCGGTTTAATGTGATAACCTGCAAATTGTTTTTTGGGAAAAAAAATAAAGCTGTAAATAAAAATTTTCGGTGGGGGCCCGAAGAACCAGGATTTTCCTTAGCGCCTGTGAGGGGTATAAAATTTAGAATTAAAAGACCTTTCAGACGTTACAGGGCCCTTTTAAAAGAATGGGTTTTAGTTTGGCCTTTGTATGGGTTTTTTAGGACACTAAAAAATGGGGATTAAAAAAAGAAAAAGGTTTGGGGACAGCAAAAAGTTTTTCCCAAAATAAACAACTGCGCAATTTTAGAAGCAAAAATGGGTTTGGCCCGTATAAATAAAATAGTTCGAAAACCCGACCTCAAATGGCACTTTTGAACCATATTTTTGATGGGGGAAAAAAAAATTTGAATTCCCTACCCTTTTACAATTTTTTTGGCCCTCAAAAAAGTTTCCGAAAAGGATTTAACCCTGGGGCCCCTTTAAAACGGGAAGTCTTTTGCCGGACGACAATAGTCCCGGAAAAAAGTTGAAATAAAAGCCGTATGGGAAAAAAAAAGTACATTCCCCCAAAAAGAAACGGTTTTAAAGGAAGCTTCTAAAAATTACGTTCTTTCCAAAGCAAAAAAAATTAGGAGACCGGGCACAATGATTTTTGAAATTTTTGTCCTTTTAAAAATGAGGGGAGGGGGTGGGGTTGTTGGGGGTCAGTACGTCCTTTTAAAAAGGGAAATTTTAATTAGCTGGCAAAACCCCCTTTGACGTTAAACGTCTTTAAAGTTAAAACCCCGTCGTTCTTCACAATGGGGGAGGGGTATTAAGGTTATAACAAAAGCCAAAAAAAATCCTGTTTTACTTTAAAAAGAAACAATCTTTTTGACGGAATTGGGGTTTTAATCTTACACATTTAGGCCTTGTAGGGTTTTATTATACCTGAACAATTTTGACAGAGAGCATGATAAAAACAATAACTGGATTAGATTAAAATTCTGTTATAAAACATGGAGCAGTTAAACTTTATGACAAAAACCCCTCATTGTTCATTAATTTGTGGGCAACTGGTTGTGAAAAACAATATTTATCCTTGACCTATTACAAACAGTTTATCGCTATAATTTTGATCATATTGTGATTTTCTGTCCAACGCTTAAATGGAACAAAGCATATCATAATAGAAGGTTTATATGGACAGATGATGACATAAAATTTAGTTGATCCTAGCAATAAACTGAGTGAGTGTTTAGAATACTTTTATAGACTGTTTGAAGGAACGCAGACCTATTTATTATAGATGACTGTTCAGCAGAAAGAGACATAGTTAAAAAAAGAAACGCTTGTCGAAACTAGCTTCAGTGGAAGACATGCTGAATAAGTGTGTGGATTTTATGTCAGAAATATAATTCGGTTTTAAAAGACTTTAGAGAGCAGTTAAAGACTGTAGTTTTTTTTCACATGAAAGACAGAGATGCATTTGATGAATGTTTTGCGCGAAAATGATGTTATTGAGAACGATCAAGAAAAACATAAATTAAACAAAAACTAAAATCTAAAAAGTTTTGTAAATTAGTATTGAAAACGGACAACCCTACACAGTATGTCTGTTTGTAGGTCGTTATTTTTTGGTTATTGAAGTCATGCTTATAGAGAACGGTATTATGCCGCTTCTGGAGTCGCCCGCACGAGACCGCCAAAGGGCCCGGGTTTGAGAGTGGGTGAGCTAGAAGCGGCATAATACCGTTCTCTTGTGTGACATGTACACTGCGGTAGCCTGCGTGAACCCACAGGGTTACGTTTGGTGTGTACCTGCGGGTTACGTTTAGTGTATACCCGCGGGTTACGTTTAGTGTGTGAGTGTGTGTCTGTGTGAGGTGTGAGTGTGTGCCTGTGAGAGTGTGTGAGTGTGTGTCTGTGTGTCTGTGTGAGTGTGTGTCTGTGTGAGTGTGTGTCTGTGTGAGTGTGTCTGTGTGTCTGTGTGAGTGACTGTGTGACTGTGTGTCTGTGTGAGTGTGTGTGTGAGTGTGTGTGTATGTGTCACGCACGAACTGACACGGGTCGCTTCAGTGACAATTGTGGAGTGTGGCCTGTCCATCGCCAGGGTGGCAGTGGCCGTGAAGTGCGTGATTCCTGCCGGAATTTGCTTACCTGTCAACTCTTGGAGGGGGAGGAAGGAAACATCGGACTCCCGGAATAGTGGGGTTTACGTGTGTAAACAAACACTCGTGAAATTGGATTTTCTTCGATGTTCGTGGGAATTCCGTGAATGTGAGTGCTGTCTTGTGAGTTTCCGAGGTGAACTCGGAGTGTCGTAGTGTGTCTGCAAGTTAGTACGAACTGAGGCTTATCCGCGAAGGTTGGGTTGGCCTCGTGCTCATGTTTTTTCTGCCGTTGGGCAGGGGTTCACGGTATGCCCTCGACCGACTTTTGAAGGTTTGGCTACCAGAGTGAAGACGATCGATGTTTAGGTGTTCACGACGGGTTCTGCACGTACCAGGGCGTTGGCTGTCTGGCAGTGTCCCAGCGACTGAGGGTGTCGTCCAGTGTGTCGTCCGCGTCTTGACTGTCGGTGTTTGGTGTTCAGCGATGGTCTGCACGTACCAGGGCGTTGGCTGTCTGGCAGTGTCCCGCGACTGAGGTGTCGTCCATTGTGTGTCGTTCCTGTTGTCTAAGGTGAGCGGTAAAGTAGGGGAAATTCTGGAGGCTGTGTAGTTGGTTGTTTTAGATATTATGGTTTCATCAACTTTTGTGTTTCAATTCCTGGAACGGGAGGATTTCCTTTTAATTTGATTTTTATTCGCAAAGATTCTTTTTATGTGAATTTGGCTAAGAGAGGAAATTTAAATGTGCGGAAGTTTGAAGAGAAGAAAAGAGATATGACTTAACTTAAGGTCGAGGAAAACCGTACATATGGGAATGAAGTAATGTGCATTCCGGTTCTACACTGATACAGATAGGTGGATGTGTTACAGCGGTATTGATGTGCTAAGACAATATGTTGTACGTGGTAGTGGTCGCTGGTGTACAGAAATACTGGTTTCAAGTTTGATAAAGATTGGTTATTTTTCAGGGTTATGTTGGTATCGGAGGACGGGAACTTTTAATATTAAAAGAGGAGACTGTCACGCGGTGCGTGCTAGGTACGGGGGGCAGACTGCTTGTGATGTGTCTGGGCGTGTGTGAGGTTTATCGATAGGTGACGGGTGGTGGTACCTCGGATAGACACGTCTTGTGGAAGTTCACTTTTGGCGTTTGCGCTTGGATTAAACTGGTTGGATGGCGGAAAGGAAAATTAGGGATAGTTATATTAATAAAAGAGTTGTTGTTTTTTTTCAATTATTATTAAAGATTTGCAGGTGAACTCATGATTGTGTTAAATACAATAGTAGTAATTAGTTAGATTACTTGGTATAGGTTATTATGATTAGAAATAGAAGAGAAAAAATAGTAATGATAATAATAAAAGGTGTATAAGATATTTAGGAATTGTGCCTCAGAAGCCTACAGTTGGTGTATATAATATGTATATGGTTTGTTTTAGTCGACTGTGGTGCACCAGTATTCAAAGATGTTTCCGCAGCATTGTGGTGTCAGTAGACAATGTATAGCAGCGCTCGGAAATCCTTGTCGAGCTTAAAGTAATTGGTGATTGTCCTAGCGCTTGATAATTTCTGATGACATTTTTAGGTTGATGATTGTGCCTGCTAGAAATTAGGATACCCGGGTTCATTCTATTATTTTGGGTTTTGCTTGAAATGTGTTTGATTCTATTAAGCAGTTACTAAGTAATCGATCCTGAATGTGACCGGTGCTGGGGGTACACTAACGGACGGATTGTTCGTTAGAGTGAATATGATTTATAATCTTATTGAATCATTTTCTTGGAGACTTCGATGGAATGAATCGTGGGTATGTAATTCAGACAGTGTAATCACTTTTATGAAGGAACGGTTATAATTATGTTTGTGGCTGTTGATGGAAGTGGAAAGTCAATGAAATTGGTTTGAATGTGTAATGGAACATTTCTGGTGAGAGAATTTTGATGACAAGGTGGCTGGTTGTATAGTTATGATGTAAAATTCCAGTCAGCTGTCGCACTTTGGGTTGTGACATGAAAACACTCAGAACCGTTTACTTTAGTGAAGCAACAAAGTTTTAACTGTATTCGGCTGTGGTAGTAAGACATTTCCTTTTTCACAGGTTTCCGGCGAGTTTTCTGTACCTCCCCTGCACAGCAAATCTGTGAGGTCCGCCTCTCGGTGTGGCAGTTGTCACCGCCACTTCCACTGTCACTCCCGGCCCACTCCTCTGCCCGGGGTGGAGACGCACGTGGAGCCGGCAGGGTGCGTTCCGGTCGGGGCGTCGTCTCACCTCCACAGTCCGAGGGTGTGGCAGTTCCTCCGACTTCAACTGTGTCTTCGGGGTGGGCAAGCGTCTTGAGGGCTCGCCGCAGTGTACCATCTGCGGGCGACCCGCGAATGTGGTTGGTGCCCGGGGGGTAGGGGACCGCGCCCTTCGACGCGTCACACTCCTCCTAGTTCATGTCAAGCGCTTCAGTGAAGGTTTTGCTTTGGGCAGTGCATTAGTGTAAGGGCGTCGTAAAGCAGACCGACGTCTACATAATCATAGTGGGGAGTGCTGTGTCGCCATTGTTTTTTTGTGTGTGTGCGTGTTTTTTTTTGTTTTTTTTGGAAGGAGTTTGTTTTTTTTTTTTTTTCTTGCATGTCAAGCGCCCGCCAGGGACTTCGAACGAAGTAAATTTAAGTGCAACATTGGGTCGGGCTGCTTGAACAATCTGTGTTTGAACATTTTGGGGTTAAGTTTGGGTGTCCGGGTGGTTTGACACCGGCACATAAAAATTAGTATAAAGAGTATATTTTGGAGAAAGAAAACATCGCGTGGGCATCTCGGGTTTTATGAGGTATCAACCTTGCTTGATATTTCAGCCTGGGATTACCAGGTGATGTGATTTCACCCTTGTCCCTTCTGGTATTGGCCTTCAGTGGGCTGAGGTGTGACTGTGCCTCCTGAGGGAAGGTCGTTAAATGTAATGTGCGGTACATGCGTGCACTGGTAGCAGAAGGGGCCATGCGTTTTATGGTCGGGTATTGTTGTTAATATAGTTGAATTGTTTTGGGGTTTGTTTTCCTTTGCCTGTGTGTGTTGGATATATAGAGGTCTTGGTGTCTCATCTGCCATTCTGCGGGTGAGAGTGCGTGTGTGAATGTAAATAAAGCCTTCCGTTGTGCACCGCATTTTCGTTTGTGTGTGTTTGTTGTGTGGCGTTCATACTCTCATAAAAGGGGGAAAGGGGGTGTTATAACGGGGATAATTAATACATACATCCCTGTCTACTGTCTTATACAGTGGACAGTATGAGAGAGATTGGATCATTCTGCCTTCCCCACCAGCCTAGAGGCTTCCTCCCTATCTTCAGCCCCCGAGGAGAGATGGTATACAGATAAACCAATCATCCCACGCACTCAAGAGAGGGTACACACCAAACAAACCCCGTGGGGCACACACGTAGTATACAGGTACATGTGTACCCACGGAGTACATGTGTACCCTCACTCGAGTGGAGTGGGGTTTGTTGAAAGTGCGTGGGTTGCTAGAATCAACTATGTTGAATTTAGGTCGATAGGGTGTGAGTCACTCTCTGTTCAACAAACCTCACTCTGGTTCGACAGAGTTGATTCTAGTTCAACAAACCTCACTCTAGTTCGACAGAGTTGATTCTAGTTCAACAAACCTCACTCTAGTTCAGAAAAAGTCTTTATATAACGCGAGCGGCGGCGTCCCCAGCCCATTATTCGACCTTAGCACCCACGAACGAGCTTCTAAAGGGTCAAAGCGAGCGTCTGTGTGAGTGTGTGAGTGTGTGTGTATCCAACACACACACTCCCCTCCACACTCGCGCTCTCAGTGCGTCACTAAACAAACCCCGCGTGGTATGTAGTGTGTGACATGTACACCACGGTAGCCTGCATCAACACGAGGGTGTGTGAGTGTGTGAGAGTGTGTATCCAACACACACACTCCCCTCCACACTTGCGCTCTCAGTGCATCACTAAACAAACCCGCGGGGTATGTGGTGTGTGACATGTACACTACGGTAGCCTGCATCAACCCGAGGGGTTACGTTTGGTGTGTACCTGCGGGTTACGTTAGTGTATAACCCGCGGGGTTACGTTTAGTGTGTGAGTGTGTGTCTGTGTGAGGGTGTGAGTGTGTGCCTGTGAGAGTGTGTGAGTGTGTGTCTGTGTGTCTGTGTGAGTGTGTGTCTGTGTGAGTGTGTGTCTGTGTGAGTGTGTGTCTGTGGAGTGTGTGTCTGTGTGTCTGTGTGAGTGAGTGTGTGTGTGAGTGTGTGTGTATGAGAGAGATTCGATCATTCTGCCTTCCCCACCAGCCTAGAGGCTTCCTCCGTATCTTCAGCCCCCGAGGAGAGATGGTATACAGATAAACCAATCATCCCACGCACTCAGAGAGAGGGTACACACCAAACAAACCCCGTGGGGCACACACGTATGTATAACAGGTACATGTGTACCCACGGAGTACATGTGTACCCTCACTCGAGTGGAGTGGGGTTTGTTGAAAGTGCGTGGGTTGCTAGAATCAACTATGTTGAATTTAGGTCGACAGGATGTGAGTCACTCTCTGTTCAACAAACCTCACTCTGGTTCGACAGAGTTGATTCTAGTTCAACAAACCTCACTCTAGTTCGACAGAGTTGATTCTAGTTCAACAAACCAACTCTAGTTCAGAAAAAGTCCTTTATAATAACGCGAGCGGCGGCGTCCCCCGCCCATTATTCGACCTTAGCACCCACGAACGAGCTTCTAAAGGGTCAAAGCGAGCGTCGTGTGAGTGTGTGAGTGTGTGTGTATCCAACACACACACTCCCCTCCACACTCGCGCTCTCAGTGCGTCACTAAACAAACCCCGCGGGGTATGTGGTGTGTGACATGTACACCACGGTAGCCTGCATCAACCCGAGGGTGTGTGAGTGTGTGAGTGTGTGTGTATCCAACACACACACTCCCCTTCCACACTCGCGCTCTCAGTGCGTCACTAAATAAACCCCCGCAGGTATGGTGTGTGACATGTACACCACGGTAGCCTGCATCAACCCGAGGGTGTGTGAGTGTGTGAGATGTGTGTGTGTATCCAACACGCACACTCCCCTCCACACTCGCGCTCTCAGTGCATCACTAAACAAACAACGCGGGGTAGTGGTGTGTGACATGTACACCACGGTAGCCTGCATCAACCGAGGGGTTACGTTTGGCGTGTACCTGCGGGTTATGTTTCGTGTGTGAGTGTGTGTCTGTGTGAGTGTGTGTCTGTGTGAGTGTGTGTCTGTGTGAGTGTGTGAGTGTGGCCTGTGTGCGTGTGTGTCGTGTGTCTGTAGTGAGTGTGTGTCTGTGTGAGTGTGTGTTTGTGTGTCTGTGTGAGTGTGTCTGTGAGAGTGTGTGTCTGTGTGTCTGTGTGAGTGTGTCTGTGTGTCTGTGTGAGTGTGTGTCTGTGTGTCTTTGTGTCTGTGTGAGTGTGTGTCTGTGTGAGTGTGTGTATGTGTGTCTGTGTGAGTGTGTGTCTGTGTGTCGTGTGAGTGTGTGTCTGTGTGTCTGTGTGAGTGCGTGAGTGTGTGTCTGTGTATCTGTGTGAGTGCGTGAGTGGTGTCTGTGTCTGTGTAAGTGTGTCTGTGTGTCTGGGTGAGTGTGAGTGTGTCTGTGTGTCTGTGTGTGTATCCACACACCTCCAACACACACACTCCCCTCCACACTCGCGCCCTCAGAGCATCACTAAACAACCCCGTGGAGTATGTGGTGTGGACATGTACACTGCAGTAGCCTGCGTGAACCCACAGGTTACGTTTGGTGTATACCTGCGGGTTACGATTAGTGTATACCCGCGGGGTTACGATTAGGTGTGAGTGTGTGTCTGTGTGAGTGTGTCTGTGTCTGTGTGAGTGTGTGTCTGTGTGAGTGTGTGTGTGTGTGTGAGTGTGTTTGTGAGTGTGTATCCAACACACACACTCCCCTCCACACTCACGCTCTCAGTGCATCACTAAACAAACCCCGCGGTGTATGTGGTGTGTGGACATGTCACCACGGTAGCCTGCATCAAACCCGGGGGGTTACTTTTGGGTGTGTACCGGGGGTTTACTTTGTGTGTGAGTGTGTGTCTGTGTGAGTGTGTGTTTTGGTGTCTGTGTGAGGTGTGTCGTGGTCTGGTGAGTGTTACTGGTGTCTGTGTGGTGTGTGAGTGTGTTTTCTATGTGAGTTGTCTGTGTCTGGGGAGTTTTGTGTGGTGTGTGTGACTGTGTTTGTTGTGGAAACAAACCAGACACTCCCCTCCAACTCGCGCTTCCAGAGCATCACTAAAACCCCCCGCTGGTATGTGTTTTTGGACATGTACATACGGTGTCTGCGTGAAACCCAGAGGTTACGTTTGGTGTGTACCTGCGGGTTTTTTATGTATACCCGAAAGGGGTTAGTTTAGTTGTGAATGTGTGTCTGGTGGGTGTGAGTGTGTGCCGTGAAGTGTGTGAGTGTGTGTTGTGTGTCTGTGTGGTGTGTGTCTGTGTGAGTGTGTGTCGTGTGAGTGGTTTGTGTGAGTGTGTTCGTGTAGGGGTGTCTGGTACTGTGGTCTGGTGAGTGACTGTGTGACTGTGTGTCTGTGTGAGTGTGTTTTGTGAGTGTGTGTTAGAGAGGATTGGATCATTTGCCTTCCCCCCAGCCTAGAGGCTTCCACCTATTTTCAGCCCGAGGAAGATGGTTAAGAAAAACCCAATCACCCCACGCATCAGAGAGAGGGTAACACCAAGCAAACTCAGTGGGGGCACAATGTACACAGGTACATGTGTACCCACGGAGTACATGGGTCCCCTACTCGAGTGGGGGGGTTTTGTTGAAAAGCTTGGGTTGCAGAATCACTATTTTGAATTTGGTCGAAGGAGTGATCACTCTTGTTCAAAAAACCCTCACTCTGGTTCGACGAGTTGATTTAGTTCAACAACCTCACCTAGTTCGACAGAGTGTTTAGTTCAACAAACCCCCTCTAGTTCAGAAAAAGTTTTTAAAAATAACGCGAGCGGCGGCGTCCCCCGCCATTAAAACGACCTTTCCCCCACGAAAGTTCTAAAGGGTCAAGCGAGCGTCTGTGTGGTGGTGAGTGTGTTGTACCCAACACCACACTCCCCTCCACACTCGCGCTGTCAGTGCGTCACTAAAAAAACCCCCGTGGGTATGGGGTTGTGAAAGTACACCAGGGTAGCCTGATCAACCCGAGGGTGGTAGTTGGGTGTTGGTTTCCAACACACCCCTCCCTCCACACTTGCGTCTCAGTGCATCACTAAAAAACCCCCGCGGGGTATGTGGTGTGGACTGTACCTAGGGTTAGCCTGCTAACCCAGGGGTTCTTTTGGTGTGTACCTGCGGGTTATTTGTGTTCCCCCGGGGTTTACGTTTAGTGTGTGGTGTGTGCTGTGTGAGGGTAGGGTGGTCCCTGTGAGAGTGTGTGGTGTGGTCTGGTGAGTGTGTGTCTGTGTGAGTGTGTGTTGTGTGGTGTGTGTCTGTGTGTCTGGTATGCTGTGTGACTGTGGTCTGTGGATGTTGGTGAGTGTGTGTGTATGAGAGAGATTGGATCTTCTGCCTTCCCACCAGCCTGGGCTTCCTCCCTATTTTCACCCCGAGGGGAGGGGTTTAAGATAAACCAATATCCACGCACTCAAAAAGGGGTTTAAAAACCAAAAAAACCCCCGTGGCACAAGTATGTAAACGGGCATGTGTCCCCAGGGAGAAATTTTACCCCACTCGAGTGGAGTGGGGTTTTTTAAAAAGTGCGGGGGTTCTAAATCAACTATTTGAATTTGGGTCGACAGGAGTGGTCACTCTCTGTTCAAAAAAACCCACTCGGGTTTTCGACAAGTTGTTTGTTCACAAACTACTCTAGTTCGGGGGTTAAATTCTAGTTCAAAAACCCCTCACTCTAGTTCAAAAAAAGTCTTTAATACGCGGGGGGGCGGCGTCCCCCGCCCATTTATTCGACCTTAGCACCACGAACGAGCTTCAAAAGGGGTGCGAGGTCTGTGTGGTGTGTGTTGTGTGTGTATCCAAAACACACTCCCCCCCACACCCCGGCCTCAGTGCGTCGCAAAAAAAAAACCCCGGGGGTAGTGGTGTGGCATTACACCCTACCTGCATAAACCCCGGGGGTGGTGATGTGTGAGTGTGTGTGTTCCATCATACACACCCCCCTCCACACTCGCCCCTTTCGTGGTCACTAAAAAACCCGCGGAGTATGTGGAGTGTAACATGACCATGGTACCCCTGATCCCCCGAGGGTGTGTGAGTGTGTGAGTGTGTTGTATCCAACACACAAACTCCCCCCCACACTCGCGCTTCAGTGCATCATAAAAAAACCCCCGCGGGGTTGTGGTGTTGACATTTACCCCACGGTAGCCTGTATAAACCCCCGGGGGGTTACGTTTGGCGTGTACCTGCGGGTTACGTTTCGTTGGTGAGTGTGTGTCGGGTGAGTGTGTGTCTGTGTGATGTGGTCTGTGGAGTGCGTGAGGTGTGGTGTGTCCTGGTGAGTGTGTGTCTGGTGTCTTGGAGTGTTTTGGTCTGGTGCGTGTGGTGGTGCCTGTGTGTCTGTGGGTGTGTCGGGGTGGGTGTCGGTTTTCTGTGTGAGTGTGTGTTGTGTGTCTGTGTGATGTGTGTCTGTGTGTCTGTGTGTCGTGTGAGTGTGTGCTGTGTGTCATGTGAGTGCGTGGGGTGCGTTCTTTTGGAGTGTGCTGTGTGTTGGTGAGTGTGATTTTTGTCGTGGTCTGTGTGGTTCCACAACCCCCAAACACGCACCCCCCCCTCCACACTCACGCTCTCGAGCACAAAAACAAACCCCGCGGAAAGTTTGGGGTGTGTGACATGTACACGGGGTAGCCTGCTGAACCCACAAGGTTCTTGTGTGTATGCGGTTACGATTATGAATCCCGGGGGGTTACGATTAGTTGGAGTGTTGTCTGTGTGAGTGTGTCTGGTCTATGGAGTGTGGTCTGTGGAGTGTGGGAGTGTGTGTCGATTGTTTTTTGGAGTGTGTATCCAACACACCCCCAAACCCAAAAACCACCCCCCACACTCGCGCTCTCAGGCATCACAACAAACCCCGCGGAGAATGTGGTGTGTGAATTTTGTACACTGCGGTGCCTGCTGAACCCCACAGGGTCACGTTTTGTGTGTACTG
>CM031628.1:32113501-32118501 GCA_018398815.1 Conus ventricosus
GGGTGCCTGATGTGCATATATACCTGTGTAATGGGAATAATTGGGGTTTTTCGAATAAGACGAACAAAAACGTCACTTTAAAAGCAATCGCATACGCCCTCTTCCAACTCCAACACAAAACCCCCCCAAAAGCAGACAGCACCTGCGAGCGCGTGCTTAGTGTAAAGCGTGCCCTGGTCTGTCCTGTGTTTCTCTACAGTTGACATTGTGCGCGAAGCACTGCGAAAGTGTGGTGGTTTTTGTGTTGTGGGGGGGTGGGGTGTTGTGTGTGGTGTGTGTGTGTGTGTGTGTGGGGGAGGAGAGAGAAGAGAGAGTCTGTGGAGGTGGTTGTGTGTGTGGTGTGTGTGTTGTGTGTTGTGTGTGGTTTTTTGTGTGGGGGTGAGTGAGTGAGTGAGTGAGTGAGTGGTGAGTATGAGTGTGGGTGTGTGTGTGGTTGGGGGGTGGTTGTGTGTGTGGTTTTGTGTGGTGTTGTGGGGGCAATCTGAAATAAATTTTTGTTTTCCGGGGTGATTGTTGTCTGGTTTTACACCTTTTTCAAAAGGTGATCACAACGGGGGAAAAAAAGGGGCCCAAAGAAGGGGGACGGGGGGGGGCGGGGGAGAAGTAAAGGGGGGGGTATGATTTGGGAAAAAGAGAGGGGTGTATTGGGGCAGAACAATACAAAAATGTTTGCACCTCAGACTTTAATAATTTATGTGTTATCCAATGTGTTTGTGATGTAACAGTTAGCTGAAACTAATCTTTTTTTGGTTTTGGGGAAATCAGCAACTTATAACTAAATTTTTAAAAGTATGAATTCAGGATAAATAGAAATGTAGTGTAGGTGTGTGTGTGTGTGTGTGTGTGTGTGTGTGTGTGTGTGTGTGTGTGTGTGGTGTGTGTGTGTGTGTGTGTGCGTTGCGTGCGTGCGTGTGTGTGTGAAAGAAGAAAGAGAGAGAGAGAGATTATGTGTGTCTGCGTACAAGCTTGCATATATGTACGCTCTTGTGTGTATGTGTATGTTTGTGTGCGTGCATGTGTGTATGTGTTTCGCTGTCTCTCTGTCTTTCACGCACGCACACCAACACACACACACACACACACACACACACACACACACACACACACACACACGTACACACACACACACACACACACACACACACACACACACACACACACACACACACACCACATAAACACACACACACACACACACACACACACACACACACACACACACACAACAAACACACACCCACACACACACACACACACACACACACACACACACATACACACACACACACCACACACACACACACACACACACACACACACAGTGACTAGAGCCTCCACACAGTACATCTGTTATCACCCTGGCATCTTCACACGTTGACATTTCTACAACGCACCCTAACAGACGCCTCATCCCACCCGGCGAAGAGATCACCCTGACTATTTGGCCCATCTGTGCCACGTGGTTACATGAAAACAGTGCTGACACGACGACGACAATATTCACGGTAATGATGACAAGGAGAACGATGATGACGACGACGACAATGTAAATGATGAATGATGATGATGATGATGATGATGATGATGATGAATGATGATGATGATGAAAATGACGATAGCGATGACAATGTCGACGATGGTGAGAATGAAGATGACGACGACGATGACGCCAGTGAGGATAATGACTATGGATGACGATATTGCGGTGGTGATAATCATGACGACGACAAAGGATGATGATGATGATGATGATGATGATGATGATGATGATGATGATGATGATGGATGATAAATGATGATGATGACGACGACGACGACGACGACGACGACGACGATAAAGACAGCAACAGCGATGACAACGATAACGATGAAAACGACGACGAAGACGGAAGAGGACAACGATAATGACGACAACAACAACAACGAAGACAACACAACAAATAACGACGTCGACCATACCAACAATGACGACGAAGACGAAGCAGAGAAGAAAGGCAACCACCACCACCACCACCACCACCACGATAACGACGATTGTCTTATTCTCTTCTTGCTGTTGTTGTCGCCCCTTCTTTCTTTCCTCCCATGAATAAATAATAACCCTGCTCGCCTGTCCCGCCTCTTGTTTCTCGTCTACTTCATCGCGGAGAGTTTGCGGAGCATCATCATCGCACACTGTGACCTTCCAGAGTGGTGTGAAACATTGAAGAATCAATACGAAAATTTCGATTTGCCGAAAAGCTCGGACAGGGAGAGAAAACACCCTTGTTTGCCCCGTCTTTGGCACTTTTTGCTCGGAAGAGCCCCGTAATTTGCACGAGCATGGAAAAACGAAGCGCACGTGCGGGGCGCGCATGCTTATGTCCCTGCGTGCGCGCACACAACATATAAATACACACATCGCACACGCGTGCACAGAAGCAAGCGCGCGCACGCACGCAAAACACACACACACACCCCACACACACACACACACACACACACACACCTGCATTCGCGTGCGCATTCACACACACACACACCACACACACACCAAGAGAGAGAGAGAGGGGAGAGAGAGAGAGAGAGAGAGAAAGAGAGAGGGGGACAGAGACAGAGAGAAACAGGGACACACAGAGAGAGGTGACCATCTTGAAACCAATTGCATATCAGCAAATTGTTAAATGTTCTCCTTTTAATGAATGTATCCGAAGAAAAAACACATTTTCGTTGCTCTCAGAGCGAGTGTATACCATTCCATTTCGGTCAGGGAAGCCGGGGAAGGTTTCTACCATGGTACTTGTCCTTAACGGTTATCGTCGTAGGCAGTGCAGTAGAACGAAAAAATTTGGTTTCATTAAGACGTTGTGGGGAATTAAAAGTCTATTGGTCATTTCGGATCTACTGAATACAATTTTTTTTTTTTTTTTTTGGGGGGGGGGGGGGGGGGGGGGCACAGACCCATCTTAAAATGTCCTCTGCCAGTTACTTATTTGTTTTTAAACGATAAATGTTTCTCTTGCATACATTTTTTTTTTTTTTAGAGCACAGACTATCTTGAAATTTCCTCTCCCAGTTACTTATTTGTTATAAACGATAAATGTTTCTCTTGCATATTTTTTTTATTTTTTTGGAGCACAGAAAAATCTTAAAAATTTTCTCTCCCTGCAAAATTTAATTTGTAAAAAAACGAAAAATTTATTTCCTTGCGGGAAAAAAAACACTTTTGAAAGAATAAGAGCTTCTGTAATTAAATTTGCTCTCCAGCCTGGCCAAATTCAATTTAAAAACCAAATTTAAATTTCCCCCTTTTAAAACCCCCCCCCCCGGAAGAAAACCAACTTGCCCCGAACCCCCCCCCCCCAATGACTCAAGCATTTGTCCAAATTTTGAAGGGGGAAAGTTTAGGCAGCTTTTAAAAGCTTTTCATGGCCTGCCAAAAATTTCAGAGGAGAGGGGGGCCGGGGGGGCTGGGGGAAAGGAGAGAGAGAAAACGGAGGGGGGGCGAGAAAAGAAAAGAGGGGAGGGAGTTTGGAACAGCCGGACAAAAGAGGGAAAGGGAACTGACAAAACAGAGAGACGACAGAAGGGGGAAACCCTTAATTCAAAAAGGGAACAAAGGTAAAAAAAATAGACGAACAGAGCAAAAAAGCGAAGGGAGAAAAAAAGGGAACAGCCCGACAGAATATTTTTCTTCCAGGACCATCATTCCTTACAATCCTTTGTTATGTTTTTTTTTTATCGGAAGTGCCCCCCTGCGATGAACCGTCCCTACCAAATTCTACCTTTTTATCTATCTATCATCTATTTTATCTATCAATCTATCTATTTATCTATCTACCTTTTTGCTTCTAAATTTTTTTCCCACCTATTGGGTTTTGTGCGAATTTGGGGGGGGGGGGGGCGAGAGGGGACTGGACAGATAGACAGACAAAGACAGACAAAAAAGAAAAAACAGAAGGGGCCAGAGAGAATAGGGTTTTCCCGGGAATATTTACCTACCCATCCCCCCTTCTACCCCTTTTGTGGTGTGGACTTTGGAGGGGGGGGGGAAGAAGAGACGGACAGAAATTAAAAGAAAACAAAAAAGACAAAAATGAAACCCGAAGAAAAGTTTTACAAGAGACATTTCCTACCTATCTATCTTTAATTTTTATCTTTTTCCCTGTCTTTCAACTTTGTGTGGGGTGTGGGGGGAGGAGAGACAGAGCGGACAGAAGTAAGAAAAAACGAAAAGAAAAAAAGATGGAGACGAGGAGACAGACGAACAGGTATTACAAGAGACGAGGGACCCAAAAACCCCCAAAATTTCAACGACCGAAACCCCTTTTAAAATTATTTTTGGTTTATAACCCACTTCACCCCTTCTTAAAAAAATGCATTTATTAAGGACAAGAGAGCAAAACAAAAATTTATTTTTCATTTCCCATGGCCCCCCCCCCCCCCCCCCCCTTTTTCTTTTCTTTTGTTTGTTTATCTGTTTTTGGGCCCTTTTTAATGCTGTCGTTTTTGGGTTTTGGGTTTTCTATACTCTCGAAGAGGGCAAACCCAAAAGACAAGCAGAAATTTGGCGGAACTACTGCCCACAACACGGAAATCAAAAAAAAAATTTAAAATTTAAAAAGAAATAAATAAAATGAAAATTTTATTGATTTAAAAAGAATTGAAATAAAATTTAAAAAGAAAAAAAAGTTGTTGTTTTTGTTGTTGTTTTTTTTAAAAACAACATAAAATGACACCCAAAAAAAATAAAAGAAAAAATACGAAATAAAAAAAATTTTAAAATTTAAAAAGAAAAAAGAGGAAAAAGATGAAATTAAAAAAGTCCAAAAAAAAAGCGGGCTGTGCAAAAACTTTCTCTCACAGCGGGAGGTGATGCCAGACCGGGTGCTGTCAGCAGTTTTGCCCGATTTTAAAAAGTTTGGGAAATACAAGGAACGCTCAAATAGGCACGTAAAAGGATGCGCGAGTGCATGCACGTGCGCTTGCATACACACACACACACACAAACACACACACAC
>CM031628.1:32121873-32162379 GCA_018398815.1 Conus ventricosus
AAACAATTTTTTCTTAAATTTCGTCAAAATTAGCGGAGTTGTTGACTCCCTATTTTAACACGGTTTGTAGTCATGACTAAAGTTTTAAGGTTTGCTGTGCACAAAAAATTCCATATAGTGTCTGCCTGCTTTAGGATATTAGAAGAAATACTTTCGAATATGCTAATTGATGATTTGTTGCTCAATTAGCTTGCTAAATTAGGTTGCTAACAACGTCAAACTTAACGAGATGTCAGAAATGCTGTACTTTGCTCGGTGTCTGTTGATTAATAACACGTTTGTAGTCATTAAAAGTTAGTTCATATGACAATCTGTCTTTTAATGCTCCTTGAAAGTATGGAGCATGCGCTTTAACAACTCAAAATCTAGGGGTATGAAAAAGCGATTTCCATACGCATAACTTACAGCTACAAACCTTTTGCCGTCTTTAGCATCTGCGGCGCCTATTCTATGTTTTAGTGCTTCTTCATTTTCAATTCCTTGAAACGCAAGATCAGCCCTTTCATTCGCGGCTAGCCATAGATCAGAATAGGTTAAAAAATGTCTGCATTATGTAAAGAAAATATTTCTTGCCCCTCAAGTTTTATAGAAATTTTCTTAACGATTGCCCGCCCCAGATTCTGTACAACCGTCCTGTTTGGGTCTGTTGTTGAAGCGAGTTCTATTTTGAAAGTAAGACGTGCAGAGCCTTGGCACAATCACTTCATCCGCTCCTAGGTCTGGAAATTTGACAGTAAGAATTTGATCCGCATCAATAGTAGATGGATTATTTGGAACAGTAATATTCCGCTTATTTCCCCTTCACGCCAAAGGGCTCTTTCAGTCTTCTATGCGGGTCAAGAATCGAGCCATATGTTTGTGACATTTTTTATAAAACAAAATAAAAAGTTTATTATTAAAGAAACATGGCAGGCATTGAAGATGAAGATTATGATGTTTCGGATCCTGGAGACGACATGAGTGATTCCCCTTGGGAGCAGCATCGCTCAGGGCTCTCATTGCATGATGAATTAGCAGAAATCGGGAGTACATTACCAACAAGTCGGTATAAATTAACAGAAAGTAAGGTCAGATCATTATACCAAAGTTTAGGACAAGAACTTCCCGAAACTATATACCCTGATGATTTTGAAGTAAAAGATGACCATTTGTACGTGAAAAACGACCAAGGACAACTTGTTCAGCTTACAACTAAACGAGACCCATCAAAGTTGTAGGCATGAATACAATTAGACAAAGGCTCAGTGTGAGCGATCGAAGTCGCCTTGGCATTGTTAAACCAAAATTAGGGGGGAGCAGTTGCTAAACTTCAAAACACGCTACAAGAACTCCCAACAGATAACCAAATACAAACATTGGAACTTCAGATTTAAGTCAAACAGCGGGCGAAATAATAGAAGCAGAAACCAGTTTTTCCGAAGAAACAGCATAAAGACTATACGCGACCCCCCAATACCCACGCGAGAATTAGAGGCCTTGATCGTGCTTTAAGAACCATCAGAGGCGAATTAACAACAATTTAGCAAAACTAGGTGAACTAGATGAGCATATAAAAAGAGAAAAAGAAAACCTCGTTGAGGCTGATGACGCCAACTTAGGGCATGATATTAAGAAAGAATAACCCAAAGACTAAAAGATCTTGAACAAGAGAGATCAGCAAGACTAGAAGCGTTGTCTACTAACCGAGAAAAATTGCGAACTCAAGTGAGCAGAATAAGAGAAACTATCCAAGAATTTATATGAAGACACACCTAGCAGAACAAATACGAACACTGTTTAGAGAGCAAGGAGTCACATTAGCAAGCGTTATAACAGCCTTAGGTTTTGCAATAAGTACACTGGTGATGGCTATTACAGGCGGTGGTGGTGGTGCTGGGCTAGTTCCTCCACGCCATCGCCTCCACCTGATAAATCATGGGTAAAAAAAACAGCTTGATCATCTTGCGGGCTTATTAAAAAAATTAGCTGGTAAAGCTATAGACTCTTTTTACCGGGTATATTAGGGGGTGTTGTTAGCTGGCTTTTGTCTACTGCAGGCAAAGTAGTTGGCTTTATGGCCGAGCACTTATGGACATTAGTTCTCTTAATAGTCGGGTTAATTTTTAGTAAATAAAGACCAAGTAATCCTAGGCCAGTTAATCCAAGAACAAGTGCTGTCTTTTCATATTCATGGTCGTTATTTTTTTGACTTCTTCAACGGCCTTCGGGCTTTGGGCCTCGGGGATTGGATGACTTATCTTGGGTGTTTGTTTACTGCTTGCAATATTACTGGCTCAGAATTTATTTCGTTTTTTTTCCGACCTTTTGTTCATTGCCTGCCACAAGGATTCATTATTGTAGTTATTATTGTACCTATCTGGAGTCTAAGGTCAGAAGGCAGCATGTATTAAACCAACGCCAACAGCAAAGTCTACTTTTGATCTTGCGTATTGTAAAACATTTTGGTACCTTTTTATATTTGAAGGTAAATAAAACTGTAAATTAATGGCGTCCTCAAAATTTTGTGAAATGTTTTTGGGGCGTAAAAGCCATAGAAGGATCTGATGTGATCTCGTTTGGTTGGAAACCTGAAAACCCCAAAACGTAAGTACGAAAAAGGTGTTTATTCGTTTTATTCCCGTTTTAAAGAAAAGGCCCTTGAATGTCAAAGATTTTTGGGCCCTTTGTTTTATGCCCCTTGGGTTTAGGGGCCCCGAGGTAACATTGGGGCCTGGAGAAAAAAGATTTTTAAAGGGGGGATTAGCCCATATTTATACTTTCTGTGCACCCCCCAAAAAAAAGGGGGTCCCTAACCCATGTTTAAAGGGGCCCAATTTTTTTCAAAAGTTTCCCTTTAAAACTTTAAATATTAATTCGTTCAGCCCCTTTCCCCAAACCCTTCTGTTATTCTTTTTGAAAATGGATTAAACGTTTTGTCATTTGGTAATGGATTTGAGTTAAAGCCCAAAAGTTGAAGGTGTAAAAAAAATTTGAAATTGTAACTGCCCTCCCCAAAAGGGATGGGAATTTAAAGTGATCGCATAGGGGCCCCTCCCCCCCCGTTGTGCGCAAAACACACCCCGTTTAAGGGTTTTAAAAAAAAAGCATCGGTGCCCAAAACCCAATTTTTTGCGATGTGTTTTTTTAAATAGGGGGGTTTAAGATAGCTGTTTAAGGGAACCTCCCTTTAAAAAAAGGCGTCGTCTGGGTCCCGAAATGTCGGGGTGTCGGTTGTTATATTTTTAAGATTGTAGGGGGCCCCGGGCAAAAATATTTGCTTCAGTAAAATTTTAAAATGCACTCTTTTTTAATTTTTTTAAAAAAATTTTTTGTAACAATAAAAACTAAAAGGCCCCGTTTTAAAACCAGGTTTTTTAAAAACTTTCCCGGAAGCAAAAAGGGGGGTTTTGCGTTCATAAAATTTTTTCAAAGTCTTTTTGGTTTAATATGTAAACCCCAAAGGGGAATAAAAAATTTTTTAAAAGTTAAAAAAACCGGGGCCAAAGTTAGCCTTTTAACAAAATTGCAGGGTTTTTTAGGGGTTTTTTGCTAAAAAAAGAACCCAATGGGGAAACCTTTGCCCTTTACCTAAAACTTAACAATGCAAAACGGGAAAACAATGTTGACCTTAAACCCGAAAAAGAAAAAGTGGGTTCCATTTTGATGGAGAGCTGGGCTAAATGTTGGTTTTACAACTCCCAATAAGCGTTAAATATTTTTGAATTTAAACCCCAAAACCAAAATACTTATGGGGGGGAAAACCCCGCTCGATCTTGATTCTTTCCCTTACTCTTTTGCCCCTTGGATGAGTAAGACTAAATGAAAAAATTGTGGAACCCCAAAAACCCCGTTTTACGGGTTTCTTCCATCAGGGAAAGTGATATTGCGATTATGAATTATAAACCCCCAATTTAAACGTTTAAAAGATTATTTTTGGGAGGGGTTGGGAACTTTTAAAAAAAAAAATTTGGCAGAAAAAACCGGTAAAATCGGAAATGTAAATAACCTGAAAAATTTTTTTGGAAAAAAAATAATAAGTGTACAAAAAGTCGGGGGCCCAAAAAGACCAGGAGAAACATTGGCCCCTGTAGGTGTATAATTTTAAAGAAAAAAAAGGGACCTTGCGGGCGTTCCCAGTTTTGAACAAAAAGGTGAGTAGGGCTTTGAGGTTTTTTGGTCCCTAAAATGGGTTTAACCCCCGTAAAGAGGTTGGGGGGAACCCCAAAAATTTTCCCTTTAAACTGGGCCCAACTGCGCAATCTAAAAGCAAAAATTTTTGGGGGGATTTAAAATTTAAAAAATATTTTTCGAAAACCTGCCCTAAAATGGCCCTTGAACCATTTTAAAAATGGGAAAAAAAAATTTTTTAATTAAAGGGGCCCATTTACTTTTTTGGCCGTAAAAAAAGTTTTCGAAAAGTTTAAAACCTGGCCTTTCACAAAAGGGTTTTTTTGCCGGCCGACAATATGGGAAAAGGGGTAAAAATCCGCCGTATGGGAAAAAACAGTACATCCTCCCAAAAGGAAAAACCGGTTTAAAAGGAAGTTTCCAAAAAATTAAGTTCTTTCCAAGCAAAAAAATTAGGGAACCGTTCAAAAATGTATTTGAAATTTTTTGCCCCTTTAAAAGATGGGGGGGGTTGGGGTTGGGGCGTAAAGTGACGTTTTTTAAAAAAGGAAAAATTCTAATTGTGGAAAAAACAGTTAAAAACCCTATTTCCCGTTCCATGTCGTTTTCCCCCAATGGGGAGGATTTAAAGGTTTAATAACAACAAAGGCAACCAAAATATTTTTGTTAAATAGAAAAAATTCCCAAAACTGAATTTGGAAAAATCTTCCCCCATTTAGGCCGGGGGTTTTTAAATTATATTGCCCGTTTTGAAGAGAGCATGAAAAACCCCTAATGGATTAGATTAACTTCTTTTTAAAAAATTTTGGAGCATTAAACTTTTGAAAAAAACCCCCTCTTTTGCCCTTTAAATTTGTGGGCAGAGGGGGTTTTTGGGGAAAAAAAAATATTTACCCTTGACCAATTACAAACATTTATCGTTTATAATTTTTATATATTGTGTTTTTTCGGGCCAACCCCTTAAATGGAAAAAAGGGCATATCTTTAAAGGGAAGGGTTTTTATGGACGGGATGATGACATATATTTATTTGCCCCTAGCAAAAAATGAAGTGAGTTTTAGAATACTTTTATAGACGTTTAAAGGGAAACGAAAGACGCTATTTTTATAGATGACGTTCAGCGGGAAAGAAAAACATAGTTAAAAAAAAAAACCGTTTGTCGCAACTTTTCCCCGGGTGGAAGCTGCGGAAAAAGTGTGTGGATTTTATGTCGAAATAAAATTTGGGTTTTTTAAAAAGACTTTAGAGAGCATTTAAAAAGACTGTGTTTTATTTCACTGAAAGACAGGGGATGCTTTTGAAAAAAGTTTGCGCGAAAATGATGTTATTGAGAACGTTTCAAAAAAAAACAAAAGATTAAAAAAAAAACTAAAACCCTAAAAAGTTTTGAAAAATTAGTATTGAAAACGGAAACCCCTTCCAGTAGGGGTCTGTTTGTGGGGGTCGTTATTTTTGGTTTTGAATTTCCATGCGGGGTAGGGGAAACGGAAATTTGCCGCTTCTGGAGCGCCCGCACGAGCCCGGCAGGCCCGGGTTGAGAGTGGGTGGCTAAAAGCGGCAAAATTTACCGTTCTTTGTGGGAAAAGTACCTGCGGTAGCCTGCGGGGAAACAGGGTTACTTTTGGGGGTTGGTATGGGGTTAGTTTAGTGAAAAACCCCCGGGGGTTACTTTTAGTGGGGGTAAAGGTGTGCCCTGTGGGGGTGTAAAGGTGTGTGCCTGTGAGAGTGTGTGAGTGTGTGTCTGTGTTCTGTGGAGTGTGTGTTGTGTGAGTGTGTGTTGTGTGAGTGTGTCTTGTTTGTGTGAGTGACTGTTTTATTTTGTGTCTGTGTGAGTGTGTGTTTGATGTGTGTGTATTGTCACGCAGGGAACTAAACAGGGTGCTTCAGTGCCAATTGGGGGTTTGTGGCCTGCCATCGCCAGGGGGGGCAGTGGCCGTGGAAGTGCGTGATTCCTGCCAAAAATTTTGGGTTTCCCTGTCAATCTTGGGGGGGGGAAAGGAAAGGGAGAACATGGGCCCTCCCGGAATATGGGGTTTACGTGTGTAAAAAAACATCGTGAAAATTGGAGTTTTTCGATTTTTCGTGGGGAATTCCCCTTTAAATGTGAGTGCTGTCTTGGGTGAGTTTCCGGGTGAACCCCGGAAAAGTGTTTTGGGGTGTCTGCAAGTTGTACAAAATGAGGCGTTATCCCCGCAGGGTTGGGTTGGCCTCGTGCCATGTTTTTTTTTCTCCCGTTGGGGGGCGGGGTTACGGTATCCCTCAAACCGATTTTGAAGGTTTGGTCCCAGAGTGAAGACGATCGTTTGTTTAGGTGTCGGGCGAGGGTTCTGCAGTCCGGGGGTTTGGGGCTGTCTGGCAGTGCCCCCAGCGCCCGGGGGGGTGTCTTTCCAGGTGTCGTGCGTTTGACTGTCGGTGTTTGGTTTTCAGCGAGGGGTTTTTGCCCCGGTCCCGGGGGGTTGGCTTTTGGGGGACATGTCCCGGGATGAGGGTTTCGTCCTTTTTGGGGTCTTTTTCCTTTGTTTTAAGGTGAGCGGGAAAAAGTAGGGGAAAAATTCCCGGGGGGGTTGTGTATTTGGGTTTGGTTTGTAGTTTTAAGGGTTTCACCCCTTTTTGTGTTTAATTCCCTGGAACGGGGGTTTTCCCCTTTAAATTTTGGGTTTTTTTTATTCCCCCAAAGGGAAATTTTTTTTTATGAAATTTTGGGGCTAAGAGGAAAAAATTTTAAATGTGGGGAAATTTTGAAGAGAAGAAAAGAGATATGACTTAAAACTTAAGGTCGAGGAAAAACCGAAACATAGGGGGAATAAAAGAAGGGTGAAAATTCCCGGGTTCTACACTGATACAGAAGGTGGGTGTTTACAGCGGTTTTATGTGGGTAAGACAAAATGTTGTACTGGTAGTGGTCCTGGTGTACGAAATACTGGTTTTTAAGTTTGTAAAGATTGGGTTTTTTTTCCGGGGGGTATGTTGGGATCCGGGGGCCCGGGAAAATTTTAATATTTTAAAAAAGGAACCCGTCCCCGGGGGGGGTGCTAAAGGGACGGAGGGCAGACGCTTTTGGGGGTTTTCTGGGCCCTGTGTGAGGTTTATCGGGAAAGGTTTACGGGTTTGGGGTACCCCGGTGGGAAAGTCCCTTTTGGAAAATTCCCTTTTTTGGGGTTTTTTTCTGGGAAATTTAAAATGGGTTGGATTGGGGGGAAAGGGAAAAATTTGGGATGTTATATTAAAAAAAAAGATTTTGTTTTTTTTTTCAAATTTTTATTAAAAAAAATTGCGGTGAACTCATGATTGTGTTAAAAAAACAAAAGTAGTATTGTTAGATTTTTGGTATAAGGTTTTTATGATTTTAAAAATAAAGAAAAAAATAAGGGAAAAAATGATAATATAAAAGGAGTTTGATATTTAGGACTTGTGCCTCAGAACCCCACCGTTGGGTAAAATATATTTTAAAAAGGGGGGTTTTAGTCGACTGTGGTCACCGTAAATTTAAAGAAAGTTTTCCCCCATTGTGGTGCAGTAGACAAAAGTATACAGGCCTGGGAAAACCTTGTCGGCTTATGTAATTGGTATTGTCCCCAGCGGGTTTTTTTGGGTTTACATTTTTAGGTTTTAAGATTGTGCCTGCTAGGAAATTAAAGGGTAACCCCGGGTTTTAATTTTATTATTTTGGTTTTTCTTTAAATTTTGGGTTTTATTCTAAATTTAAACCTTTAAATAAGTAAACGATCCCCGAATTGTGCCCCGGGGCGGGGGTTTACTAACGGCCCGGGTTGTTGGTTTTAAATGAAATTATTTTAAAACTTTTTTGAAAAAATTTTTCTTGGAGATTCGATGGAATGAAATGTGGGGGAGTAAATTTAGAAAGTGTAAAACAAAATTTTTTTTTGAAGGAACGGGGTTTTTAATTAAAGGTTTTTGGCTGGATGGAAAATGGAAGTCAATGAAATTGGTTTGGGAAAGTGTAATGGAAATTTTTTGGTGAAAAAATTTTTGATGACCAAGGTGGCTGGGTTTTTTAGGGTTTGAGGAAAAAATTTCCCGTCCCGCTGTCGCACTTTGGGGTTTTGACCTGAAAAACTCAGAACCGTTTACTTTTGTGAAACAACAAAGTTTAAATGTATTCGGCGGGGGTAGTAAAACATTTCCTTTTTTACAGGGTTTTTGGGCGAGTTTTTTTGTACCCCCCTGCACAGCAAATCGGAGGTTCCCCCCCTTCGGGTGTGGCAAATTTGCACCGGCCCCTTCCCCCGTCACTCCCCCCACTCCTCTGGGCCCGGGGTGGAGCGCAGTGGAGCCGGCGGGTGCGTTCCGGGCGGGGGTGTTTCACCTCCCCAGTCCGGGGTGTGGCAGTTCCCCCGCTTCAACCCGTGGGCTTTGGGGTGGGGGAAAAACGTCTTGGGGCTCGCCCCATGTACCCTCCCCGGGGCGAAACCCGCGAATGGGGTTGGTGCCCGGTTGGGGGAGGGGGCCCCCGCCCTTCGACGCGTTTACGACTCCCCCCTTTGTTCTGTTTAAGGCCTTCAGTGAAGGTTTTTTCTTTTGGGAGTGCATTAGTGTTTAAGGGGGGCGTAAAGCGGGCCCCCGTCTAAAATAATCATAGTGGGGAGTGCTGTGTCGCCCTTTTTTTTTTGTGTGTGGTTTTTTGTTTTTTTTTGTTTTTTTTTTTGGGGAAAGGGGTTTTTTTTTTTTTTTTTTTCTTGCATTCAACGCCCGCCAGGGGGTTCGAAACCCCAGTATTGAAGTGAACATTGGGTTCGGGTGGGTTGAACAAATTTTGTGGTTTTTAAAAAACAAATTTTTTGGGGGTTTAAATTTGGGGTGGGGGGGTTTACACCGGGACAAAAAAATTAGTTTTAAAGAGTATATTTTGGAGAAAGAAAACATCGGGGTGGGCAAAATTTGGGTTTTATGGGTACAATTGCTTTATATTTCAGCCTGGGATTACCAAAGGGGATGTGATTTTACCCTTGTCCTTCTGGGATTTGGGCCCCAGTGGCCCGAGGGTGTTTTGTGCCTCCTTAAAGGGGAAGGGGGCGTTAAAAAATAGATGTGCGGTCATTGGGGGCACTGGTATTTCAAGGGAAGGGGCCCTGCGTTTATGGTGGGTAAATTTTTGTTAATATAGTTGAATTTTTTTTTTGGGGTTTTTTTTCCTTTGCTGTTTTTTTTTGGATATTAAAAGGGGCTTGGGGTCTCATCTGCCCTTCTGGGGTGAAGTGCGTGTGTGAATTTTAAATAAAAACCCTTCCCCTTGTGCACCGCATTTTCGTTTGGTTTTGTTTTTTGGTGGGGGTTCATACTTCAGTTTAAAAAGGGGGGAAAGGGGGGGGTTATAAGGGGGGGAAAAAATCAATACACCCCGTCCCCACTGTCTTTAACCCGTGCAGTAAAAGAGGTTGGAAACATTCTGCCCCCCCCCACCAGCCTAGAGGCTTCCCCCCATCTTCAGCCCCGAGGAGAGAAAGGGAAAACCCGAAAACCAACATCCCACGGGACTAAAAGAGAGGGTAACACCAAAAAAAACCCCCCGTGGGGCACACACGTATGTATCAGGTACATGTGTACCCACGGAGTACATGTGTACCCTCACTCGAGTGGAGTGGGGTTTGTTGAAAGTGCGTGGGTTGCTAAAAACTATGTTGAATTAGGTCGATAGGATGTGAGTCATTTCCTCTGTTCAACAAACCTCATCTGGTTCGACAGAGTTGATTCTAGTTCAACCAAACTTCACTCTAGTTCGCCAGAGTTGATTCTAGTTCAACAACCATCACTCTAGTTCAGAAAAAGTCTTTATATAACGCGAGCGGCGGGCGTCCCAGCCATTATTCGGACCTTGCACCCACAAAACGAGGTTCTAAAGGTCCAAAGCGAGCGTCTGTGTGAGTTTTGTGAGTGTGTGTGTATCCAACACACACACTCCCCTCCACACTCGCGCTCTCATGCGTCATAAACAAACCCGCGTGGTTTATGTTGTGTGTGACATGTACAACACACGGTTAGCCTGCATCAACACGATGGGTGTTGAGTGTGTGAAGTGTTTTATCCAACACACCTCCCCTCCACACTTGCGCTCTCAGTGCATCACTAAACAACCCCCGGGGTATGTGGTGTTTTTGACATGTACACAAACGGTAGCCTGCATCAACCCGAGGGTTACGTTTGGTGTGAAACCATGCGGGTTGTTTAGTGTTAATGACCCGCGGGTTACGTTTAGTGTGTGAGGTGTGTGTCTGTGTGAGGGTGTGAGTGTTTTCCTGTGAAGTGTGTGAGTGTGTGTCTGTGTGTCTGTGTGAGTGGTGTCTGTGTGAGTGTGTGTCTGTGTGAGGTGTGTCTGTGTGAGTGTGTGTCTGTGGGTCTGTGTGAGTGAGTGTGTGTGTGAGTGTGTGTGTGTATGGGGAGGGGATTACGTATTCTGCCTTTCCCCCAGCCTAGAGGCTTTCTGTATCTTCAGCCCGTAGTGAGAGATGGTATACGATAAACCAATCATCCCACGCACTCAGAGAGAGGGTACACACCAAACAAACCCCGTGGGGCACACAGGTATGTTTCAGGTACATGTGTACAACGGAGTACATGTTTTACCCTACTCGAGTGGAGGGTTTGATGAAAGTGCATGGGTTGACTAGAATCAACTATGTTGAATTTAGGTCGACAGATGTGGGGTCACTCTCTTGTCAACAAACCTCACTCTGGTTCGACGAGAGTTGATTCTAGTTCAACACAACCTCTCTAGTTCGACAGAGTTGATTCTAGTTCACAAACCTAACTCCTAGTTCAGAAAAAGCCCTTTATACGCGAGCGGCGGCTTTCCCCCGCCCATTATTCGACCTTTAGCACCCACGAACGAGCTTCTAAAAAGGGTCAAAGCGAGCGGTCTGTGGTGTGTGGTGTGTGTGTTCCACACACACTCACCCTCCACACTCGCGCATTTTCAGTTGGTCACTAAACAAACCCCGCGGGATTGGTGTGTGACATGTACACCACGGTAGCCTGCATCAAACCCCGAGGGTGTGTGAGTGTGTGAGTGTGTGTGATCCAACACACACACTCCCTTCACACCCCGCCCCTCTCAGTGCGTCACTTAAAATAAACCCCGCAGGGTATGTGGTGTGTGACATGTACACCACGGTAGCCTGCATCAACCCGAGGGGGGGTGTGAGTGTGTGAGTGTGTGTGTGTATCACAACACGCACACTCCCTCTCCACACACGCGTCTCGTGCTCACTAAACAAACTAAGCGGGATATGTGGTGTTTGTGCATGTAACCACGGTTAGCCTGCATCAACGCGAGGGTTACGTTTGGCGTGTCTGCGGGTTATTTGTTTCGTGTTGTGGTAGTGGTTGTGTCGTGTGAGTGTGTGTCTTGTGAGTGTGTGTCTGTGTGAGTGTTTTGAGTGTGTGCCTGTGGGGCGTGTGTGTCTGTGTGTCTGTGTGGTGTGTGTCTGTGTGAGTTTTGTGTTTGTGTGTCTGTGTGAGTGTGTGTCTGTGAGATGTGTGTCTGTGTGTCTGTGTAGTGTGTCTGTGTGTTGTGTGAGTGTGTGTCTGTGTGTCTTTGTGTGCTGTGTGAGTGTGTGTCTGTGTGAGTGTGTGTATGTGTGTCTGTGTGAGTGGTGTCTGTGTGTCTGTGTGAGTGTGTGTCTGTGTGTCTGTGTGAGTGCGTGAGTGTGTGTCTTGTATCTGTGTGAGTGGTGAGTGCTGCCCTGTGTCTCGTGTAAGTTTTGTTGTGTGTCTGGGTTTGAGTGTGAGTGTGTCTGTGTGTCTGTGTGTGTATCCACACACCTCAATACACACACTCCCCTTCACACTCGGCGCCTCAGAGATCACTAAGGAAACCGTGGAGTTTGTGGTGTGTGACATGTACACTGCAGTAGCCTGCGTAAACCCACAGGGTTAGTTTGGTTAAAAAAACCTGCGGGTTACGATTAGTGTTACCCCGCGGGGTTACGATTAGTGTGTGAGTGTGTGTCTGTGTGAGTGTGTCTGTGTCTGTGTGAGTGTGTGTCTGTGTGTGTGTGTTGTGTTGTGTGAGTGTGTTTGGAGTGTGTATCCAACACACACTCCTCCTCACACTCACGTCTCTCATGCTCATAAACAACCCCGCGGTGTATGTGGTGTGTGAATGTACACCACGGTAGCCTGCATAAACCCCCGAGGGGTACGTTTGGTGTGTACCTGCGGGTTACGTTTGTGTGTGAGTGTGTGACTGTGTGAGTGTGTGTCTGTGTGTCGTGGTGAGTGTGTGTCTGTGTGTCTTTTGTGAGTGTGTATCTGTGTGTCTGTGTGAGTGTGTGGAGTGTGTGTCTATGTGATTTGTGTCTGTGTCTGTGTGAGTGTGTGTGTGTGTGTGTGACTGTGGTTGTGTGTGTGTATACACAGACATCCCCTCCACACTCGCGTCTCAGAGCATCACTAACAAACCCCGCTGAGTATGTGGTGTGTGACATGTACACTACGGTAGTCTGCTTTGAACCCAGAAGGTTTACGTTGGTGGTTTACCTGCGGGTTACGTTTAGTGTTACATCCAGGGTTACGTTTAGTGTGTGAATGTGTTCTGTGTGAGTGTGTGAGTGTGTGGCCTGTGAGAAGTGTGAGTGGTGTGTCTGTGTGTCTGTGTGAGTGTGTGTCTGTGTGAGTGTGTGTCTGTGAGTGTGTGTCTGGTGAGTGTGTGTCTGTGTGAGTGTGTCTGTGTGACTGTGTGTCTGTGTGAGTGACTGTGTGACGTGTGTGTCTGTGTGTGATGTGTGATGAGTGTGGGGTATGAGAGAGATTGGATCATTCTGCCTTCCCCCACCAGCTAGAGGCTTTCCAACCCTATTTTAGCCCCGAGGAAGTTGGTATACAGAAAACCTCATCCCACGCACTCAGAGGAGGGTACACCAAGCAAACTCAGTGGGCAGCACACGTATGTACACGGTACATGTGTACCCACGGAGTACATGTGTCCCCTCACTCGAGTGTAGTGGTTTTGTTGAAAAATGCGTGGGTTGCTAGAATCATCATGTTGAATTTAGGTCGACAGGATGTGAGTCCATCTCTTGTTACAAACCTCACTCTGGTTCGACAGAGTTGATTCTAGTTCAACACCTCACTCTAGTTCGACAGAGTGATTCTAGTTCAACAAACTCACTCTAGTCAGAAAAGTCTTAAACTAACGCGTGCGGGGGGTTTCCCCGCCCTTTATTCGACTTAGCACCACGAACGAGTCTTCTAAAGGGTCAAAGCGGCGTCTGTGGAGTGTGTTCTGTGAGTGTGTGTTGTATCCAACACACACTCCCTCCACACTCGCGCTGTCAGTGCGTCACTAAACATACCCTGCTGGGTATGTGTGGTGTTGTGAAATGTACACCACGGTAGCCTGCATTCCAACCCGAGGGTGTGTGATGTGTGGTGTGTGGTATACCAAACACACACTCCCCCCCAAACACTTGCGCTCTCATGCATCACTAACAAACCCCGCGGGGTATGTGGTGTGGACATGTACACTACGTAGCTGCATCACCGAGGGGTTACGTTTGGTGTGTACCTGCGGGTAACGTTTAGTGATACCACGGGGTTACGTTGTGTGTGAGTGTGTGTCTGTGTGAGGGTATGAGTGTGTGCCTGTGAGAGTGTGTGAGTGTGTGTCTGTGTGAGTGTGTGTCTGTGTGAGTGTGTGTCTGTGTGAGTGTGTGTCTGTGTGTCTGTGTGAGTGACTGTGTGACTGTGTGTCTGTGTGAGTGTGTGTGTGAGTGTGTGTGTATGAGAGAGATTGGATCATTCTGCTTCCCCACCAGCCTAGAGGCTTCCTCCCTATCTTCAGCCCCCGAGGAGAGATGGTATACAGATAAACCAATCATCCCACGCACTCAGAGAGAGGGTAACACACCAAACAAACCCCGTGGGGCACACACGTATGTAAACAGGTACATGTGTACCCACGGAGTACATGTGTACCCTCACTCGAGTGGAGTGGGGTTTGTTGAAAGTGCGTGGGTTGCTAGAATCAACTATGTTGAATTTAGGTCGACAGGATGTGAGTCACTCTCTGTTCAACAAACCTCACTCTGGTTCGACAGAGTTGATTCTAGTTCAACAAACCTCACTCTAGTTCGACAGAGTTGATTCTAGTTAAAACAAAACCTCACTCTAGTTCAGAAAAAGTCTTTATATAACGCGAGCGGCGGCGTCCCCCGCCATTATTCGACCTTAGCACCCACGAACGAGCTTCTAAAGGGTGCGAGCGTCTGTGTGAGTGTGTGAGTGTGTGTGTATCCAACACCACACATCCCTCCACACTCGCGCTCTCAGTGCTTTCGCTAAACAAACCCCGGGGGGTATGTGGTGTGTGACATGTACACCACGGTTAGCCTGCATCAACCCGAGGGTGTGTGAGTGTGTGAGTGTGTGTGTATCCATCATACACATCCCCTCCACACTCGCGCCCTCAGTGCGTCACTAAACAAACCCCGCGGAGTATGTGGAGTGTAACATGCACACCATGGTAGCCTGCATCAACCCGAGGGTGTGTGAGTGTGTGAGTGTGTGTGTATCCAACACACACACTCCCCTCCACACTTCGCGCTCTCAGTGCATCACTAAACAAACCCCGCGGGGTATGGTGGTGTGTGACATGTACACCACGGTAGCCTGTATCAACCCGAGGGGTTACGTTTGGCGTGTACCTGCGGGTTACGTTTCGTGTGTGAGTGTGTGTCTGGGTGAGTGTGTGTCTGTGTGAGTGTGTGTCTGTGTGAGTGCGTGAGTGTGTGAGTGTGTGCCTGTGTGAGTGTGTGTCTGTGTGTCTGTGTGAGTGTGTGTCTGTGTGTCTGTGTGAGGGGTGTGCCTGTGTGTCTGTGTGAGTGTGTCTGTGTGAGTGTGTCTGTGTGTCTGTGTGAGTGTGTGTAGGGTGTGTCTGTGTGACTGTGTGTCTGTGTGTCTGTGTGTCTGTGTGAGTGTGTGTCTGTGTGTCAGTGTGAGTGCGTGAGTGTGTGTCTGTGTCTGTGTGAGTGTGTCTGTGTGTCTGTGTGAGTGGGGAGTGTGTCTGTGTGTCTGTGTGTGTATCCACACACCTCCAACACGCACACTCCCCTCCACACTCACGCTCTCAGAGCATCACTAAACAAACCCCGCGGAGTATGTGGTGTGTGACATGTACACTGCGGTAGCCTGCGTGGAACCCACAAGGTTACGTTTGGTGTGTACCTGGGGGTTACGATTAGTGTATACCCGCGGGGTTACGATTAGTGTGTGAGTGTGTGTCTGTGTGAGTGTGTCTGTGTCTATGTGAGTGTGTGTCTGTGTGAGTGTGTGAGAGTGTGTGTGCGAGTGTGTTTGTGAGTGTGTATCCAACACACCTCCAACACACACACTCCCCTCCACACTCGCGCTCTCAGAGCATCACTAAACAAACCCCGCGGAGAATGTGGTGTGTGACATGTACACTGCGGTAGCCTGCGTGAACCCACAGGGTCACGTTTTGTGTGTACCTGCGGGTTACGTTTAGTGTATACCCGCGGGGTTACGATTAGTGTGTGTCTGTGTGAGTGTGTCTGTGTCTGTGTGAGTGTGTGTCTGTGTGAGTGTGTGAGTGTGTGTGTGAGTGTGTTTGTGAGTTTGTATCCAACACACACACTCCCCTCACACTCGCGCTCTCAGTGCATCACTAAACAAACCCCGGGTGTATGTGGTGTCTGACATGTACCCCACGGTAGCCTGCATCAACCCGAGGGTTACGTTTGGTGTGTACCTGCGGGTTACGTTTCGTGTGTGAGTGTGTGTCTGTGTGAGTGTGTGTCTGTGTGAGTATGTGTCTGTGTGTCTGTGTGAGTGTGTGTCTGTGTGTCTGTGTGAGTGTGTGAGTGTGTGTCTGTGTGGTGTGTCTGTGTCTGTGTGAGTGTGTGTGTGTGTGTGTGACTGTGTTTGTGTGTGTGCATCCAACACACACACACCCCTCCACACTCGCGCTCTTAGAGCATCACTAAACAAACCCCGCGGAGTATGTGTGGTGACATTTACACTATGGTAGCCTGCGTGAACCCACAAGGTTACGTTTGGTGTGTACCTGCGGGTTACGTTTTAGTGTATACCCGCGGGGTTACGTTTAGTGTGTGAGTGTGTGTCTGTGTGAGGGTGTGAGTGTGTGCCTGTGAGAGTGTGTGAGTGTGTGTCTGGTCTGTGTGAGTGTGTGTCTGTGTGAGTGTGTGTCTGTGTGAGTGTGTGTCTGTGTGTCTGTGTGAGTGACTGTGTGACTGTGTGTCTGTGTGAGTGTGTGTGTGTGAGTGTGTGTGTATGACAGAGATTGGATCATTCTGCTTCCCACCAGCCTAGAGGCTTCCTCCCTATCTTCAGCCCCGAGGAGAGATGGTATACAGATAAACCAATCATCCCACGCACTCAGAGAGAGGGTACACACCAAACAAACCCCGTGGGGCACACACGTATGTATACAGGTACATGTGTACCCACGGAGTACATGTGTACCCTCACTCGAGTGGAGTGGGGTTTGTTGAAAGTGCGTGGGTTTACTGGGAATCAACTATGTGAATTAGGTCGACAGGATGTGAGTCACTCTCTGTTCAACAAACCTCACTCTGGTCCGACAGAGTTGATTCTAGTTCAACAAACCTCACTCTAGTTCGACAGAGTTGATTCTAGTTCAACAAACCTCACTCTAGTTCAGAAAAGTCTTTATGTAACGCGAGCGGCGGCGTTCCCCGCCCATTATCGACCTTACACCCACGAACGAGCTTCTAAAGGGTCAAAGCGGAGCGTCTGTGTGAGTGTAGTGAGTGTGTGTGTATCCAACACACACTCCCCTCAACACTCGCGCTCTCAGTGCGTTATTAGACAAACCCCGCGGGTTATGTGGTGTGTGACATGTACACCACGGTAGCCTGCATCAACCCGAGGGTGTGTGAGTGTGTGAGTGTGTGTGTATCCAACACACCACTCCCTCCACACTCGCGCTCTCAGTGCGTCACTAAACAAACCCCACGGGGTATGTGGTTGTGACATGTACACCACGGTAGCCTGCTTTCAACCCGAGGGTTACGATTGGCGTGTACCTCGGAGTTACGTTTCGTGTGTGAGTATGTGTCTGTGTGAGTGTGTGTCTGTGTGAGTGTGTGTCTGTGTGAGTATGTGAGTGTGTGCCTGTGTGAGTGGTGTGTCTGGTGTCTGTGTGAGTGTGTCTGTGTGTCTGTGTGAGTGTGTGTCTGTGTGAGTGTGTGAGTGTGTGTCTGTGTGAGTGTGTGTCTGTGTGAAGTGTGTGTATGTGTGTCTGTGTGAGTGTGTGTCTGTGTGTCTGTGTGTCTGTGTGAGTATGTGTCTGTGTGTCTGTGTGAGTGTGTGTATGTGTGTCTGTGTGAGTGTGTCTGTGTCTGTGTGCCCTGTGTGAGTGTGTGTCTGTGTGTCTGTGTGAGTGCGTGAGTGTGTGTCGGTGTGTCTGTGTGAGTGCGTGAGTGTTTGTCTGTGTCTGTGTGAGTGTGTGTGTGTCTGTGTGTCTGTGTGTGTATCCACACCTCCAACACACACACTCCCCTCCACACTCGCGCTCTCAGAGCATCATAAACAAACCCCGCGGAGTATGTGGTGTGTGCATGTACACTGCGGTAGCCTGCGTGAACCCACAGGTTCGTTTGGTGTGTACCTGGGGGTTACGTAGTGTATCCCGCGGGGTTACGATTAGTGTGTGAGTGTGTGTCTGTGTGAGTGTGTCTGTGTCTGTGTGAGTGTGTGTCTGTGTGAGTGTGTGTGTGTGAGTGTGTTTGTGAGTGTGTTCCAAACATCCCTCCACACTCGCGCTCTCAGTGCTCACTACAAACCGCGGTGTAGTGGTGTGGGATGTCTAGGTAGCCTGCATCAACCCGAGGGTTGTTTGGATGTCCTGCGGTACTTTCGTGTGTAGTGGTGTCTGTGTTGAGTGTGGTCTGTGGAGTGTGGTTGTGTGTCTGTGTGATGTGTACCTGTGCTGTGTAGTGTGTAGTGTTGTGTTTGGTGTGTTCCGGTTGTGAGTGTGTGGTGTGTTGTGTTTGTGTGTGGGGTCACCCTTCCCTTCCAGTCGGCTTCGGGAGATCTGAAAATGTGAGGTATAAGTGCAACACACTACTACCTCCAACCAGAAGGTTCGTTTTTGTCCGCGGGGTTGTTGTAGTGTAACCCGGGGTTACGTTTAGTGTGTGAGTGTGGTGTCGTTGAGGGTGTGTTGTGTTGCTGTGAGAGTGTGTGAGTGTGTGTCTGTGTGTTGTGTGATGTGTGTGTTGTGAGTGTGTGTCTGTGTGAGTGTGTGTCTGTGTGTTGTGTGTGTACTGTGTGATGGTGTGTTGTGTGAGTGTGTAGTGGTGGTGATGAAGAGATTGATCATTCTGCCTTTCCCCACCAGCCTAGAGGCTCCTCCCTATTCTTAAGCCCCGAGAGAGAGGTAACGTTTATCCATCTCCCTCGCACAGAAGAGGGTAACACAGAATACAAACCGTGGGCACATAAGTAGTACAGGTCAGTGTACCCAGGGAAACGTGTCCCTCACTCGAGTGAGTGGGTTTGTTGTGTTTGAGTGGCGTGGGGTTGTGGATATATGTTGAATTTAGGTGACTGGGTTGTGTGCCACTTGTGTTCAAACTCACTGTGGTTCGACAGAGTTGATTCTAGTTCAAAACCTCACTCTAGTTCGACAGAGTTGATTCTAGTTAAACAAACCTCACTCCAGTTCCAGAAAATCTTATATAACGCGAGCGGCGGCTTTCCCCGGCTTATGGACCTTAGCACCCACGCACCTCAAGGTGCGAGCGTCCCAAGGAGGGTGAGGTGTGTTTTCCAACACAACCTCCCTCATCGCGCTCTGTGTAGCTCCAAACACTAACCGCGGTATGTGTGTAGTAATGTACCCCAAAGGTGCCTTGCATCAACAACGGGGTTTGAGTGTCAGTGGTGTGTTTTTCCCACAACTCCCCTCCACACTTGCGCTCTTAGTGCATCACTAAACCAAACCCCGCGGGTATGTGGTGTGTGACATGTTACACCACGGAAAGCCTGCATCAACCCGGGGTTACTTTTGGGTGTACCTGCGGGTTACGTTCTGTGGGGTGTGTGTTTGGAGTGTGTGTCTGTGTGAGTGCGGAGTGTGTGGTGGCCTGTGTGAGTGTGTGTCTGTGGTGGTGAGATGTGTGTCTGTGTGTGCTGTGTGATGTGTGTCTGTGGTGTCTGTGAGTGTGTGTCTGTGTGAGTGTGTGTCGTGGGTTTGTGTGTGTGTGTTGTCTGTGCTGTGTGAGTTTTGTGTCCTGTGTGTCTGTTGAGTGTGTGTTGTGTGTCTGTGTGAGTGCGTGATGTGTGTCTTGTGTCTGTGTGTGTGCGTGAGTGTTGGTTGTGTCTGTGTGAGTGTGTTCTGTGTGGCGTGGTGTGAGTGTGTCTGTGTGTCTGTGTGTGTATCCACACACCTCCAACACGCACACTCCCTCCACACTCCCTGCTCAGAGCATCACTAAACAAACCCCGCGGAGTATGTGGTGTGTGACATGTACACTGCGGTAGCCTGCGTGAACCCACAGGTTACGTTTGGTGTGTACCTGCGGGTTACGATTAGTGTATACCCGCGGGGTTACGATTAGTGTGTGAGTGTGTGTCTGTGTGAGTGTGTCTGTGTCTGTGTGAGTGTGTGGTTGTGTGAGTGTGTGTGGTGTGTGGTGAGTGTGTTTGTGAGTGTGTATCCAACACACCTCCAACACACACACTCCCCTCCACACTCGCGCTCTCAGAGCATCACTAAACAAACCCCGCGGAGTATGTGGTGTGTGACATGTACACTGCGGTAGCCTGCGTGAACCCACAGGGTTACGTTTTGTGTGTACCTGGGGTTACGATTAGTGTATACCCGCGGGGTTACGATTAGTGTGTCTGTGTGTCTGTGTGAGTGTGTCTGTGTCTGTGTGAGTGTGTGTCTGTGTGAGTGTGTGATGTGTGTGTGAGTGTGTTTGTGAGTGTGCATCCAACACACACACTCCCCTCCACACTCCGCTCTCAGTGCATCACTAAACAAACCCCGCGGTGTATGTGGTGTGTGACATGTACACCACGGTAGCCTGCATCAACCCGAGGGTTACGTTTGGTGTGTACCTGCGGGTTACGTTTCGTGTGTGAGTGTGTGTCTGTGTGAGTGTGTGTCTGTGTGTCTGTGTGAGTGTGTCTGTGGTCTGTGTGAGTGTGTTCTGTGTGTCTGTGTGAGTGTGTGAGTGTGTGTCTCTGTGAGTGTGTCTGTGTCTGTGTGAGTGTGTGTGTGTGTGTGACTGTGTTTGTGTGTGTGCATCCAACACACACACTCCCCTCCACACTCGCGCTCTCAGAGCATCACTAAACAAACCCCGGAGTATGTGGTGTGTGACATGTACACTAGGTAGCCTGCGTGAACCCACAAGGTTACGTTTGGTTGTACCTGCGGGTTACGTTTAGTGTATACCCGCGGGGTTACGTTTAGTGTGTGAGTGTGTGTCTGTGTGAGGGTGTGAGTGTGTGCCTGTGAAGTGTGTGAGTGTGTGTCTGTGTGTCTTTGTGAGTGTGTGTCTGTGTGAGTGTGTGTCTGTGTGAGTGTGTGTCTGTGTGTCTGTGTGAGTGACTGTGTGACTGTGTGTCTGTGTGATGTGTGTGTGAGTGTGTGTGTATGAGAGAGATTGGATCATTCTGCCTTCCCCACCAGCCTAGAGGCTTCCTCCCTATCTTCAGCCCCCGAGGAGAGATGGTATACAGATAAACCAATCATCCCACGCACTCAGAGAGAGGGTACACACCAAACAAACCCCGTGGGGCACACACGTATGTATACAGGTACATGTGTACCCACGGAGTACATGTGTACCCTCACTCGAGTGGAGTGGGTTTGTTGAAAGTGCGGGGGTTTCTAGAATAAATATGTTGTATTTAGGTCGACAGGGTGAGTCCTCTCTGTTAAAACAAACCTCACTCTGGTTGGGACAGGGGTTTTTTCCCTGTTCAAAAAAAACCCTTTCATTTCAAATTCGAAGAGTTAATTCTATTTTCAACAGCCCTCACTCTAGTCAAAAAAAAGTCTTTTAAAAACCCGCGAGCGGCGGCTTCCCCCCCCAAAATTATTGCCTTAGCACCCACAAACCCGAGCTTCAAAAGGGGTCAAAGCGGCGTCTGTGTGAGTGTGGGGGGAGTGTGTGGGCATCCCCCCCAACACACTCCCCCCACACTCGGGTTCCCCAGTGCGCCCACTAAACAAACCCCGGGGGGTTTACGTGGTGTGGGGGACATGTACCCCAAAGGGTTTCCTGCATAAAAACCCGAGGGTGGGGGAGGTGTGAGGTGTGTGAATCCAACAAAACACACCCCCCCCCACACTCGCGCTTTTCAGTGCATCACTAAAAAAAAACCCCGCGGGTATGTGGTGTGAAACCTTGAAACACCAGGGTTTCCAGTTTTCAAACCGAGGGGTTACGTTTGGCGTGTACCTGGGGGTTATTTTTCGTGGGGAGTGTGGTCTGTGTGAGTGTGGGGTTGGGGTGAGTGTGTGTATTGTGAGTGGTGTTTGGGGAGTGTGGTTTGGGGTGAGTGTGGTCTGTGTGGTGTGGGGAGTGGTACCTGTGTAAATTGTGGTTCTGTGTGTCTGTTTTGGAGTTTTTGGTGCCTGGGGGGTCCTGTGTGAGGGGTGTCTGGTGTCTGTGGGGAGTGGGGTTGAGTGTTTTGTCTGTGTTTTCTGTGTGAGAGCGCCCAGTTGTGTCTGTGTTGTTGTGTGTGGTTTGTGTTGTGTGAGGGGTTAGTTGGGTGCCCCTGGTGTCTGTGTGTTTTACCCAACACCTCCAACCAAAACACACCCCTTCCCCTCCACACTCGCGCTTTTCAAGAAATCCAAAAAAAAACCCCGCGGAGTATGTGGTGGGGTGACATGTACACTGGGGGTACCCCTGCATCAACCCGAGGGTGTGTGAGTGTGTGAGTTGTGTGTACCCAAACCACACACACTCCCCTCCACACTCGCGCTCCCTGTGCATCACTAAACAAACCCCGCGGTGTTTTGGTTGTGAAAATGTACCCCCAGGGTTACCCTGCATAAAACCCGGGGGGGGTTACTTTTTGGTGAAAAACCCGGGGGTTTTACGTTTCGTTGTGAGTGGGGTGTCTTGTGAGTGTGTGTCGGGTGTGCTGGGTGGTGTGTGGTTGGGGTTTTCCGTGTGGGTTTTTGGTCTGTGGGGTCTGTGTGGGGTGAGTGTGGGGTCTATGTGATTTGTGTCTGTGTTTTTTTTTGGAGTTTTGTGTGTGTGTGTGACTGTGTTTTTGGGGGTGGCACCCAACAAAAACCCTTTTTCCCCCCCCCCAACACTGGGCCCTCTCAAGGCTTTCACAAAAACAAACCCCGCGGAGTATGGGGTGTGTGACATTTTCCCACTACGGTACCCCTCCCTAAAACCCCACAAGGTTCGTTTGGTTTTGGTACCGCGGGCTACGTTTAGTTATCCCCGCGGGGTTACATTTATTTGGTGGTTGTGTGTTGTTTTGAGGGTGGGGAGGGTTTTGCCTGTGAGATTGTGAGGGATTGTGTCTGGGGGTCGTGTAGTGTGTGCCCTTGTGGTGTGTGTTTGTGTGAGTTTTGTGTCTGTTGAGTGTGTGTCTGGTGTCTGTGTGATTTGCTTTGTGACTGTGTTTTCTGTTTTGATTTTTGTGTGTGTTTTGTGTGTTTTGGGGGAGAAGATTGGATCATTCTCCCTTTCCCCCACCACCCTAGGGGGTTTTCCTCCCTATCTTCACCCCCCGAGGAGAGTTTGGTATAAGAAAAACCCAAACTTTCCTACGAAACTAAAGAGAGGGGGGTTTACACACCAAAACCCCCCTTTGGGGGGCACACCCGTATGTAAAACGGGGACTTTGTGACCCACGGGTACATGGGGGTCCCCTCACTCGAGTGGAGTGGGGTTTTTTTGAAATTCCCGTGGGTTGTTGAAACCCAATATTTTGAATTTGGGTCAAAAGGGGATTTTGGAGTCCCTCTCTGTTCAAAAAAAACCTCACTCTGGTTCGACGGGAGTTAAATTTCTATTCAAAAAAACCTCATTAGTTCGACAGAGTTGTTTCTAGTTCAAAAAAACCTTTCACTCTAGTTCAGAAAAAGCCCTTTATTTAACGCGAGGGGGGCGGCGTCCCCCCCCCCCTTTATTGAACCTTAGCACCCACGAACGGGGTTTTAAAAGGGGGGCCCCCCAAAAGGGCCGACGCCTGTGGGTGGGTGAGTGTGTGTGTTTTCCAACAAAACACACTCCCCCCCCACACCCCGCGATTTTCAGTGCTTCATAAAAAAAAACCCCGCGGGGTATGGGGGTGTGTGGCATTTTACCCCAACGGTACCGGCATCAACCCGGGGGGTGTGTGAGGGGTGAGTTTTTGTGTGTATCCAAAACAACACAACTCCCCCCCACATTTTCCGCTTTTCAGTGCATCACAAAAACCCAAACCCCGGGGGTATGTGGTGGGGAAAACCTTTTAAAAAAGGGGTACCCCGGGCTTTCAACCCGAGGGGTTACTTTTGGGATGTGTCCCTGGGGTTAGGGTTTAGGGTTTTTACCCGGGGGGTTTACTTTGGGGGGGTGTGTGTGTCTTGTGTGAGGGGTGTAAGGGTGTGCCTGTGAAGTGTGTGGTGTGTGTCTGTGTTTTTGTGTGAGTGTGGGGTTCGGTTTTAAGTGTGTGTCTGGTGAGTGTGTGTCTGTGTGATTTGGTGTCTGTGTGGTGTGAAATGTCTGTGGGGTCTGTGTGAGGTGACTTTGGGGGGAATTTGTGTTTTTCCCCGGGAGTGTGGGTTTTGAGTGTGGGGTGTATGAAGATTTTTGGACCCACTCTGCCTTTCCCCCCCAAAGCCTGGGAGGTTTCCTCCCTATTTTCCCCCCCCCGAGGAGAGATGGTATGCAGATAAACCAATCATCCTACGCACTCAGAGAGGGGTTTAACACCAAACAAACCCCGTGGGGCACACACGTATGTATACAGGTACATGTGTCCCCACGGAGTACATGTGAAACCCTCACTCGAGTGGAGTGGGGTTTGTTGAAAGTGCGTGGGTTGCTAGAATCAACTATGTTGAATTTAGGTCGACAGGATATGAGTCACTTTCTGTTCAAAAAAACCTCACTCTGGTTCGACAGAGTTGATTTTAGTTCAAAAAAACCTCACTCTAGTTCGACAGAGTTGATTCTAGTTCAACCCAAACCTCACTTAGTTCAGAAAAACGTCTTTATATAACGCGAGCGGCGGCGTCCCCGCCCATTATTCAAACTTAGCACCCACGACGAGCTTCTAAAGGGTCAAAGCGAGGGGTCTGTGTGAGTGTGTGAGTGTGTGTGTATCCAACACACACACTCCCCTCCACACTCGCGCTCTCAGTGCGTCACTAAACAAACCCCGCGGGGTATGTGGGTTTTGACATGTACACCACGGTAGTCTGCATCAACCCGAGGGTGTGTGAGAGTGTGAGTGTGTTGTATCCAACACCCCACACTCCCCTCCACACTCACGATCCCCAGTGCATCACTAAACAAACCCCGCGGGGTATGTGGTGGTGTGGCATGTAAAACCACGGAGCCTGCATCAACCCGAGGGGTTACGTTTGGCGTGTACCTGCGGGTTATGTTTCGTGTGTGAGTGTGTGTCTGTGTGAGTGTGGGGTCTGTGTGAGTGTGTGTCTGTGTGAGTGTGTGTCTGTGTGAGTGTGTGAGTGTGTGAGTGTTTTGCCTGTGTGAGTGTGTGTCTGTGTTCTGTGCGAGTGTGTGTCTGTGTGTCTGTGTGAGTGTGTGTCTGTGTGTCTTGTGTGAGTGTGTTTTCTGTGTGAGTGTGTGTATGTGTGTCTGTGTGAGTGTGTGTCTGTGGTCTGTGTGTCTGTGTAAAGTGTGTGTCTGTGTGTCTGTGTGTCTGTGTGAGTGCGTGAGTGTGTGTTTGTTGTCTGTGTGAGTGCGTGAGTGTGTGTCTGTGTCTGTTTTGAGTGTGTCTGTGTGTCTGGTGAGTGTGGAGTGTGTCTGTGTGTCTGTGTGTGTATCCACACACCTCCAACACATACACTCCCCTCCACACTCGCGCTCTCAGAGCATAAACTAAACTTTCCCCCGCGGAGTATGTGGTGTGTGACATGTACACTGCGGTAGCCTGCGTGAACCCACAGGGTTACGTTTGGTGTGTCCTGCGGGTTACGTTTAGTGTATACCCGCGGGGTTTACGATTAGTGTTGAGTGTGTGTCTGTTGAGGTTGTCTGTGTCTGTGTGAGTATGTGTGTGTGTGAGTGTGTGAGTGTGTGTGTGTGTGAGGTGTGTTTGTGAGTGTGTATCCAACACACCTCCAACACACACACTCCCCTCCACACTCGGGGCTCTCAGCATCACTAAACAAACCCCGCGGAGTAATGTGGGTGGTGACATGAAACACTTCGATAGCCTGCGTGAACCCACAGGGTTTCGTTTCGTGTGTACCTGCGGGTTACGTTTAGTGTAAAACCCGCGGGGTTACGATTAGTGTGTGTCTGTGTGTCTGTGTGGAGTTTTGTCTGTGTCTGTGTGAGTGTGTGTTGTGTGAGTGTGTGTGTGTGAGTGTGTTTGTGAGTGTATCCAACACCACATTTCCCCTCCACACTCGCGCTCTCAGTGCATCACTAAACAAACCCCGCGGTTTTATGTGGTGTGTGACATGTACACACGGTTAGCCTGCACAACCCGGGGGGTTACGTTTGGTGTGTACCTGCGGGTTACGTTTCGTGTGTGAGTGTGTGTCTGTTTTGAGTGTGTGTCTGGGGTGTCTGTGTGAGTGTGTTTTCTTTGTGGTCTGTGTGAGTGTGTGTCTGTGTGTCTGTGTGAGTGTGTGATTTGTGTGTCTATGTGAGTGTGTCTGTGTCTGTGTGAGTGTGTGTGTGTGTGTGACTGTGTTTGTTTTGTGTGCATCCAACACAAACACCCCCCTCCACACTCGCGGCTCTCAGAGCATCACTAAACAAACCCCGCGGAGTATGTGGTGTGTGACATGTACACTACGGTAGCCTGCCTGAACCCACAAGGTTAACGTTTGGTGTGTACCTGCGGGTTACGTTTAGTGTATACCCCGCGGGGTTACATTTAGTGTGTGAGTGTGTGTCTGTGTGAGGGTGTGAGTGTGTGCTTGTGAGAGTGTGTGAGTTTTGTGTCTGTGTGTCTGTGTGAGGGGTGGTTTTCTGTGTGAGTGTGTGTCTGTGTGAGTGTGTGTCTGTGTGAGTGTGTGTCTGTGTGTCTGTGTGAGTGACTGTGTGACTGTGTCTGTGTGAGTGTGTGTGTGAGTGTGTGTGTATGAGAGAGATTGGATCATTCGGGCCTTCCCCACCACCCTAGAGGCTTCCTCCCTATCTTCAGCCCCCCGAGGACAGATGGTATACAGAAAAAACCAATCATCCCACGCACTCAGAGAGGGGTACACACCAAACAACCCCGTGGGGCACACACGTATGTTATACGGGTACATGTGTACCCACGGAGTACATGTGTACCCTCACTCGAGTGGAGTGGGGTTTGTTGAAAGTGCGTGGGTTGCTAGAATCAACTATGTTGAATTTAGGTCGAAGGATTGAGTCACTCTCTGTTCAACAAACCTCACTCGGGTTCGACAGAGTTGTTTTCTAGTTCAACAAACCTCACTCTAGTTCGACAGAGTTGATTCTAGTTCAACAAACCTCACTCTAGTTCAGAAAAAGTCTTTATATAACGCGAGCGGCGGCGTCCCCCGCCCATTATTCGACCTTAGCACCCACGAACGGGGCTTCTAAAGGGTCAAAGCGAGCGTGTGTGTGAGTGTGTGTGTACCCAAAACACACACACTCCCTCCACACTCGCGCTCTCAGTGCGTCACTAAACAAACCCCGCTGGTATGTGGTGTGTGACATGTACACCACGGTAGCCTGCTTTCAACCGAGGGTGTGTGAGTGTGTGAGTGTGTGTGTATCCAACACACACACTCCCCTCCACACTCGCGCTCTCAGTGCGTCACTAAAAAAACCCCGCAGGGTATGTGGTGTGTGACATGTACACCACGGTAGCCTGCTTTCAACCCCGAGGGTGTGTGAGTGTGTGAGTGTGGTGGGGTACCCAAACACACACCCCCTCCACACTCGCGCTCTCAGTGCATCACTAAACAAACAAGGGCGGGGTATGTGGTGTGTGAATTACACCACGGTAGCCTGCATCAACCCGAGGGGTTACGTTTGGCGTGTACCTGCGGGTTACGTTTCGTGTGTGAGTGTGTGTCTGTGTGAGTGTGTGTCTGTGTGAGTGTGTGTCTGGGGTGGTGTGGGGAGTGTGTGCCTGTGTGCGTGTGGTGAGTGTGTGTCTGTGTGAGTGTGTGTCTGTGTGAGTGTGTGTCTGTGTGAGTGTGTGTCTGTGTGTCTGTGTGAGTGTGTGTCTGTGTGAGTGTGTCTGTGTGAGTGTGTGTCTGTGTGTCTTTGTTTTCTGTGTGAGTGTGTGTCGTGTGAGTGTGTGTATTGGGGTGTCTGTGTGAGTGTGTGCTGTGTGTCTCTGTGAGTGTGTGTCTGTGTGTCTGTGTGAGTGCGTGAGTGTGTGTCTGTGTATCTGTGTGAGTGCGTGAGTGTGTGTCTGTGTCTGTGTGAGTGTGTCTGTGTGCCTGGGTGAGTGTGAGTGTGTCTGTGTGTCTGTGTGTGTATCCACACCCTCCAACACACACACTCCCCTCCACACTCGCGCTCTCAGAGCATCACTAAACAAACCCCGGGAGAAATGTGGTGTGTGCCCATGTACACTGCGGTAGCCTGCGTGAACCCACAGGGTTACGTTTGGTGTATACCTGGGGGTTACGATTAGTGTATACCCGCGGGTTACGATTAGTTGGAGAGTGTGTGTCTGTGGGGAGTGTGGTGTCTGTTGAGTGTGTGTGTGTGAGTGTGTTTGTAGTGAGTATCCAACACACACACTCCCCTCCACACTCGCGCTCTCAGTGCATCACTAAACAAAACCCCGCGGTGTATTGGTGTGTGACAGGGTACACCACGGTACCCTTTGCATCAACCCGAGGGTTACGTTTGGTGTGTACCTGCGGGTTACGTTTCGTGTGTGAGTGTGTGTCTGTGTGAGTGTGTGTCTGTGTGTCTGTGTGAGTGTGTGTCTGTGTGTCTGTGTGAGTGTGTATCTGTGTGTCTGTGTGAGTGTGTGAGTGTGTGTCTATGTGAGTGTGTCTGGTCTGTGTGAGTGTGTGTGTGTGTGTGTGTGACTGTGTTTGTGTGTGTGCAATAAAAACACACACACTCCCCTCCACACTCGCGCTCTCAGAGCATCACTAAACAAACCCCGCGGAGTATGTGGTGTGTGACATGTAAACTAGGGTAGTCTGCGTGAACCCAGAAGGTTACTTTTGGGTTTTGTGTACCTGGGGGTTCGTTTAGTGTATACCCGCGGGGTTAAACGTTTAGTGTGTGAGTGTGTGTCTGTGTGAGTGTGTGAGTGTGTGCCTGTGAGAGTGTGTGAGTGTGTGTCTGTGTGTCTGTGTGAGTGTGTGTCTGTGTGAGTGTGTGTCGGGTGTGAGTGTGTGTCTGTGTGAGTGTGTCTGTGTGACTGTGTGTCTGTGTGAGTGACTGTGTGATTGTGTGAGTGACTGTGTGACGTGTGTCTGTGTGAGTGTGTGTGGTTGTGTTTTATGAGAGAGTTTGGATCATTCTGCCTTCCCACCGCCTAGAGGCTTCCACCCTCACTCAGCCCCCGAGGAGAGATGGTATACAGATAAACCAATCATCCCACGCACTCAGAGTGGGGTACACACCAAGCAAACTCAGTGGGGCGCACACTTTATGTACACGGGTACATGGGTACCAGGGATACATGTGTACCCCACTCAGTGGAGGGTTTTTTTTTGGGAAAGTGCGTGGGTTGCTAGAATCATCTATTTTGAATTTAGGTCGACAGGTGTGAGTCACTCTCTGTTCAACAAACCTCACTCTGGTTCGACAGAGTTGATTCTAGTTCAAAAACCTCACTCTAGTTCGACAGAGTGTTTCAAGTTCAACAAACCTCACTCTAGTTCAGAAAAAGTCTTTAAATAACGCGAGCGGCGGCGTCCCCCGCCCATTATTCGCCCTTAGCACCCACGAACGAGCTTCTAAAGGGTCAAAGCGAGCGTCTGTGTGAGTGTGGGAGTGTGTGTGTATCCAACACACACACTCCCCTCCACCACTCGCGCTTCTCAGTGCGTCACTAAACAAACCCCGCTGGGTATGTGGTGTGTGACATGTACACCACGGTAGCCTGCATCAACCCGAGGGTGTGTGAGTGTGTGAGTGTGGTGTATCCAACACACACACCCCCCTCCACACTTGCGCTCTCAGTGCATCACTAAACAAACCCCGCGGGGAAATGTGGTGTGTGCCCATGTACAATACGGTAGCCTGCATCAACCCGAGGGGTTACGTTTTGGTGTGTACCTGCGGGTTACTTTAGTGTATACCCACGGGTTACGTTTAGTGTGTGAGTGTGTGTCTGTGTGAGGGTGTGAGTGTGTGCCTGTGAGAGTGTGTGAGTGTGTGTCTGTGTGAGTGTGTGTCTGTGAGTGGGTGTCTGTGTGAGTGTGTGTCTGTGTGTCTGTGTGAGTGACGTGTGACTGTGTGTCTGTGTGAGTGTGTGTGGAGTGTGGGTGTATGAGAGAGATTGGATCATTCTCCCTTTCCCCCACCAGCCTAGAGGTTTTCCTCCCTATCTTCAGCCCCCGAGGAAAAGATGGTATACAGATAAACCAATCATCCCACGCACTCAGAGAGGGGTACACACCAAACAAAACCCCGGGGGCACACACGTATGTATACAGGAAACATGTGTACCCACGGAGTACAGTGTACCCTCACTCGAGTGGAGTGGGGTTTTTTTGAAGTGCGTGGGTTGTAGAATCAACTATGTTGAATTTAGGTCGACAGGATGTGAGTCACTCTCTGTTCAACAAAACCTCCTCTGGTTCGACAGAGTTGATTCTAGTTCAACAAACCTCACTCTAGTTCGACAGAGTTGATTCTAGTTCAACAAACCTCACTCTAGTTCAGAAAAAGTCTTTATATAAACGCGAGGGCGGCGTCCCCCGCCCATTATTCGACCTTAGCACCCACGAACGACCTTCTAAAGGGGCGAGCGTCTGTGTGAGTGTGTGAGTGGTGTGTATCCAACACACCACACTCCCCTCCACACTCGCGCTCTCAGTGCGTCACTAAACAAACCCGCGGGGTATGTAGTGTGTGACATGTACACCACGGTAGCCTGCATAAAACATGGGGGTTTGTGTGAGTGTGTGAGTGTTGGGGTGTATCCAACACACACACTCCCCCCCACACTCGCGCTTTTCAGTGCATCACTAAACAAACCCCGCAGGGTATGTGGAGTGTGACATGTACACTACGGTAGCCTGCATCAACCCGAGGGGTTACGTTTGGGTGTGTACCTGCGGGTTACGTTTAGTGTATACCCGCGGGGTTACGTTTTAGGGGTGTGAGTGTGTGTCTGTGTGAGTGTGTGAGTGTGTGCCTGTGAGAGTGTGTGAGTGTGTGTCTGTGTGTCTGTGTGAGTGTGTGTCTTTGTGAGTTGTGTGTCTGTGTGAGTGTGTTTTCTGTGTGTCTGTGTGAGTGACTGTGTGACTGTGTCTGTGTGAGTGTGTGTGTGAGTGTGTGTGTATGAGAGAGATTGGATCATTCTGCCTTCCCACCAGCTATGGGCTTCCTCCCTATCTTCACCCCCCGAGGACAGATGGTATACAGATAAAACCCCAATCATCCACGCACTCAGAGAGAGGGTACACACCAAACAAACCCCGTGGGGCACACACGTTGTATACAGGTACATGTGTACCCACGGAGTACATGTGTACCCTCACTCGAGTGGAGTGGGGTTTGTTTGAAAGTGCGGGGGTTGCTAGAATCAACTATGTTGAATTTAGGTCGACGGGATGTGAGTCACCTCTGTTCAACAAACATCACTCTGGTTCGACAGATTTTGATTCTAGTTCAACAAACCTCACTCTAGTTCGACAGAGTAAATTCTAGTTCAAACAAACCTCACTCTAGTTCAGAAAAAGTCTTTTATAACGCAAGCGGCGGCGTCCCCCGCCCATTATTCGACCTTAGCACCCACGAACGAGCTTCTAAAGGGTCAAAGCGAGCGTTTGTGTGGTGTGTGAGTGTGTGTGTATCCAACCACCCCACCCCCCTCCACACTCGCGCTCTCAGTGCGTCACTAAACAAACCCCGGGGGGGATGTGGTGTGTGACATGTACACCACGGTAGCCTGCATAAACCCCGAGGGTGTGTGAGTGTGTGAGTGTGTGTGTACCCAACCACTCACACTCCCCTCCACACTCGCGCTCTCAGTGCGTCACTAAATAAACCCCCCAGGGTATGTGGTGTGTGACATGTACACCACGGTAGCCTGCATCAACCCGAGGTGTGTGAGTGTGTGAGGTGTGTTTTGTATCCAACACACACACTCCCCTCCACACTCGCGCTCTCAGTGCATCACTAAACAAACAACGCGGGGTATGTGGTGTGTGACATGTACACCACGGTAGCCTGCATAAACCAGAGGGGTTACGTTTGGCGTGTACCTGCGGGTTACGTTTCGTGTGTGAGTGTGTGTCTGTGGAGTGTGTGTCTGTGTGAGTGTGGAGTGTGGGGCCTGTGTGCGTGTGTGTCTGTGTGTCTGTGTGAGGGTTTTGTTCTGTGTGAGTGTGTGTCTGTGTGAGTGTGTGTCTGTGTGTCTGTGTGAGTGTGTGTCTGTGAGAGTGTGTGTCTGTTTTGAGTGTGTCTGTGTGAGTGTGTGTCTGTGTGTCTTTGTGTCTGTGTGAGTGTGTGTCTGTGTGAGTGTGTGTATGTGTGTCTGTGTGAGTGTGTGTCTGTGTGTCTGTGTGAGTGTGTGTCTGTGTGTCTGTGTGAGTGCGTGAGTGTGTGTCTGTGTATCTGTGTGAGTGCGTGAGTGTGTGTCTGTGTGAGTGGTCTGTGTGTCTGGGTGAGTGTGAGTGGTCTGTGTGTCGGGTGTGTGTATCCACACACCCCCAAAACACACACACCCCCCTCCACACTCGCGCTCTCAGAGCATCACAAAACAAACCCCGTGGAGTATGTGGTGTGTGACATGTACACTGCAGTAGCCTGCGTGAACCCACAGGGTTCGTTTGGTGTATACCTGCGGGTTACGATTAGTGTATACGCGTGTTACGATTAGTGTGTGAGTGTGTGTCTGTGTGAGTGTGTCTGTGTCTGTGTGAGTGTGTGTCTGTGGGGAGTGTGTGTGTGTGAGTTGTTTGTGAGTGTGTATCCAACACACACACTCCCCTCCACACTCGCGTTTCTCAGTGCATCACTAAACAAACCCCGCGGTGTATGTGGTGTGTGACATGTACACCACGGTAGCCTGCATAAACCCCGGGGGGTTACGTTTGGTGGTGTACCTGCGGGTTACGTTTCGTGTGTGATGTGTGTCTGTGTGAGTGTGTGTCTGTGTTTTCTGTGTGAGTGTGTGTCTGTGTGTCTGTGTGAGTGTGTATTGTGTGTCTGTGTGAGTGTGGAGTGTGTGTCTATGTGAGTGTGTCTGTGTCTGTGTGAGTGTGTTGTGTGTGTGTGTGACTGTGTTTGTGTGTGTGCATCAAACACACACACTCCCCCTCCACACTCGCGCTCTCAGAGCATCACTAAACAAACCCCGCGGAGAATGTGGTGTGTGACATGTACACTACGGTATCTGCGTGAACCCAGAAGGTTACTTTTGGGGTGTGTACCTGCGGGTTACGTTTAGTGTATACCCGGGGTTCGTTTAGTGTGTGAGTGTGTGTCTGTGTGAGTGTGTGAGTGTGTGCCTGTGAGAGTGTGTGAGTGGGGGGTCTGTGTGTCTGTGTGAGTGTGTGTCTGTGTGAGTGTGTGTCTGTGTGAGTGTGTGTCTGTGTGAGTGTGTGTCTGTGTGAGTGTGTCTGTGTGACTGTGTGTCTGTGTGAGTGACTGTGTGACTGTGTGTCTGTGTGAGTGTGTGTGAGTGTGTGTGTATGAGAGAGATTGATCATTCTGCCTTTCCCCCCACCACCTAGAGGCTTCCACCCTATCTTCAGCCCCCGAGGAGAGATGGTATACAGATAAACCAATCACCCACGCACTCAGAGAGAGGGTACACCCCAAAGGGCAAACTCGGGGGGCGCACACGTATGTACACAGGTACATGTGTACCCACGGAGTACATGTTTTCCCTCACTCGAGTGGAGGGGTTTTTCTTGAAAGTGCGTGGGTTGCTAGAATCATCTATGTTGAATTTAGGTCCGACAGGAGGGTGAGTCCACCCTTGTCAACAAACCTCACTCTGGTTCGACAGAGTTGATTCTAGTTCAACAAACCTCACTCTAGTTCGACAGAGTTGATTCAAGTTCAACAAACCTCACTCTAGTTCAGAAAAAGTCTTAAATAACGCGAGCGGCGGGGGTCCCCGCCCATTATTCGACCTTAAGCACCCACGAACGAGCTTCTAAAGGTCAAAGCGAGCGTCTGTGTGAGGGGTTGAGTGTGTGTGTATCCAACACACACACTCCCCTCCACACTCGCGCTCTCAGTGCGTCACTAAACAAACCCCCGCGGGGTTTATGTGGTGTGTGACATGTACACCACGGTACCCTGCATCAACCCGAGGGTGTGTGAGTGTGTGAGTGTGTGTGTATCCAAACACACACCCCCCCTCCACACTTGCGCTCTCAGTGCATCACTAACAAACCCCGCGGGGTATGTGGTGTGTGACATGTACATACGGTAGCCTGCATCAACCCGAGGGGTTACGTTTGGTGTGTCCCTGCGAGTTACGTTTAGTGTATACCCACGGGGTTACGTTTAGTGGTGTGAGTGTGTGTCTGTGTGAGGGTGTGGTGTGTGCCTGTGAGAGTGTGTGAGTGTGTTGTCGTGGTGAGTGTGTGTCTGTGTGAGTGTGTGTCTGTGTGAGTGTGTGTCTGTGTGTCTGTGTGAGTGACTGTGTGACTGTGTGTCTGTGGTGAGTGTGTGTGTGAGTGTGTGTGTATGAGAGAGATTGGATCATTCTCCCTTCCCCACCAGCCTAGAGGCTTCCTCCCCCATCTTCAGCCCCGAGGAAAAGATGGTATACAGATAAACCAATCATCCCACGAAACTCAGAGAGAGGGTACACACCAAACAAACCCCGTGGGGCCCCACACGTTGTATACAGGTACATGTGTACCCACGGAGAAACATGTGTACCCTCACTCGAGTGGAGTGGGGTTTGTTGGAAAGTGCGTGGGTTGCTAAATCAACTATGTTGAATTTAGGTCGACAGGATGTGAGTCACTCTCTGTTCAACAAACCTCACTCTGGTTCGACAGAGTTGATTCTAGTTCAAAAAAAACCTCACTCTAGTTCGACAGAGTGGATTCTAGTTCAACAAACCTACTCTAGTTCAGAAAAAGTCTTTATATAACGCAAAGCGGCGGCGTCCCCCCCCCATTATTCGACCTTAGCACCCACGAACGACCTTCTAAAGGGTGCGAGCGTCTGTGTGAGTGTGTGAGTGTGTGTGTATCCAAACACACCCCTTCCCTCCACACTCGCGCTCTCAGTGCGTCGCTAAACAAACCCCGCGGGTATGTGGTGTGTGGACATTGTACACCACGGTAGCCTGCTCAACCGAGGGTGTGTGAGTGTGTGAGTGTGTGTGTATCCATCATACACACTCCCCTCCACACTCGCGCTCTCAGTGCATCACTAAACAAACCCCGCGGGGTATGTGGAGTGTAACATGTACCATGGTAGCCTGCATCAACCCGAGGGTGTGTGGTGTGTGAGTGGTGTGTATCCAACACACACACTCCCCTCCACACTCGCGCTCTCAGTGCATCACTAAACAAACCCCGCGGGTATGGGGGTGTGTGACATGTACACCACGGTAGCCTGTATCAACCCCGGGGGGTTACGTTTGGCGTGTACATGCTGGTTACGTTTCGTTGGGTGGTGTGTGTTCTGTGTGAGTGTGTGTTGTGTGAGGTGTGTCTGTGTGAGTGCATGAGTGTGTGAGTGTGTGCCTGTGTGAGTGTGTGCCCTGTGTGTCTGTGTGAGTGTGTGTCTGTGTGTCTGTGTGAGTGTGTTTTCTTGTGTGTCTGTGTGAGTGTGTCTGTGTGAGTGGTGTGTCTGTGTGTCTGTGTGAGGTGTGTATGTGTGTCTGTGTGACTGTGTGTCTGTGTGTCTGTGTGTCTGTGTGAGTGTGTGTCTGTGTGTCAGTGGAGTGCGTGAGGGGTTTTGTCTGTGTCTGTGTGAGTGTGTCTGTGTGTCTGTGTGAGTGTGAGTGTGTCTGTGTGTTGTGTGTGTATCCACACACCTCCAACACGCACACTCCCCTCCACACTCACGCTCTCAGGAGCATCACTAAACAAACCCCGCGGAGTATTTTTGTGTGTGACAGTACACTGCGGTAGCCTGCGTGGAACCCACAAGGTTACGTTTGGTGTGTACCTGCGGGTTCGATTAGTGTATACCCGCGGGGTTACGATTAGTGTGTGAGTGTGTGTCTGTGTGAGTGTGTCTGTGTCTATGTGATTTGTGTGTCTGTGTGAGTGTGTGAGAGTGTGTGTGTGAGTGTGTTTGTGAGTGTGTATCCAACACCCCTCCAACACACAAAACTCCCCTCCACACTCGCGCTCTCAGAGCATCACTAAACAAACCCCGCGGAGAATGTTGTTGTGGGGGACATGTACACTGCGGTAGCCTGCGGAACCCACAGGGTTACGTTTTGGTGTACCTGGGGGTTACTTTTAGTGTATACCCGCGGGGTTACGATTAGTGTGTGTCTGTGTGAGTGTGTTGTGTCTGTGTGAGTGTGTGTCTGTGTGAGTGTGTGAGTGTGTGTGTGAGTGTGTTTGTGAGTGTGTATCCAACACACACACTCCCCTCCACACTCGCGCTCTCAGTGCATCACAAACAAACCCCGCGGGGTATGTGGTGTGTGACATGTACACCACGGATAGCCTGCATCAAACCCGAGGGGTTACGTTTGGTGTGTACCTGCGGGTTACGTTTCGTGTGTGAGTGGGGTGTCTGTGTGAGTGTGTGTCTGTTGAGTATGTGTCTGTGTGTCTGTGTGAGTGTGTGTCTGTGTGTCTGTGTGAGTGTGTGAGTGTGTGTCTGTGTGGGGTGTGTCTGTGTCTGTGTGAGTTTGTGTGTGTGTGTGACTGTGTTTGTGTGTGTGCATCCAACACACACACACCCCTCCACACTCGCGCCCCTCAGAGCATCACTAAACAAACCCCGCGGAGTATGTGGTGTGTGAGATTTACACTATGGTAGCCTGCGTGAACCCAAAAGGTTACGTTTGGTGTGTACCTGCGGGTTACGTTTAGTGCATACCCGCGGGTTACGTTTAGTGTGTGAGTGTGTGTCTGTGTGAGGGTGTGAGTGTGTGCCTGTGAGAGTGTGTGAGTGTGTGTCTGTGTGGTCTGTGTGAGTGTGTGTCTGTGTGAGTGTGTGTCGTGTGAGTGGTTGTTGTTGTGTTCTGTGTGATGATGTGACTGTGTGTCTGTGTGAGTGTGTGTGTGAGTGTGTGGTATGAGAGAGTTTGGGAAATCATTCTGCCTTCCCCACCACCTAGAGGCTTCCTCCCTATCTTCAGCCCCCGAGGAGAGATGGTAACAGATAAACCAATCATCCCACGCACTCAGAGAGAGGGTACACACCAAAACAAACCCGTGGGGCACACACGTGGGTATACAGGTACATGTGTACCCACGGAGTACATGTGTACCTACTCGAGTGGGTGGGGTTTGTTGAAAGTGCGTGGGTTTACTAGAATCAACTATGTTGAATTTAGGTCGACAGGATGTGATCACTCTCTGTTCAACAAAACCTCACTCGGGGTCCGACAGAGTTGATTCTAGTTCAACAAACCTCACTCTAGTTCAGAAAGTCTTTATATAACGCGAGCGGGCGGCGTCCCCCGCCCATTATTCGACCTTAGCACCCACGAACGAGCTTCTAAAGGGTCAAGCGAGCGTCTGTGTGAGTGTTTTGAGTTTGTGTGTATCCAACACACACACTCCACTCAACACTCGCGCTCTCAGTGCGTTATTAGAACAAACCCCGGGGTTATGTGGTGTGGACATGTACACCAGGGGTAGCCGCATCAACCCGAGGGTGTGTGAGTGTGTGAGTGTGTGTGTATCCAACACACACACTCCCCTCCACACTCGCGCTCCCCAGTGCGTCACTAAAAAAAACCCCACGGGGTATGTGGTGTGTGACTGTGTGAGTGTGTGTCTGTGGGGTCTGTGTGAGTGTGTGTCTGTGTGAGTGTGTGTCTGTATGTCTGTGTGAGTGTGTGTCTGTGTGTCTGTGTGAGTGTGTGTCTGGTGTGTCAGTGGTCGTGTGAGTGTGTGTGTGTGAGTAAGTGAGTGTGTGTCTGTGTGTCTGTGTGAGAGCGTGAGTGTGGTCTGTGTCTGTGTGGTGTGTCTGTTGTGTCTGTGTGAGTGTGAGTGTGTCTGTGTGTCTGTGTGGTATCCCCACACCTCCAACCATACACTCCCCTCCACACACCCCCAACACACACACTGCCTCTACACTCGCGCTCTCAAGCTCCCCTAAAAAACCCCCGTGGAGTATGTGGTGTGTGACATGTACACTAGGGTAGCCTGCGTGAACCCAAAAGGGTTTTACGTTTGGTGTGTACCTGCGGGTTACGTTTAGTGTATACCCGCGGGGTTACGTTTAGTGTGTGAGTGTGTGTTGTGTGAGGGTGTGAGTGTGTGCCTGTGAGAGTGTGTGAGTGGGGGTCTGTGGTCTGTGTGTCTGTGTGAGTGTGTGTCTGTGTGAGTGTGTGTCTGTGTGAGTGTGTGTCTGTGTGTCTGTGTGGTGACTGTGTGAACTGTGTGTCTGTGTGAGTGTGTGTGTGAGTGTGTGTGTATGAGGAAAAGATTGGATCATTCTGCCTTCCTACCAGCCTAGAGGCTTCCCCCTATCTTCAGCTCCCTAGGAGAGAGGGTATACAGATAAACCAATCATCCCACGCACTCAGAGAGAGGGTACACACCAAACAAACCCGTGGGGCACACACGTATGTATACAGGTACATGTGTACCCACGGAGTACATGTGTGCCCTCACTCGAGTGGAATGGGGTTTGTTGAAAGTGCGTGGGTTGCTAGAAAAAAACATACAACTATGGTGAATTTAGGTCCACAGGATGTGAGTCACTCTCTGTTCAACAAACCTCACTCTGGTTCGACAGAGTTGATTCTAGTTCAACAAACCTCACTCTAGTTCGCCAGAGTTGATTCTAGTTCAACAACCTCACTCTAGTTCAGAAAAAGTCTTTATTAACGCGAGCCGCGGCTTTCCCCCGCCCATTATTCGACCTTAGCCCCCACGAACGAGCTTTAAAGGGTCAAAGCGAGCGTCTGTGTAGTGTGTGAGTGTGTGTGTATCCAACACACACACTCCCTACACACTCGCGCTTCTCACTGCGTCACTAAACAAACCCCGCGGGGTATGTGGTGTGTGACATGTACACCACGGTAGCCTGCATCAACCCGAGGGTGTGTGAGTGTGTGTCAGTGTGTGTGTTTTCCAACACACACACTCCCTCCACACTCACGTTTGTCAGTGCATCACTAAACAAACCCCGCGGGGTATGTGGTTTTGGCATGTACACCACGGTAGCCTGCATCAACCCGAGGGGTTACGTTTGGCGTGTACCTGCGGGTTACGTTTCGTGTGTGGTGTGTGTCTGTGTGAGTGTGTGTCTGTGTGAGTGTGTGAGTGTGTGCCTGTGTGAGTGTGTGTCTGTGTGTCTGTGTGAGTGTGTGTCTGTGTGTCTGTGTGGAGTGTGTGAGTGTGTGCTTGTGTGAGTGTGTGTCTGGGGTGTCTGTGTGAGTGTGTGTCTGTGTGTCTGTGTGAGTGTGTGTCTGTGTGTCCTGTGTGTCTGTGTGAGTGTGTGTTTGGGAGTGTGGTCTGTGTGTCTGTGTGAGTGTGTCTGGTGTCTGTGTGAGTGTGTGTCTGTGTGTCTGTGTGAGTGTGTGTCTGTGTGTCTGAGTGAGTGCGTGAGTGGGGTGTCTGTGTGTCTGTGTGAGTGCTTGAGTGTGTGCTGTGTCTGTGTGAGTGTTCTGTGTGTATGTGTGAGTGTGAGTGTGTCTGTGTGTCTGTGTGTGTTTCCACACACCTCCAGCACACAAACTCCCCTCCACACTCGCGCTCTCAGAGCATCACTAAACAAACCCCGCGGAGTATTTGGTGGGGTGACATGTACACTGGGGTAGCTTCGTGAACCCACGGTTACGTTTCGTGTGTACCTGCGGGTTACGTTTAGTGTATACCCGCGGGTTTACGATTAGTGTGTGAGTGTGTGTCTGTGTGAGTGTGTCTGTGTCTGTGTGAGTGTTTGCTGTGTGAGTGTGTGGTGTGTGTGTGTGTGAGTGTGTTTGTGAGTGTGTATCCAACAACCTCCAACACCACCCCCTCCCCTCCACACTCATAAATCTCAGTGCATCACTAAACAAACCCCGCAGGGTATGTGGTGTGTGGCATGTAACCACGGTAGCCTGCATCAACCCAGGGGTTACTTTTGGCGTGTACCTGCGGGTTACTTTTCGTGTGTGAGTGTGTGTCTGTGTGAGTATGTGGTGTGGACATGTACACTACGGTAGCCTGTGTGAACCCAAACGGGGGTTAGGTTTGGGTGTACCTGGGGTTACGTTTTGTGTATACCCACGGGGTTACGCTTAGTGTGTGAGTGGGGTGTCCTGTGTGAGTGTGTGTGTGAGGGGTGTGTGTATGAGAGAGATTGGATCATTCTGCCCTTCCCCACCAGCCTAGAGGCTTCCTCCATATCTTCAGCCCTGAGGAGAGATGGTATACAGATAAACCAATCATCCCACGCATCAGAGAGAGGGTTACACACCAAACAAACCCCGTGGGGCACACACACGTATGAAATACGGGTGCATGTGTACCCATGGAGTACATGTGTACCCTCACTCGAGTGGAGTGGGGTTTGTTGAAAGTGCGTGGGTTGCTAGAATCAACTATGTTGAATTTAGGTCGACAGGTGTGAGTCACTCTCTGTTCAACAAACCTCACTCTGGTTCGACAGAGTTGATTCTAGTTCAACAAACCTCATTTCAGTTCGACGGGATTTAAATTTCTAGTTCAACAAACCTAAACTCTAGTTCAGAAAAAGTCTTATAAAACCCGCGAGCGGGGCCGTCCCCCGCCCATTATTCGACCTTAGCACCCACGAACGGCTTCTAAAGGGTCAAAGCGACCCGTCTGGTGAGTGTGTGAGTGTGTGTTATGCAACACACACACTCCCCTCCACACTCGCGTTCTCAGTCGTCACTAAAAAAACCCCCGGGGTAGTGGTGTGTGCTGTACCCCGGTAGCCTGCAAAAACCGGGGGGGGGTTTTTTGGATTTGGGAGGTGT
>CM031628.1:32163379-32174620 GCA_018398815.1 Conus ventricosus
ACCATTTTCGGGTATTTGGGTTTTTGACCAAGAGACTACTTCGAACATTTCAGAGCATTTAAGAAATGTCGTTGGGGTTTTGAATTTTTTGCAAGGCCTAGGCCTAGCCTCTGATCGCGATTTTTGGCATCACTGGGTTCACACAAATCAGGCACAGGGGTAAGCTGATTTCGAAACGAGGTCATAGTTGATAACTTTGGAACAACATTACTCAGCTTTTTGGAGCTTTGTGAGCGCCGGAGTCTTCCCATGAACCGTCTTCTGGTGGCAGCAATTATGAAGATGTGTCTTCAGTCGCCATGTTGATGACGTGTGTCTGTGTGAGTGTGTGAGTGTGTGCCTGTGTGATTGTGTGTCTGTGTGTCTGTGTGAGTGTGTGTCTGTGTGTCTGTGTGAGTGTGTGTCTGTGTGAGTGTGTGTCTGTATGTCTGTGTGAGTGTGTGTCTGTGTGTCTGTGTGAGTGTGTGTCTGTGTGTCAGTGTGTCTGTGTGAGTGTGTGTCTGTGTGTCTGTGTGAGTAAGTGAGTGTGTGTCTGTGTGTCTGTGTGAGAGCGTGAGTGTGTGTCTGTGTCTGTGTGAGTGTGTCTGTGTGTCTGTGTGAGTGTGAGTGTGTCTGTGTGTCTGTGTGTGCATCCACACACCTCCAACACACACACTCCCCTCTACACTCGCGCTCTCAGAGCATCACTAAACAAACCCCGCGGAGTATGTGGTGTGTGACATGTACACTACGGTAGCCTGCGTGAACCCACAAGGTTACGTTTGGTGTGTACCTGCGGGTTACGTTTAGTGTATACCCGCGGGGTTACGTTTAGTGTGTGAGTGTGTGTCTGTGTGAGGGTGTGAGTGTGTGCCTGTGAGAGGTGTGAGTGTGTGTCTGTGTGTCTGTGTGAGTGTGTGGTCTGTGTGAGTGTGTGTCTGTGTGAGTGTGTGTCTGTGTGTCTGTGTGAGTGACTGTGTGACTGTGTGTCTGTGTGAGTGTGTGTGTGAGTGTGTGTGTATGAGAGAGATTGGATCATTCTGCCTTCCTCACCAGCCTAGAGGCTTCCTCCCTATCTTCAGCCCCCGAGGAGAGATGGTATACAGATAAACCAATCATCCCACGCACTCAGAGAGAGGGTACACACCAAACAAACCCCGTGGGGCACACACGTATGTATACAGGTACATGTGTACCCACGGAGTACATGTGTACCCTCACTCGAGTGGAATGGGGTTTGTTGAAAGTGCGTGGGTTGCTAGAATCAACATACAACTATGTTGAATTTAGGTCGACAGGATGTGAGTCACTCTCTGTTCAACAAACCTCACTCTGGTTCGACAGAGTTGATTCTAGTTCAACAAACCTCACTCTAGTTCGACAGAGTTGATTCTAGTTCAACAAACCTCACTCTAGTTCAGAAAAAGTCTTTTATATAACGCGAGGGGCGGCGTCCCCCGCCCATTATTCGACCTTAGCACCCACGAACGAGCTTCTAAAGGGTCAAAGCGAGCGTCTGTGTGAGTGTGTGAGTGTGTGTGTATCCAACATACACACTCCCCTCCACACTCGCGCTCTCAGTGCGTCACTAAACAAACCCCGCGGGGTATGTGGTGTGTGACATGTACACCACGGTAGCCTGCATCAACCCGAGGGTGTGTGAGTGTGTGAGTGTGTGTGTATCCAACACACACACTCCCCTCCACACTCACGATGTCAGTGCATCACTAAACAAACCCCGCGGGGTATGTGGTGTGTGGCATGTACGGTTACTTCCCATTTGATCTACTCCCATTTCGCCTACTCAGAAATGTGTGAGCACGACTTGCCTAACGGCCTTCGTTCATTCGTCCTTCGTCCTCTCTCGGGCTTCGCCCTACTCTAATCTAAAGACCATCGATTCTGCTTTGAGTAGACTGGGACACTGGTTACGCCAGGGGGGAGCCTTGCAGTATGGTCAGTATGGAAATAGACGAAATGGGAGTAGTAGACGAAATGGGAGTAGACGAAATGGGAGTAGACCAAATGGGATGTCACCGCATGTACACCACGGTAGCCTGCATCAACCCGAGGGTTACGTTTGGCGTGTACCTGCGGGTTACGTTTCGTGTGTGAGTGTGTGTCTGTGTGAGTGTGTGTCTGTGTGAGTGTGTGAGTGTGTGCCTGTGTGAGTGTGTGTCTGTGTGTCTGTGTGAGTGTGTGTCTGTGTGTCTGTGTGCGTGTGTGAGTGTGTGCCTGTGTGAGTGTGTGTCTGTGTGTCTGTGTGAGTGTGTGTCTGTGTGTCTGTGTGAGTGTGTGTCTGTGTGTCTGTGTGTCTGTGTGAGCGTGTGTCTGTGTGAGTGTGTGTCTGTGTGTCTGTGTGAGTGTGTCTGTGTGTCTGTGTGAGTGTGTGTCTGTGTGTCTGTGTGTCTGTGTGAGTGTGTGTCTGTGTGTCTGAGTGAGTGCGTGAGTGTGTGTCTGTGTGTCTGTGTGAGTGCGTGAGTGTGTGTCTGTGTCTGTGTGAGTGTGTCTGTGTGTATGTGTGAGTGTGAGTGTGTCTGTGTGTCTGTGTGTGTTTCCACACACCTCCAACACACACACTCCCCTCCACACTCGCGCTCTCAGAGCATTACTAAACAAACCCCGCGGAGTATGTGGTGTGTGACATGTACACTGCGGTAGCCTTCGTGAACCCACAGGGTTACGTTTCGTGTGTACCTGCGGGTTACGTTTAGTGTATACCCGCGGGGTTACGATTAGTGTGTGAGTGTGTGTCTGTGTGAGTGAGTCTGTGTCTGTGTGAGTGTTTGTCTGTGTGAGTGTGTGAGTGTGTGTGTGTGTGAGTGTGTTTGTGAGTGTGTATCCAACACACCTCCAACACACACACACTCCCCTCCACACTCACGATCTCAGTGCATCACTAAACAAACCCCGCAGGGTATGTGGTGTGTGGCATGTACACCACGGTAGCCTGCATCAAACCCGAGGGGTTACGTTTGGCGTGTACCTGCGGGTTACGTTTCGTGTGTGAGTGTGTGTCTGTGTGAGTGTGTGTCTGTGTGAGTGTGTGTCTGTGTGAGTGTGTGAGTGTGTGAGTGTGTGCCTGTGTGATTGTGTGTCTGTGTGAGTGTATGTCTGTGTGTCTGTGTGAATGTGTGTCTGTGTGAGTGTGTGTCTGTGTGAGTGTGTATCTGTGTGTCTGTGTGAGTGTGTGTCTGTGTGTCTGTGTGTGTGTCTGTGTGTCTGTGTGTCTGTGTGAGTTTGTGTCTGTGTGTCTGTGTGAGTGTGTGACTGTGTGAGTGCGTGAGTGTGTGACTGTGTCTGTGTGAGTGTGTCTGTGTGTCTGTGTGAGTGTGAGTGTGTCTGTGTGTCTGTGTGTGTATCCACACACCTCCAACACACACACTCCCCTCCACACTCGCGCTCTCAGAGCATCACTGAACAAACCCTGCGGAGTATGTGGTGTGTGACATGTACACTACGGTAGCCTGCGTGAACCCACAGGGTTACGTTTAGTGTGTACCGCGGGTGGTGGGGAGTGTGTGTGTTGGATACACACACACTCACACACTCACACACCCTCGGTTGATGCAGGCTACCGTGGTGTACATGTCACACACCACATACCCCGCGGGGTTTGTTTAGTGACGCACTGAGAACGCGAGTGTGGAGGGGAGTGTGTGTGTTGCATACACACACACTCACACACTCACACAGACGCTCGCTTTGACCCTTTAGAAGCTCGTTCGTGGGTGCTAAGGTCGAATAATGGGCGGGGACGCCGCCGCTCGCGTTATATAAAGACTTTTTCTGAACTAGAGTGAGGTTTGTTGAACTAGAATTAACTCTGTCGAACTAGAGTGAGGTTTGTTGAACTAGAATTAACTCTGTCGAACTAGAGTGAGGTTTGTTGAACTAGAATCAACTCTGTCGAACCAGAGTGAGGTTTGTTGAACAGAGAGTGACTCACATCCTGTCGACCTAAATTCAACATAGTTGATTCTAGCAACCCACGCACTTTCAACAAACCCACTCCACTCGAGTGAGGGTACACATGTACTCCATGGGTACACATGCACCTGTATACATACGTGTGTGTGCCCCACGGGGTTTGTTTGGTGTGTACCCTCTCTCTGAGTGCGTGGGATGATTGGTTTATCTGTATACCATCTCTCCTCGGGGCTGAAGATAGGGAGGAAGCCTCTAGGCTGGTGGGGAAGGCAGAATGATCCAATCTCTCTCATACACACACACTCACACACACACTCACATAGACACACACTCACACACTAAACGTAACCCCGCGGGTATACACAAAACGTAACCCGCAGGTACACACCAAACCTAACCCTGTGGGTTCACGCAGGCTACCGTAGTGTAATGTCACACACCACATACTCCGCGGGGTTTGTTTAGTGATGCTCTGAGAGCGCGAGTGTGCATTGGAGTGTGTGTGTTGGATGAACACACACAAACACAGTTACACTCACACACTCACACAGACACAGACACACTCACACAGACACACACTCACACACTCACACAGACACACAGACACACACTCACACAGACACACAGACACACACTCACACAGACACACACTCACACACGAAACGTAACCCGCAGGTACACACCAAACGTAACCCTCGGGTTGATGCAGGCTACCGTGGTGTACATGTCACACACCACATACACCGCGGGGTTTGTTTAGTGATTCACTGAGAGCGCGAGTGTGGAGGGGAGTGTGGGGTGTGTTGGATACACACTCACAAACACACTCACACACACTCACACACTCACACAGACACACACTCACACAGACACAGACACACTCACACAGACACACAGACACACACTAATCGTAACCCCGCGGGTATACACTAAACGTAACCCGCAGGTACACACGAAACGTAACCTGTGGGTTCACGCAGGCTACCGCAGTGTACATGTCACACACCACATACTCCTCGGGGTTTGTTTAGTGATGCTCTGAGAGCGCGAGTGTGGAGGGGAGTGTGTGTGTTGGAGGTGTGTTGGATACACACACACAAACACTCACACACACCACACACTCACACACTCACACAGACACACACTCACACAGACACAGACACACTCACACAGACACACACTCACACACTAATCGTAACCCGCGGTACACACTAAACGTAACCCTGTGGGTTCACGCAGGCTACCGTAGTGTACATGTCACACACCACATACTCCGCAGGCCAAGACATGGGCGACACTTTCAACCATCCCAAGACATGGGCGACACTTTCAACCATCCCAGGACATGGGCGACACTTTCAACCATCCCAAGACACGGGCGACACGTTCAACCATCCCATGACACGGGCGAGACTTTCAACCATCCCAAGACATGGGCGACACTTTCAACCATCCCAAGACATGGGCGACTCTTGCAACCATCCCAAGACAAGGGCGACACTTTCAACCATCCCAAGACATGGGCAACACTTTCAACCATCCCAAGACACGGGCGACACTTTCAACCATCCCAAGACATGGGCGATACTTTCAACCATCCCAAGACATGGGCGACACTTTCAACCATCCCAAGACATGGGCGACACTTTCAACCATCCCAAGACATGGGCGACACTTTCAACCATCCCAAGACATGGGCGACACTTTCAACCATCCCAAGACATGGGCGACACTTTCAACCATCACATGGCATGGGCGACACTTTCAACCATCCCAAGACATGGGCGACACTTTCAACCACCCCAAGAAATAGGCGACACTTTCAACCATCCCAAGACATGGGCGACACTTTCAACCATCCCAAGACATGGGCGACTCTTTCAACCATCCCAAGACACGGGCGACACTTTCAACCATCCCAAGACACGGGCGACACTTTCAACCATCCCAAGACACTGGCGACACTTTCAACCATCCCAAGACACGGGCGACACTTTCAACATCCCAAGACACGGGCGACACTTTCAACCATCCCAAGACACGAGCGACACTTTCAACCATCCCAGACACGGGCGACACTTTCAACCATCCCAAGACACGGGCGACACTTTCAACCATCCCATGACATGGGCGACACTCTCAACCATCCCAAGACATGGGCGACACTTTCAACCATCCCAAGACACGGACGACACTTTCAACCATCCCAAGACACGGGCGACACTTTCAACCATCCGAAGACACGGGCGACACTTTCAACCATCCCAAGACACGGGCGACACTTTCAACAATCACAAGACACGGGCGACTCTTTCAACCATCCAAGACATGGGCGACACTTTCAACCATCCCAAGACATGGGCGACACTTTCAACCATCCCAAGACATGGGCGACACTTTCAACCATCCCAAGACATGGGCGACACTTTCAACCATCCCAGGACACGGGCGACACTTTCAACCATCCCAAGACACGGGCGACACTTTCAACCATCCCAAGACACGGGCGACACTTTCAACCATCCCAAGACATGGGCGACACTTTCAACCATCCCAAGACACGGGCGACACCTTCAACCATCCCAAGACACGGACGACACTTTCAACCATTCCAAGCCACGGGCGACACTTTCAACCATCCCAAGACATGGGCGACACTTTCAACCATCCCAAGACATGGGCGACACTTTCAACCATCCCAAGACATGGGGACACGTGCAACTCGCCCATGTCTTTGGATGGATGAAAGTGTCGCCCATTTCTTGGGATGGTTGAAAGTGTCGCCCATGTCTTGGGATGGTTGAAAGTGTCGCCCATGTCTTGGGATGGTTGAAAGTGTCGCCCATGTCTTGAGATGGTTGAAAGTCTCGCCCGTGTCATGGGATGGTTGAACGTGTCGCCCGTGTCTTGGATGGATGAAAGTGTCGCCCATGTCCTGGGATGGTTGAAAGTGTCGCCCATGTCTTGGGATGGTTGAAAGTGTCGCCCATGTCTTGGGATGGTTGAAAGTGTCGCCCGTGTCTTGGGATGGTTGAAAGTGTCGCCCGTGTCTTGGGATGGTTGAAAGTGTCGCCCGTTTCTTGGGATGCTTGAAAGTGTCGCCCGTGTCTTGGATGGTTGAAAGTGTCGCCGAGTCTTGGGATGGTTGAAAGTGTCACCCGTGTCTTGTGATGGTTGAAAGTGTCGCCGGTGTCTTGGGATGGTTGAAAGTGTCGCCCGTGTCTTGGATGGTTGAAAGTGTCGCCCGTGTCTTGGGATGGTTGAAAGTGTCGCCCGTGTCTTAGGATGGTTGAAAGTGTCGCCCATGTCTTGGGATGGTTGAAAGTGTCGCCCATGTCTTGGGATGGTTGAAAGTGTCGCCCATGTCTTGGTATGGTTTGAAAGTGTCGCCCGTGTCTTGGGATGGTTGAAAGTGTCGCCCATGTCTTGGGATGGTTGAAAGTGTCGCCCATGTCTTGGGATGGTTGAAAGTGTCGCCCATGTCCTGGGATGGTTGAAAGTGTCGCCCGTGTCTTGTGATGGTTGAAAGTATCGCCCGTGTCTTGGGATGGTTGAAAGTGTAGCCCATGTCTTGGGATGGTTGAAAGTGTCGCCCATGTCTTGGGATGGTTGAACGTGTCGCCCATGTCTTGGGATGGTTGAACGTGTCGCCCGTGTCTTGGGATGGTTGAAAGTCTCGCCCGTGTCTTGGGATGGTTGAAAGTGTCGCCCATGTCTTGGGATGGTTGAAAGTGTCGCCCATGTCTTGGGATGGTTGAAAGTGTCGCCCATGTCTTTGGATGGTTGAAAGTGTCGCTCATGTCTTGGGATGGTTGAAAGTATCGCCCATGTCTTGGGATGGTAGAAAGTGTCGCCCGTGTCTTGGGATGGTTGAAAGTGTCGTCCGTGTCTTGGGATGGTTGAAGGTGTCGCATGTGTCTTGGGATGGTTGAAAGTGTCGCCCATGTCTTGGGATGGTTGAAAGTGTCGCCCGTGTCTTGGGATGGCTGAAAGTGTCGCTCGTGTCTTGGGATGGTTGAAAGTGTCGCCGTGTCCTGGGATGGTTGAAAGTGTCGCCCATGTCTTGGGATGGTTGAAAGTGTCGCCCATGTCTTGGGATGGTTGAAAGTGTCGCCCATGTCTTGGGATGGTTGAAAGTGTCGCCCATGTCTTGGGATGGTTGAAAGTGTCGCCCGTGTCTTGTGATGGTTGAAAGTATCGCCCGTGTCTTGGGATGGTTGAAAGTGTCGCCCGTGTCTTGGGATGGTTGAAAGTGTCGCCCGTGTCTTGGTATGGTTGAAAGTGTCGTCCGTGTCTTGGGATGGTTGAAAGTGTCGCCCGTGTCGTGGGATGGTTGAAAGTGTCGCCCATGTCTTGGGATGGTTGAAAGTGTCGCCCATGTCTTGAGATGGTTGAAAGTGTCGCCCATGTCTTGGGATGGTTGAAAGTGTCGCCCATGTCTTGGGATGGTTGAAAGTGTCGCCCATGTCTTGGGATGGTTGAAAGTGTCGCCCATGTCTTGGGATGGTTGAAAGTGACGCCCATGTCTTGGGATGGTTGAAAGTGTCGCCCATGTCTTGAGATGGTTGAAAGAGTCGCCCATGTCTTGGGATGGTTGAAAGTGTCGCCCATGTCTTGGGATGGTTGAAAGTGTCGCCCGTGTCTTGGGATGGTTGAAAGTGTCGCCCATGTCTTGGGATGGTTGAAAGTGTCGCCCGTGTCTTGGGATGGTTGCAAGTGTCGCCCATGTCTTGGGATGGTTGAAAGTGTCGCCCATGTCTTGGGATGGTTGAAAGTGTCGCCCGTGTCTTGGGATGGTTGAAAGTGTCGCCCATGTCTTGGGATGGTTGAAAGTGACGCCCGTGTCTTGGGATGGTTGAAAGTGTCGCCCATGTCTTGGGATGGTTGAAAGTGTCGCCCGTGTCTTGGGATGGTTGAAAGTGTCGCCCATGTCTTGGGATGGTTGAAAGTGTCGCCCATGTCTTGGGATGGTTGAAAGTGTCGCCCATGTCTTGGGATAGTTGAAAGTGTCGCAGATGTCTTGGGATGGTTGAAAGTGTCGCCCATGTCTTGGGACGGTTGAAAGTGTCGCCCATGTCTTGGGATGGTTGAAGTGTCGCTCATGTCTTGGGATGGTTGAAGGTGTCGCCCATGTCTTGGGATGGTTGAAAGTGTCGCCCATGTCTTGGGATGGTTGAAAGTGTCGCCCATGTCTTGGGATGGTTGAAAGTGTCGCCCATGTCTTGGGATGGTTGAAAGTGTCGCCCGTGTCTTGTGATGGTTGAAAGTGTCGCCCGTGTCTTGTGATGGTTGAAAGTGTCGCCCATGTCTTGTGATGGTTGAAAGCGTCGCCCATGTCATGGGCGACACTTTCAACCATCCCAAGACATGTTCGACACTTTCAACCATCCCGTGTCGCCCATGTCTTGTGATGGTTGAAAGTGTCGCCCATGTCTTGGGATGGTGAAAGTGTGGCCCATGTCTTGTGATGTTTGAAAGTGTCGCTCATGTCTTGTGTGTGTTGAAAGTGTCGCCCATGTCTTGGGATGGTTGAAAGTGTCGCCCATGTCTTGTGATGGTTGAAAGTGTCGCCCATGTCTTGGGATGGTTGAAAGTGTCACCCATGTCTTGGGATGGTTGAAAGTGTCGCCCGTGTCTTGGGATGGTTGAAAGTGTCGCCCATGTCTTGTGATGGATGAAAGTGTCGCCCATGTCTTGGGATGGTTGAAAGTGTCGCCCATGTCTTGGGATGACTGAAAGTGTCGCCCATGTCTTGGGATGGTTGAAAGTGTCGCCCATGTCTAACACTAACAGACACAGACACACACTCACACAGACACACACTCACACAGACACACACTCACACAGACACACACTCACACTGACACACAGACACACACTCACACACTCTCACAGGCACACACTCACACCCTCACACAGACACAAAACTCACACACTAAACGTAACCCCGCGGGTATACACTAAACGTAACCCGCAGGTACACACCAAACATAACCCTGTGGGTTCACGCAGGCTACCGAAGTGTACATGTCACACACCACATACTCCGCGGGGTTTGTTTAGTGATGCTCTGAAAGCGCGAATGTGGAGGGGAGTGTGTGTGTTGGATGCACACACACAAACACAGTTACACACACACACACACTCACACAGACACAGACACACTCACACAGACACACACTCACACACTCACCAGACACCCGACACACACTCCCCACAGACACACAGACACACACTCACACAGACACACAGACACACACTCACACAGACACACACTCACAAACGAAACGTAACCGCAGGTACACACCAAACGTAACCCCTCGGGTTGATGCAGGCTACCGTGGTGTACATGTCACACACCACATACACCGCGGGGTTTGTTTAGTGATGCACTGAGAGCGCGAGTGTGGAGGGAGTGTGTGTGTTGGATACACACACACTCACACACTCACACACCTCGGGTTGATGCAGGCTACCGCAGTGTACATGTCACACACCACATACTCCGCGGGGTTTGTTTAGTGATGCTCTGAGAGCGCGAGTGTGTGAGGGGAGTGTGTGTGTTGGAGGTGTGTTGGATACACACTCACAAACACACTCACACACACACACAACTCACACACTCACACAGACACACACTCACACAGACACACACACACACACTAATCGTAAACCCGCGGGTATACACTGGAGGGTAGTGTGTGTGCTGGATACACACTCACAAACACACTCACACACCCACTCACAAACTCACACAGACACACACTCACACAGACACAGACACACTCACACAGACACACAGACACACACTAATCGTAACCCCGCGGGTATACACTAAACGCAACCCGGAGGTACACACGAAACGTAACCCTTTGGGTTCACGCAGGCTACCGCAGTGTACATGTCACACACCACATACTCCGCGGGGTTTGTTTAGTGATGCTCTGAGAGCGCGAGTGTTGAGGGGAGTGTGTGTGTTGGAGGTGTGTTGGATGCACACTCACAAACACACTCACACACACACACACTCACACACTCACACAGACACACACTCACACATAATCGTAACCCCGCGGGTATACCCTAAACGTAACCCGCAGGTACACACGAAACGTAACCTGTGGGTTTCACGCAGGCTACCGCAGTGTACATGTCACACACACACATACTCCGCGGGGTTTGTTTAGTGATGCTCTGATAGCGCGAGTGTAGAGGGGAGTGTGTGTGTTCTAGGTGTGTGGATACACACACAGACACCAGACACACTCACACTCACCAGACACACAGACACACTACACAGACACAGACACCCCACTCACGCACTCACAGACA
>CM031628.1:32184720-32189720 GCA_018398815.1 Conus ventricosus
GTTCAACACATGGCGACGACTCCACGACAGATGGCGAAGGGTAGCCTCCCCATCAGGGTCTGAAAGGCTCTGGTACGTCGGGACGGGACGCACAATGGGGGAGAAAACCCGATCAATTCAAATACATTGTTATTGTTGCTGTTTGTTGTCGTCGTTACTATTATCATGATTATTGTTATTGTCAGTATCATCCATCATCATCATTATCAAAATTATTTACATTGTCATTGCTATTATGTATTATTATTATTATTATATTATTATTATATATTATTATTATTATCAATTTCATTATTATTACCATATTACTATTACTACTATACTCATTATTATTGTTATTATTGTTGTTGTTGTTATAATTATCATTATCATTAATATTATTATGATCAATTCATTGTTATTATCGTAGTAACTGTTGTCAACGTTATCATTATCATTACTATTGGTGGTCACAGGAGCAGCAGCAGCAGCAGCAGTAATGTTCTTGTTGCTATGGATGTTGAGATTGTTGTCTTATCATTTTCTCTTGTTGTTGGCTGCCATAGGAGCAGACGCAGGAGCAGCAGCACTGTTATTATCATTGATAAAGAAGAAGAAACAGAAGAAGAAGAAGAAGAAGAAGAAGAAATGACAGTGATGGGTAGACACACACACACGTCCGCATGTATGTGTGTGCGTGTGTATGTGAAGTTGTGTGTGTTGTGTGTGTTGTGGCTGTGTGCGTGCGTGCGTGCGTGCGTGTGCGTGTGTGTGTGTGTAAATCATGCCCAGCAATTTAAAAAGAAAAAAAAAGAATAATTCGACATCGCCAAACAAGAAACAAAAGTGCAGTTACACACAGACGACGAGTTTGCGCCTTTCAGGAACAAAGTCATTCGCACACGTATTTGGTCAATACCTGAGCGGCTTGGTTTCAAGCACGGGGCCGAAAATGTGTCACTTGATCAATGGCATCATGCAGTATTGTGTCAACCCCTCCCCCTCCTGTCTTCCCCGTCTCAATTGTTGCTCTTGCTGCGTGGTACACGAATACACTACAATAAGGCCTTTTTTGTCGAATAGGATATATAGTTGACAGAAACAGACAGACACACAGACAAAGACACATAGAGACAGAGAGAAAGGGGGGGGGAGGGAGAGACAATGGGAGGGAGAATTGGTGTGTGTGTGTGTGTGTGTGTGTGTGTGGTGTGTGTGTGTGTGTGTGTGTGTGTGTGTGTGTGTGCTCGCACGCCCAACTTATTACCTTATTTATGTTTATACGTGTGCGCGTTTGTGTGTATAGGTGAGTCAAGAGAGAGAGAAGGAGAGAGAGAGAGAGAGGGGGGGGGGGGAGAGACCCACGATCAAATAGAATAACAAAAACTCTACGGACTAAAAACGGGAAATTGTCTTTCAGTAAATGTCCACACTGTTTTTTTGTGTGTGTGTTTTTCTTTTTTTTTTCTTTCTTTTTTTGGGATATCCAAATACTACGTTTAAAAAAAAAAAAAAAATAGCTGTGTATTGTCACAGATAATAATGCCATACACAAAAACTTTCAACGAATCGCATATTGTGTACATTTGAATTGGGGGGGGGGGGGGGGGAATAATAATAATAATTGTAATGTTACTGACGTGTCGAACAATAATAGCAGCCAGTAAATAGATCTCAGACAACAACAATGAAACGCGAGTTGATGGTTGCACTGTGCGCTCATTCTGCCATTGTTCCGTGTTGTCCCTGGCCTCATTCCGTGCAGCAGGTATTTGTTTTGCTGCTACACTATGCATTAAGGTGTGTGTCGATCGTGTGTGTGGATGTGTGTGTGTGGTTGTGTTCCCACAGCCATCCCTGACAAGCGGTTTTCCGTGATAGAGTTAGCAGGCAGCTTTCCATATTCCGTTCATATGCAGTTTTCCACATATTCGTCAATATGAAGTTTCCATGTTTCGTCCAATATGCAGTTTTCGGTGTTTCGTCAATATGCAGTTTTCGTATTTCGTCTATATGCAGTTTTGCGTATTTCGTCTATATGCAGTTTTCCGTATTTCGTCAATATGCAGTTTTCCGTATTTCGTCATATGCAGTTTTCAATGTTTCGTCATATGCAGTTTTCGGTATTTCGTCAAATGCAGTTTTCCGTATTTCGTCATTATATGCAGTTTTCCGTATTTCGTCATATGCAGTTTTCGTATTTCGTCAATATGCAATTTTCGTTTTCGTAATTTGCAGTTTTCCGTATTTCGTCAATATGCAGTTTTCCGTATTTCGTCAATAATGCAGTTTTTCCGTATGGTCACTCAATTTTGAATTATCAGTTTTCCGTATTTGTCAATATGCAGTTTTCCGTATTTCGCCAATATGCAGTTTTCCGTATTTCGTCAACATGCAGTTTTCCGTATTTCGTCAATATGCAGTTTTTCCGTATTTCGTTAAATACAGTTTGGTATTCGTTACACGTTTTCCGTATTTCGTCAATATGCAGTTTTCCGTATTCGTCAACATGCAGTTTTCCGTATTTCGTCAACATGCAGTTTTCCGTATTTCGTCAATATGCAGTTTTCGGTATTTCGTCAATATGCTGTTTTCCGTATATTCGTCTATATGCAGTTTTCCGTATTTTCGTCAATATGCAGTTTTCCGTATTTCGTCAATATGCAGTTTTCCGTATTTCGTCAATATGCAGTTTTCCGTATTCGTTAACATACAGTTTTCCAAAATTTAGAAATAGAGTTTGTTTCTTACCGCCAATGACATTGACAAACAAAGCACATGACAAGACACGATGCATTTCAACCACTTGGGTCTTCTTCAGGCGAAAAAATAAATCACATTTAACATTTGGGACAGTACAAACAAAGAACGAAAAAACGAAAAAAAGAACGAAAAATGACTCATCCGTTGTTGTCCATGTGGTAGGCGGAAATGACATGGGGGGTTTATGGGAGAGGAAAGGAGCGGGGGGGGGGGTTGCTGATTCACCGGTCCACACTGCAACAACAACCCACTATTATATTCCACAAAATCACACACCACCCACACCACACTAACTTTGCAACACACACACACACACCACACACACACAACCACACACACACACACACACACACACACATTTTTCCCCCTTCCCCACTGACCACTTCTTTTCCTTCGTCCCCATTGTACCTTGTTATCTCATGATCACCCTCGACATACAGGTATGCTTGGATGTATGCACATGTGGTTGTTGGTGTGTGTGTGTGTGTGTGGTGTGTGTGTGTGTGTGTGTGTGTGTGTGTGTGTGTGTGTTCCCAATATATGACCACCATCATCATTACATTATTACCACCACTCATAAGATACCCTATGTATAACCCCCTTTTTTTTCCCCCCTCAGTTCCCCCCCCCCCCCCCCCCCCCCCCCCCCCCCCCCCCCCCCCCCCCCTTTTTTTCCCCCTTACCATTATTATCAATCCACCATTACCACAACCATCACAAAGTATCACAACATCCCAATAAACTAGACACACAACCCTATCATATCCACACACACACACCTCCCCCTACCACCCACCCCCCCCCCCCCCCCTCCTTTTCCTCTCCCATAATCCCCATGTCATTTCCGCCTACCGGCTATTCTCCCCACCACCAGTGACACAACGGATGAGTCATTTTCGTTCTTTTTTTTCGTTTTTCGTTCTTTGTTTGTACTGTCCCAAATGTTAATGTGATTTATTTTTTCGCCGAGAGCCCACCCAAGTGGGCTGAAATGCATCGTGTCTTTGTCATGTGCTTTGTTTGTAAAGGTCTTTGGCGGTAAAAAAACAAACTTATTTCTAAATTTTCTTCGCCCCATCAGTCACCCATTTTGAAATTATCGTTTTCCGTCCAGACCACCCCACCATTTCCCTTTTTCCCCACCCACCCCCCTCTCTCTCTCTCTCTTCTCTCTCTCTTCTCCTCTCTCTCTCTCTCTAGTATTTGATGAAAAGGCGACGGTTCTAGTGCGATGTTAAAGTTTTAAAAAGCTTTTGTTTGTTTGTTTGTTGTTTCGTTCTTTTGGAGTTCAGTTATTCTGTGATATGTATGTATGACTGGATTTGTCGCAGATACTGTTTTTTTGCTGTCCTTTCTATGTTCCCATTCCTTTTAAGGCGCCTTGTTTGAATAAGTATCTGTTCACACAAAAAAAAAAGAAGGCCTTTTCCATTTCCTCAAAAGATTGTCCTCTAGGGGCCCTTCCCCCCCCTCTCTCTCTCTCTACCCCCCTCTGTCACCTCTCCCCCTTGCCTATCATTTCGCATTCTCTCTTCTCTTCTCTCTCTCTTCTCTCTCTCTCTCTCCTTTTTTTCTAGTTTATCATTTTGCAATTCTCTCTCTCTCTTCTCTTCTCTCTCTCTCCCTCTCTCCTCTCCTCTCTTCCTCTCCTCTTCTCTCTCTCTCTCTCTCTCTCTTCGCCCCCCCCACATTTCGCTTCTCTTTTCTCTTTTCTTCCTTCCTCTCTCTCTTCGCTTTCATTTGCATTTTCTCTCTCCTCTCTTCTCTCTCTCTTCTCCTCTCTCTCTCCCCTCCTTCTCTCTCTCTCTCTCCTTCCTCTCTCTCTCTTTCTTTTCTCTTCTCCTCTCTCGCCTGATCATTTCGCAGGCTTTCCCACATTACAATTTCCCTCAAAATACCGTGAACGAGTCTCTCCGTTTCCCGGCGCGCTCCCCCCCCCCCCCACCCCCCCGTCCCCGCGCCCCGCTCTTCCACGCCTCCGTGGTGGTATTTTATCACGGCATTTCCCTGGCTTTTATTGTTTGCACGAAAACCAATAGGATGGCAGGGAGGCGGGGTGAGGTTTTCGTGTCGTCGTTTTATTTTGCCGGTTGCTGGAAAAAAAATATCTTAGTTCCGGTAGTGCTGCGAAAGGGCCGTGACGAGCTTGTGCTTGCTCGCCTCCGTTCTGTCTCTTCTCTCTCTCCTCTCTCTCTCTCTCTGCCTCTCTCTCTTTTTCTCTCTCTCTCTCTCTTCTCTCTCTCTCTCTCTCTCTCTTC
>CM031628.1:32204720-32207220 GCA_018398815.1 Conus ventricosus
GAGGCCAGACAGCAGAGGATTTGGGAAACAAAACAAAACGAAATCACTTAAAAGGGGCAGAAACAGAAAATAGCGAAGTGGCTTGTTTACAGGGGCACTCTCAAATATAAAAAAAAAAGGAAAAAAAAAAAAAGCCCCCCCCCCCCCCTCCCACCCTACCCCCCCCCCCCCAAACCCCTTAATTTCCCCCCCTTTTTTCCCCTTTCCCATTTCAATATGTAAAGCACAACACAAATGTAACAACGAGAATAACCCGCAGGCCCGGGAGCACAAACGACAACAAACCAAAAAAAACAACAACAACAGCAAAACAACCCGTTTAAATCTTAGGGAAAACGTTTAAAAAAACAAAAGGTATCTCAACGAAAAATAAAAACGGGGCGCGCACCGGGGGTGTGTGGTGTCTGTATGGTGTGGGGGGTGTGTGTGTTGTGTGTGTGTGTGGGGTGTGTGTGTGTGGGGAATTTTTTGTGTGGTGTGTGTGTGTGTTTTTGGGGTGTGTGTTGTGTGTGTGTGTTTTGTTGTGATTTTTTTGGTGGTGGGCGTGCGGGGGGTGCGTGCTTGGGGCGTTGGGGGTGCGGGGGCGGGGCGTGTTTTGTGTACGTTGTGTGTGTGTGTGTGTGTGTGTTGTGTGTTGTGTGTGTGTGTGTGTGTTTTTGTGTGTGTTGTGTGTGTGTGTGTGTGTGGGGTGTGTGTGTGTGTGTGTGTGTGTGCACGCGCACAAAAAGCTCCCGTTCCCAAAAACAAAAGAGTGAAAAGGGGAAAACCCATGAGGGGCCCAAAATAAAAAAAAAGGTGGGTTTAGGGTGCGGGAGTGGGGAAAAAAAAGTAGTAAAAGACGACGGACAGAGAGCCCGACAACAGAAGCCCAAAATGAACCCATATGAGAGTGGGGAAAGGGGGGGGGGAGAGGGGGGGGGGGGGGGGAGAAGGGAAAAACCCCCGGTCAAGAGGGGGGGGGGGGGGGAAGGGAAAAAGGGGATTTAAGGAGGAACGAGAGATGAAAAGGGGGGAGGAAAAAAAAAGGAGAGGGGGGGGGGGGAAAGGAAAAATAAGTGAGAGTGGGACCCCCAAAAAATAAAACAAAGAAAAGGGAAACAGAAAAGGGGGAGAAATTTTGGGACCCATTAAAACCGAGACAGGGCAGACGACAGAGAACAGAGACAGAAAAAAGAAGAGAGGGGGAAAGAGAGGGGGGAGAGAGAAGAGAGAGGGAGAGGGGAGAAGAGAGGCGAAAGAGAGGGGAGCGGGGCGAAAAAGAGGGGAGGGGGAGGGAGAAGGAAAAAAGGAGAGATGGGGGAGAGGAAGAGGGGAGAGAAGAGAGAGAGAGAGAAGGGGAGAAGAAGGAAGGAAGAAAAGGGGAAAAAAAAGGAAAAGGGAAGGCAAAAAAAAAAAAAAAAAATTTTAAAACACAGAGAAAAACCCACACACACACACCACACACCCACAACACCACACACCCACACCCAACAACACACACACCCCAACCCGGGGGGGTTTTAAAAAAAGAAGATTAAAAAAAAAAAAAAAGATAAAGCCAAGGTTTTGATTTTTTCCCCCCGGGGGAGCTTCCAGGGAAAAACCCCACCACCTTCAAAGGCTTGATCAGCTTATCCCTCTTTTTTTTATTCTGAAAAACCCCCCCCACCACCCCCCGCACCGCCCGCCACCCTCCCCCACCCCCCCACCACCACCCCATCACCAAAACTGTCCTCAAAACCCCTCAATCCCCGTCCCTTTTCTTCCCTTTGTCTACCCCCCCCCCCCCCCCCCCCCCCCCCCTTTTCTTTCCCCTTTTTGTTTTGTTATGTTTCCCCTTTTTTATCGTCAAATTTCCCAAACTTTCGTTTCGATTTCCATCCTCTTTTCTGTCGTCTCTCTGTTCCCCTTTCTTGTCTGTCTGTCTCTTTTGTCTTCTCCCCCCCCTTCTCCTTCTCCCCCTCTCCCTTTTTCTCTCTCTCTCCCCTCTCCCCCCTCTCTCTCTCTTCTCCTCCTCTCCCTTCTCCCCTCTCTTTTCCTTTTCCTCCTCCCTCTCCTCTCTCCCCTTTTTCTTCTCTCTCCCCCTCTTCCCCCCTCTCCTTTTCCCCTCTCCCTCTCTCTCTCTCTCCCCTCTCTCCCCTCTCTCTCCTTTCTTTTCTCCTTTTCCTCTCTCTCCCCTCCTCTCTCCCTTCCCCCCTCTCTCCCCCCCTCTCTCCTCTCTCTCCTCTCTCTCTTCTCTCCCCTCTCTCTCTTCTCTCTTTTCCCTCTCTCTCTTCCTCTCTTTTTCTCGGCCCCTCTCCTTTTCTCTCTCCCTCTCTCTCTCTTCCCCCCCCCTCCCCCCCTCTCTCCCCTCTCTCTCTCTCTCCTCTCTCTCTCTCTCTCTCTCTCTCTCTCTTTTCTCTCTTTTCCCCTCTCTGTCTCCCCCCCAGCGCATCAAACACTTTTCCCCCCGGCTGATTTTTTCCCCCTGGATAATGAAGTTTTAGACTACCCCCTTTGTGTCAACATGTTCTGGAACTAA
>CM031628.1:32209720-32217220 GCA_018398815.1 Conus ventricosus
GGCAGGAGACGGAACGGGGGAGGTCGAGGGATGAAGTAAAGTAAACCCACTATACCCAAAGATCATCGACAAACCTTATGCAGCGGAAGTATAGCCGTCTCCTCACACAAAAGAGTACTCGTTTCCGTTTCCTTCCTCGATTCTTCCTGACTGTTTACTTGCCATTTGTTTGGGTTTTGGTTGTTTTCCCCTTAGTAGTTTCCAACCTGACTCGTTTATCTGATTTTCTTTCTTTCTTTTTTTTCTTTTTTTCTTTTTTTTTTCCTCAGCTTGATTGGTCGAACGGTGATGGGTTGAATAACTTTTTGCCTTTTTTCCAAGTTTTTCCTAGAATGACCTAGCTAGCAGTAAGTGTGCGCATTAGCTCTATGAATGGTGTTGCGTTCAGCAGGTTCTTTTTCCTGCTTTTTTCCTGCTTTTTTCCTGCTTTTTCCTAGTGTTGCCTGCTTTTTTCCTGCTTTTTCCTGCCTTTTTCCTGCTTTTTCCTGCCTTTTTCCTGCCTTTTTCCTAGTGTTGCCTGCCAAGAAGTTACTCTGCACGTTTAACATTTGGCTGATATGAATGGTTGTCCTTTCAGTAACCACTTCCTCTTCCTCCTTTGATTTACCGTTGCCCACAGTGGTTACTATGCAGATTCAAAGCTTGGCTGTGTGAACCGGTGGTGCGTTCACCGAGCACGACTCTTTTCTCCATTGTATTAGCATTACCGACCCAGTCAGTTACTGTAAAGTGTGTTTAAAAAGTTTGGACGCAGGAATGGCTGCCCTTTCACAAAGCAACGGCCTTTTACTACGTTGTCTTGAGTGTTGCTTACCTTGTAAGATACTATCCACGTTTATAGCTTAGTAGTATATTGTGTTTTGTGCAGCAGGTGATTTTTTTTTTTTTAACTAGTGTTGCCTTCGCAGTAAGTTGATGCTACATGTTGAAAGCTTTTGTTCAACACAGCTTTCACTAAGTACTACTTTTTCCACGTGTTGCCTACATCGTATTCACTCAGCATGTTTAGAGAGCTCAGATGTATAAACAAATGGTAGTGCGTTCAGTAAGTACGCCCTTCTCCAACTTTTTCGTGATGTTGCCGCGCATTATTTCTTCTGCACGTTTAAACCTCAGCTACAAGAATAAGTGGCGCGTTCAGTAAGTAGTACTTTTTGCTACTTTCTTCTAAATGTTGCTTACAAAGTACTGACTGTGCATGCTTACAGCTCAGCTACAGGATTGGTGGTGTGTTCAGTACGTACGACGTTTTTCCTCTTTTTTTTCTCCAGGTATTGCCTGCCTGTTAGTCCCTGCGCACGTTTAACGCTTGACTGTCTGAATGGAGGGGAAGGAGGGGGGGGGGGGTTAACAAGTACTTCTTTTTTATGACAGCCAGTTTTTTCTTAATGTAACCTGGCTGCGAAGTAGCGAAAACTGTATAATTATATTTTCCAGACTGGATACTGGCTTTCCATTGGTAGTGTCTTTTTACCCAGGTGGATTTTTCCTCGTGGTTCTGATATCATTTACATGCTTTTTTTAATTGACTTTTTTTACCGATTCTTCTTTCTTTTGTCTAGGAATGAACAATCACGAGACTGTCTGACATTCTCAGCACATGCCAGTAATGTCTGCAGTGAGGATGGCAACGTGTAGCGATCATGGCATGATTTGCATCTGTTGTTTTTTGTTGTTGTTGTTTTTTGTTTTGTTTTTTTTCCAGAGTGATCTGCCCTAATCAGGATGTGACGTCTATTTCCTGTACGAGCTGAACAGCGTTGAAAAGGCTCTGTACGATCGGCTGGACTAGAACAATAAAAAATAAAAAATTTTAAAATCTAAAACTAAGCTTCCTGCTTTTTCCTTGCCGTTACCAGCAGCAGCTTCTATGCACAGTATAAGCTTGGTTGTATGAAGAGTACGGCTTTAAGTAAGTACGCTTTCTTGCTTTCACTTAGCATCGATATTTGTTAGTTGTGCGGTTTTAAGCTTTAGCTGTATGAAAGATGACACCTGCATTAAGAAAGACGTTTTCTTTTTTCGTTTGTTTGTTTGTTGTTGTTGTTGTTGTTGTTGTTGTTGTTGTTGTTGTTGTTGTTGTTTGGGGGTCGGTTTTTTTTATTTTGTTTTGTTTTTATACTTACAGCAGTTACAACGCATGTCTAAAGAGTGACTGAGTATGAATGGTAACACGTTCAGTTGGTAAGACTCTTTCCCTACTGTTCCTTGCAGATGAAAAATTTAATCTGTTTCAGAAACTCAAAGACCACGTCAGGTGGGACATCTCTGAACAGGGTTTTCATGGACTCTGCTGTACTGCTGTAAAGTGTTTACGTACCACATCGTGCAAGTCCCAACAATCTAAAAGAATATGTTTCACTAGTGGGAAAATTAGCGTTGACTGAACACAAGCATGGTAGTAAAACGTTAGGGAACGTACGCTGATTTATACTTGTAGCAAAAAGTATGAGGTGTGTGTGTGTGTGGGGGGGGGGGGGGGGGGGGGGGGGGGGGGGGGGGGTGTCATGCGGGCTAAATTTTACGCACAGCAAAAAATATGATATAAGCGGCGGCGTCCGGACAACAAATAAAGCTGTAATCAAATCTAGAGAAACGAGGCGTTACTTGAAACAATACGGGTAGAATAATATCGAAACGCAGCGTTACTTCAACAGAAGAAAAAAAAAGTATTGTTATCTGAACACAACCAGCAATGAAAAGTATTAACACACATTCTCTGCAGTTCGCAGTAAAAAAATAAATAAATAAATAAAAAATAAAATAAAAAAAATTACTGGCTCGTCAAACGACTGAGTGGGCGTGCACTGTTCTTTGAACGGATCGTTGTTATTATTATTTTTCTTCTTCACACATTCCAAGCTGGGAGTTCCCAGGTTGCCCCAGTTATGCCGCGCATGCTGTTTAAATCAATTTTTTTTCTTGCAAATCCAGCTCCGCTGAAAACTGAGAAATTAATCTATACAGTGGGTACAGTTGTACTCTCTCTCTCTCTCTCTCTCTCTCTCTCTCTCTCTCTCCTCTCTCTCTCTCTCTCTCTCTCTCTCTCTCTCTCTCTCTCTCTCTCTCTCTCTCTCATTTTCTTTCGTCTTTGTTTCGTTCTTTACCGACAGTTTCAAATACCAGTCTCTTCTGTTTTCTCTTGTGTCATTCACTCTGTACTGGGCAGACATGCGTGCATTGTCTCTGTTAAATTGTACATGTTCTTGCTGGCGCGTGTATATCTGTCAGCACGCGTGTTGTTTGCATGTGCGTGCGCGCGTGCGTGTGTGTACGTGCGTGCGTGTGTGTGTGTGTGTGTGTGTGTGTGTGTGTGTGTGTGTGTGTGTGTGTTTTGTGTGTGTGTGTGTGTGTGAGAGAGAGAGGAGAGAGAGAGAGAGAGAGAGAGAGAGAGAGAGAGAGAGAGAGGAGAGAGAGAGAGGGGGTAAGTGAGTGTGCACGTGCCTTCGGCTTGCAGGCGTCGGTATGATAAAAGAAAACAGACAGACAGACAAAGGCACACAGAAAGAGTGGGGGGAGGAAGGGAGGAAGAGGGAGAGAGTGAAACATAGAAACGACAGACAGAGAAAAAGAGAAATAGACAGACGACAGAGAAGAGAGAGGAGAGAGGAGAGAGAGAGAGAGAGAGAGAGAGAGAGAGAGAGAGAGGAGAGAGAGAGAGAGAGAGAAGAGAGAGAGAGAGAGAGAGAGAGGAGAGAGAGAGAGAGAGGAAGAGACAGAGACAGAGACAGAGGACTCCTTGAGTGTCTTGTTTTCACTTTGTGTTATTCAGAACGCCCGATTTTCTTCTTCTTCTTTTTTTTTGTCCACACTCTTATGTTGTGCATTTCTTGCTGCAGAAGACCTTAAGGCTGAAACGCGTTGTTCCTGTGATGGTTTCTCCTCTCCGTTCTAATCGTTTGGGTGGCCTACAGCGAGGCGAGTTTCATTCTCTACACTCATACGCCCCTGCGATTCACTAACCTTTTTATCTCCAGATCCTTCCCCCCCCCCCCCCCCCCCCCCCCCCCCCCCCCCCCCCCCCCCCCTCCCCCCACTGAGCTTTTCTTGTTTCTTACTGATATCGTTTATTCATGATTAGGCCGTAGCCTCACACGAAGGGGTAGCAGCTGACGACAGCCTAATGAAACAACAGAACAATGGAGAAGATACATCCCCAGATCAGAAAAATAAAGATGTACAGTACGCGCAGAACATCATGAAGTCGCAAATGTAGTCTGAGCTTCCGGGCTTTCTGGGAAGAAAAAAAAACAAAAAAAAACCTGTGACAGCCTCTACACATCATTATGGTGGTTTTGTGGTGGACAAGATAACTAAAATTTTTTTTTTTTTTTTATAAATTCCAATTTGAATGGCATTAATGATGTACACGAACATGATATAGGATATAAGGTTATAAAACGCATGACATAAATCATTGCAACTCCATCGAATCATGGCATTCGGAGAAAGTACATTAGACAAACAAACTTTGTTTCCCATTAGTTCATGAAGGCTCCAAGGTCGTGGAGGACATTAAACATAAGTGTGTGTGTGTGTGTGTGTGTGTGTGTGGTGTGTGTGTGTGTGTGTGTGTGGCGTGTGGTGTGTGTGTGTGTGTGTGTGTGTGTGTGTGTGTGTGGTGTGTGTGCGTGTGCGTGCGTCGCGTGCGTGCGAGCGCGTGCATGCACATGGATAACTAAATCTTGTCTTAGTTCTAGTCTCTTTTGTTTCGCCAAACCCTTTTATTTCTGCATAATCAAATTGATTTCTACAAGAGACGTGGTGGATAACAGGTTTTATTTTTCGTTTTATGACTTTCAAAGTCGTGTGCCAGATCTTTTTCTTTTCTTTTCTTTTTTTTTTTTTTTTTTTTTTACCTAATACAGTTGTCGTGATAAGGTTTCAATCGGTAGCCAATTTCACCGGAGCATGCAGGTATACATCATGCGTCTGTCACTCTGAACATCACGTTTTGTCAGTCAAAGTACAAATCCATACGACATGCACAAATGTACTTCTCTCTCTCCTCTCTTCTCTCTCTCTCTCTTCTCTCTCTCTCTCTCCTCTCTTCTCTCTTCTCTCTCTCTCCTCCTCTCTCTCTCTCTCTCTCTCTTTTATATTTCTCAGCACTTCCCCTCTCTCTCCCTCTCTCTCTCTCTCTCTCTCTCTCTCTCTCTCTCTCTCTCTCTCTCTCTCTCTCACTTCTTTCTTTCTTTCTTTCTTTTCTTTTTTTTTTTTTTTTCTTCAGCACTGAGTCATACATAAGCCGCCCCGATACTGCGTTCGTGTTTAAAACCAGGTCAGCTGGCATCATTCTGAAGACCGCACAGCGACTGTTTTGTGCATAGCATGGCAGGGTGTGGCATTTTTTGCCCCCGTCAGAGGATGCACGGTTAATATGTGACATCGTTTCTGCCGTGTGATTCAAGAATCGTATCGTATTCCAGAAGACAGTTCTGATTTTTTTTTCTTTCTTTCTTTTTTAAAGGAAGGAATGAGGGGGCGAGAAGGGAAATGGGGGAGGGAGGAAGGGAGAGAGAGAGAGAGGAGAGAGAGAGAGAGAGAGAGAGAGAGAGAGAGAGAGAGAGAGGAGAGAGAGGAGAGAGAGAGAGAGAAGAGACAGAGACAGGGAAAGAAAACAGAGAGAGAGAGAGAGAGAGAGAGAGAGAGAGAGAGAGAGAGAGAGAGAGAGAGAGAGAGAGAGGCAGACAGACAGCAGAGAAGAAAGAGACAAGAATACACAGAGAGAGAAGAGAGAGAGAGAGAGAGAGAGAGAGGAGAGAGAGAAGAGAGAGAGAAGAGAAGAGAATGAAGAGAGAGAGAGAGAGTCGTAAGACAGACAGACAGACGGACAGACAGAGAGACCGACGGAGAAGGTGAGAGAAATGAGACAAACAGACAGACAGACAGAGACAGACAGACAGACAGGAGAGGGAAGGGGGATGCAAGCGAGCAAGGAAAGAAGGTTTAGCGTTCGCGTTGATTGATGATTGTTTTTCTTGTTTGTTTGTTGTTTTAAAACCACTGACAGGTTAGGAGGTCACATACCTTGAACATCTAAATGTCTTTTAAAAAGAAATCTGCCCTAAAAAGGCCGTGTTCCTCCTATATAACCAACGCGACAACAGCGCGCCTTGTGGCGTCATCGAAGCGGCGCAGCAAAACTAGCAGCATTATTACGCAGTTGTTTGCGAACGTTGTCGCCACCGCCTCCGCTTCCGCGTCCGCCTCCGCTCCGTCTTCGCTTGAATGGAACAGGTCCTTTAAGGCCTAAGTGCGTGGGTGGGTGGTTGAAAGCGTGCGTGCATGCGTATGAGCGCGCGCGCGCGCGGGTGTGTGTGTGTGTGTGTGTGTGTGTGTGTGTGTGTGTGTGTGTGTGTGTGTGTGTGTTGCGTGTGTGTGTGCGTGTGTGTGTGTGTGTGGAGTGTGGTGATGTTGTGTGTGTGTGTTGGTGTGTGTAGTGTGTGTGTGTGTTGTGTGTGTGTGTGTGTGTGTTGTTGGTGTGTGCTTGCGTCGTGTTTTGTGTTGTTGTGTTGCGTGTTGTGATGTGTGTGTGTGTGTGTGTGTGTGTGTGTTGTGTGTGTGTGTGTCTGTGTGTTGGACAGAGATGACATGTATCAAACCGAGAGGCTAATTTCAACGCATTGTACAGTTGTTGTTGTTGTTGTTGTTGTTGTTGTTGACATTACTTTATCGTCCCAACAGATTTCTTGTGTCTGGTTCGATGCACCTCCCGGAGAAGCGCGCCACCAAGATAAGCGCCGCACACATTTATCTCCCTTTTCACCCATTGTGTTAGTTTCGTTCACGAGTACAACTGTTCGTTTGTTTGTTTGTTTGGTTTAAACAAATTTTATTTGTTCGGGAACAATTTTGCAGCAATATTTATCAATCATGGAGTACAACAAGCATAGGCTTTTAAACGTACTATTTGTTGTTCTTTTGTTGTTTGTTGTATTAATTTTTCTGTTGTTTTGTGACAAAGAAAAGAAATCTTCATCGTGAGTTCGTTTCAGTGCCTGCTGATCTTGGTCCGTAGTCTCGTTTGAAAGGATGGCACGCTGAGTAGTTGAAAGGAAGGTAAACGAAAAAGAAAGAAAAGAAACGAAAAAAATAAAGAAAGAAAAGAAAACAAACTGCCGAGTGCCAGATTCGAACTGCAAACTTGGTGGATGAGTTACCACAAGCCAGCTGATCCGTTTCTAATTGTGTGTGTGTGTGTGTGTTACACAACCCCTCAGAAAGAGAGAAGGAAGAAGAGAGAGGGGGTGGGGGAGGGGAAAGAGAGAAAGGAGGACAGGAGACAGAGTTAGAGCTGAGGAAAAGAGAGAGAGAGAGAGAGGAAGGGAGAAGCAGAGATGGAGGGGGCAAGTGGGGAAAGAGAGGGGGAATAAGAGAGAGAGAGGAAAAGAAGAAGGAAAGAGAGAGACGGTAGGCAGGTAGAGAGGAAGGGAGAGGGTATGCAGAAGAACGAGAGAGAAAGAAAAAAGTGCACGATTTGCAAATAGCGTGGCAAAC
>CM031628.1:32227220-32254720 GCA_018398815.1 Conus ventricosus
CATATATAGATAGATAGATGGATGGATGGATAAATAGATATATAGATACAGACAGACAGATAGATAGATAGATAGATAGATAGATAGATAGATAGATAGATAGATAGATAGATATATACAGATAATAGATAGATAGTGCCAGCAGATACATAAAAGCATGCATGAAAGCATGCATACATACATCGACCTACAGAAAGATAAACAGATAAGAGAAACAGACAGACGGACAGATAGAAACGCAGACAGGTAAACAGAGATAATCAAACAGATGGATAGATGGATGGGATAGATAGACAGATAGAGAGAGAGAGACAGATAGATAAGATAGATAGATAGACAGATACATAGATAGACAGACAGATAGACAAACACACAGACAGAACACATAGAAAATAGATAGATAGACAGACAAATAGACAGACTTCAGGGGGGAACTTTCAATTAAAGAAATTAAAAAAAGAAAGGGAAGAAGCAAGAAAATAAGGGGGAGAGGAAAAAATAATAAAAAGAAAAAGAAAAAAAATTGTTAAATAAAAAAAAGGGGAGGGGTGCTGGAGATAGAGATAGAGACAGAGATAGAGAGAGAACATTTTTTTTTAAAAAGAAAGGAGGGGGGGAGGGCGGGAGTGAGAAAAGAAAGGGAGAAAGAAAAAGATACGCACAGAAGGAGGGGAAGACAAAAACAGAAATAGAAGAAGGAAAAGTGAAAATACAGTCATCCGGAGAGTCAACATTTTGAAGTGGTTAAATTGTAGAAAGCGGAGAAACAGACAGACAGACAGCAGACAGACCGACAGAGGCAGAGAGAGACACAGAGAGAGAGAGTCAACAACAAAAAGAGTCATTAACAAAAACGGACATAAACAAAGAAAGAGAATAAAGAAGAAAAAATGAAGGCTGAAATAGGTGTAAAAAGTACTCTTGGAAAGAAAAAATGTACATGCTGTGTGAGTGCGCGTGGCGCGCGCGCCACACACACACACACACACACACACACACACACACACACACACACACACACACACACACACACACATACACACACACACTAGCTGATCTCTCTCTCTCTCTCTCTCTCTCTCCTCTCTCTCTCTCTCTCTCTCTTATATTTATATATATATATATATATATATATATATATATATATATATACAACAAAAACAAAAATACAATACATACACCACACACACCACACACACACACACACACACACACACACACACACACACACACACACACACACAACTGCACAACACACCCCTGCACAACTACACCCCACATACACACACACACACACACACACACACACACACACACACACACGACACACACACACACACACACACACATGCACTAGAGAGGTGCGGACGTTCAATTTTGCACCGCCACATCACTCCCAGCTCTGCCAAAGACAGCCAGCACAATGCCACAGCCTTGGCGATTAGGGAGGAAAAATGTAAAGAACACCATGACAGCAAGAATGGAAAGAAAAAAATAAACACCCGGCAACAACTTTAAAATAAATAAGAGAAACAAAACATGAGAACGAAAAGTGCGGTGAGAAGGGCAAGGAGAAAGAGGGGGAGGAAGAAGAAAGAGGAGGAGGAGGGGAAGGAGAGGCAGGAGGGGAAGGATTAGGAGGAGGGGAAGAGGAGAAGAAGAAGAAGAAGAAGAAGAAGAAGAAGAAGAAGAAGAAGAAGAAGAAGAAGAAGAAGAAGAAGAACAACAACAACAACAACAACAACAAAATAAATAAATAAATAAATAAATTAAATAAAAATAAAAATAAATAAAATCAACAACAACAAAGGAGCACAAGAAATGAAAAAAGAGGAGAAAAAAGAAAAACCAGACAGGGGGGGGGGGGGGGGGGGGGGGGGGGGAGAAAAACAGAGGAAGAAGAGAACAAGCACGAGGGAAAAAAAACAGAGATGAAGGAAGAAGACAGAAGAAGGGGAAAGGGGGGGGGAAGAAAAGGAACCAAAAGAAGGAGCAGGAGGCGTACAAGCGGACAGAGGAGCAGCGAGAGGAGGTACAGCGACAGAGGAGCGCGAGAGAGGACAGAGGGGAGAGGAAGCCGGGGAAAGAAGAATGAGCGGGAGGAATGATCAAAATGTAAGAGAAGAAATACTACAACACAACAAGCAAACCTTATAAAGAGGAGGACGAGGAGGAGGAGGAGGAGGAGGAGGAGGACGAGAAGGAGGAGGAGGGTGAGAGGAGGAGGAGGAGGAGGAGGAGGAGGAGAGAGGAGGAGAGAGAAAGAAGAAAGAGGAAGAGAAGAAGAAGAAGAAGAAGAAGAAGAAGAAGAAGAAGAAGAAGAAGAAGAAGAGAGAAGAAACAGGAGGAGGAGAGGAGGAAGAGGAGGAAGACAAGAAGAAGCACACGAACAAGAGGAAGAAGATTCACATGGATGGCTATGTAACATAACCGTCATTAGGAGACACACCGCCCACGATGATGGCAACAATCAAAAAGCATAAGAACAAAGAAGGATAACACTATCCACAAAACAAACACACACAAAATCCGTGGCGACAGTGGTCATCTTCATCAATTTCACGTCACACGAGCGTCCGACGACACACGGGCTCTCTGAAATCCCTCTCCGGACAGCTCTCTAAAACCACCGTTAGTTAATCTACCACCGGCTCCTCCCCCCCCCCCCCCCCCCTCCTCCCCTCCCTTTTCTCCCCCATCTCCCTCTCCTCTCCCATTTCTTCCGCCCCCCACCCCCTTCCCCATCCCTTCCTTCTCCTCATCTCCCCACCTCCACCCCCTCCTCCCGCCCCCCCCCCCCCCCCCCCCCCCACTCGCAGTCTCCCCGTTCTGTTGTTGGCACTGGGGTAGGAGACGTAGGGTGTGAGTCGGAAGATGGCGTTTTCCGCTGCGGTGCAACCACTCAAACAGCCTATGTCTAATTGACTATTGATCGGTACTATTTTCAGGGCATGGGGTATCAGGTTGAAGGCTGGAAGGACGGGCGGTGGGGGTGGAAATGGGTGGGGGGGGGGGGGGGGAATGGGGCGTTAGGGTGATAGGCTTGGGGGGGGGGGAGGAGGAGGTAGGTTGAGGGGGCTGGGGTGTGGTGGTCGATTGCGAAGCGAGAGGTTTGGTCAGTCATGGGTGTAAGTCCAATTTTTCCGCCGGTTCCTGACTTGTGTCTGTGAAGTGTGTGTGTGTGTGTGTGTGTGTGTGTGTGTGGTGTGTGTGTGTGTGTGTGTGTGTGTGTGTGTGCGCGCGTGCGCGCGCGCGTGTGTGTGTGTGTGTGTGTGTGTGTGTGTGTGTGTGTGTGTGTGTGTGTGTGTGTGTGTGTTGTGTGCGCGCGCGTGTGTGCGTGTGTCTGAGTACATGCGCGCGCTCCCTCGCGCGCGCGCGTGTGTGTGTGTGTGTGTGTGTGTGTGTGTGTGTGTGTGTGTGTGTGTGTGTGTGTGTGTGTGTGTGTTTCTCTCGCACACATCTCGGTTTATCTGTGTCTCTGACCTCCATGTCTCCCTCTTTATCTCTGTGTCTTTCACCTCCATGTCTCTCTCTTATCTCTGTGTCTTTCACCTCCATGTCTCCCTCTTTATCTCTCTGTCTTTCACCTCCATGTCTCCCTCTTTATCTCTGTGTCTTTCACCTCCATGTCTCCCTCTTTATCTCTCTGTCTTTCACCTCCATGTCTCCCTCTTTATCTCTCTGTCTTTCACCTCCATGTCTCCCTCTTTACCTCTGTGTCTTTCACCTCCATGTCTCCCTCTTTATCTCTCTGTCTTTCACCTCCATGTCTCCCTCTTTATCTCTCTGTCTTTCACCTCCATGTCTCCCTCTTTACCTCTGTGTCTTTCACCTCCATGTCTCCCTCTTTATCTCTGTGTCTTTCACCTCCATGCTCCTCTTATCTCTGTCTTTCACCTCCATGCTCCCTCTTTTCCCGTCTTCACCTCATGTCTCCCTCTTTATCTCTCTGTCTTTCACCTCCATGTCTCCCTCTTTACCTCTCTGTCTTTCACCTCCGTGTCTCCCTCTTTATCTCTGTGTCTTTCACCTCCATGTCTCCCTCTTTACCTCTCTGTCTTTCACCTCCATGTCTCCCTCTTTATCTCTGTGTCTTTCACCTCCATGTCTCCCTCTTTATCTCTCTGTCTTTCACCTGCATCTGTTCCTCTTCTTATCTCTGTGTCTCCCGTCTGCGTCTGTTCCTCCGTTTTTTCTGTGTTTCTTTCATCCCCATCTGTTTATCTGTAAGTTTCTCATCTTCATGTGTCTCTCCACATATTTGCGACTCTCTCTCTCTCTCTCTCTGTCTCTCTCTCTCTCTCCTCTCTCTCTCTCTCTCTCTCCCCCCTCTCTCCCCCTCTCTCTCCCTCTCTCTCTCCCGGACACTATGTCTCTGTTCTGTCCACCCATGGCTTTCAGCTTGACCAACTGGCCTGTCCACACATTTCTTCCCACAAGCCTTTGCGGGTTCAACCGGCTTCGCCGTGGTGTCTCAGTGTCAATCAATGGACAGCGACGACGTCCAATATACTGTACGTCCTGCTGTATTCACCGCGTGGTGTGTGTACACGGTACATGCATATCGGGGACCTGGTCAGCGTTGTAAAGGTGGGCATTCGGTGAACTGGTGTGAATAACGTTTATAAGAGTGAAGGAGATGAGAGGAGGAGGAGGAGGAGGATGATAATGATGGCGGACTCCTGACACTCAACGAGGTAGAAAGAATAATAAAATGCAAGTCTTCTTCTTCTACTACTACTACTGCCAATACTATTGCGACGACGACGAAAACTACTACTACTACTACTACCGCTTATATTTCTTCTACTTCTACTGCTGCTGCACTAACTACTACTACTACTACTACTACTACTACTACTACTACCACTACTACACCACTGCTGCTGCCTCTTCTTCTTTATATCATTATTATCATTATCATTATTGGTAATAGTAGGAGCAGGAGGAGCAGCAGTAGTAGTAGATAAGGACGCCACCACAACAACAACAACAGAAACAACAAACCGCGTCTATCCACCACCCTACCCACCCATCCCCACCCCCACCCCCAACCCCCCCCGCCCTCACCCACCCCAGCCCACCCACCACACCACCCCTCAACACCTTCCATCAGCAATGCCAACACCAGCAAAATCGAAAAAGACGTAGGCAGAGAGATCCAGCCGGCTTCTGATGCCACAACAACGTCTACAGCCCCGAGTCATAAACCATTTCCCTGTCCCTGTACCTCCACCCCCCCCCCCCCCCCATCCTCTCCCACCTCCCCCATCCTTCCCCTCCCCCATACCGTCTCCCGGGCCACTTTCTGTCACCCCCCCCCCCCACCCCACCCCACCCTTTCCCATCCCCAATCTGCACCTCTGCAACCTCCCTCTCTCTCTCTCTCTCTCTCTCTCTCTCTCCTCTCTCTCTCTCTCTCTCTCTCTCTCTCTCTCTCTCTCTCACAAAACACACACACACACACACACACACACACACACACACACACACACACACACACACACATACATACACGTACGCAAGCACGAACACACACACACACACACACACACCACACACACACACACACACACACACACACACACACACACACACACCACAACACCTCCCCCTTTCCCTCCACCCACCCTTCACCCACACTAAAAGAAGCTGAGAAAGATCCCCCAATAAGCACTTTTCCACCCACTCACGATCTCCCTCCCCCACCCCCACCCCACACCCCACACCACCGCTTACCCCCCGCTCCCCCCCCCCCCCCCCCAATCCCTTTTCTCCCCTCCCCAACCCCCTCCTTCCCACCACAAACTCTCCACGTGTTGGGAAAAGAAAAAAAAAGGAGAAAGAGAGGAAGAAAATAAATGGAAAAAAAAACTTCTGTGCTCAAGTTTGGACAAGACAAGAGGAAGAAAATCGGTATGGAGAGTTAACCGAGTTAGGGTCGAATTTCATCGCAGAAAAAGTCAGGAGGGAGTCTCGCATTCAACTGTCGATTCCACGGCAGCTGTGGTGCAGCGTTTGATAGGACAATCAGCACGACCGTTCGCAATGCACGATTCTGATCAGCAGGAGGAGAGACTGGATGTCTTTGTCTTCGACAGTGATATGTACAGCAGGAAGACAACAACAAAAAAAAGAAAGAAGGAAAGAAACAAGAAATCATGAACTGATGGAAGAATAACCGTCGACTGAAACTGTGGGGAGGTGGTCTAGAAAGGAGAGTGTGGGGCGGAGGGGGGGGGGGGCGGGGGGGGGGGGGGGGAGGGAGGGGGGAGGGAAGTTGTCATTGGTTGGTTGGTTGGTTAGTGGGCTTCCTGGTCAAGTTGGCTCGGCTGGTTTGGTTGGTTGGTTGGTTTGTGGGTGGGTGAATGTGTGGGGCGGTAGGTGGTGTCATGGGTGGTTGAGTGGTTGATTGGTTTCCTCTGTGTGGTTGGTTGGTTGGTTGGTTGGTTGGTTGGTTGGTTGGTTGGTTGATTACTTGGTTGGTTGGTTGGTTGGTTGGTTGGTTGGTTGGTTGGTTGGTTGGTTGGTTTTCCTGTGTGGTTGGTTGGTTGGGTGGTGGGTTGGCTGGCTTGTTTCCTAGGTGGTTGGTTCGGTTAGTTTTGTGGTTGGTTGGTTGTTGGTTGACTGGTTGACTGGGTGGTTGCTTGGTTGTCGGCTGGTTAGGTGGGTGGTCCTCTGGGTGGTTGGGTGAATGGTTGGCTTGCTGGGTGGACGGTTTCTTGGGTGGTTGGATGCTAGTGTGCGGTTGGTTGGTTGGTTGGTTGGTTGGTTGGTTGGTTGGTTGGATGGTTGGTGGTTGGTTGGTTGGTTGTTGGGTTGTTGTGTTGGCTGGCTGAGCGGATGGCTGGTTCATTTGGGTGGTTACTCGGTAAGTTAGCTGGGTGTTGGTTAGTTGGTTGGTCAGTTCTCTTGGCGGGTGGCTTAAGAAATGGGCGGCTGGCTGGATGGATGGATGGCACGTTGGCTGGTTGGATGTGGGTAGGTTGCAGATCTATAGAAATGGTGGGTGGGTGGATGATGAGTGGAAGACTGGTTAGGAAGTGTACCAGTGGATGAGGTGGCTGGTTGGGTGGATCGGCTGGTTAGGGTTTGGGGATCAGTTAGTGGGCGTGAGACAGAGAAACAGACAGAGACATATTGACAAAGAAACCAAACAGTTCTGAGAGACATACAGACAGACAGACACACAGACAGAGACAGACAGACAACCAGAGAGAGAGAGAGAGAGAGAGACAGACGGACAGACAGAGAGACACAGAGAGAGAGACAGAAAAGAGAGAGAGAGAGAGAGAGAGGAGAAGTAGAGAGAGAGAGAGAGAGAGAAGAGAGAGAGAGAGAGAGAGAGAGAGAGAGCAAAACACAGACAGCCATAAAACAAGAAAGGGACATACTAAGACGCAAACAACAGTCCAGGTAAACTATTTCAAAGACCCCGCCCCCTCCACGCAGACAAAACAGTCCAGGTACACTGTTTCAACGACCGGGCCTCCTCCTTGAAACCACCACCACCAACAACACCTCTACTACCACCCAGAACAACAATCTCCCCCAGCTCTTACCACCGTTAACAGCAACGACAACAACGAAATCGAAAAAGACGTTGCCAAAGATAAACTTTCTGCTAATGTGACAACACCGTCTCCAACGCGAGTCGTAAACCACCCCACACCCACCCAGCTCCATGAATTGTTTCTCCCACTTCTGCAAACTCTCTCTCTCTCTCTCTCTCTCTCTCTCTCTCTCTCTCTCCTCTCTCTCTCTCTCTCTCTCTCTCTCTCCTCTCCCCCCCCCCCCCCCTTCCCCAGAGTTTAGAACTCACCTAAATAACTACTGTTTCCTCTCTTGCAAATTCCTCGCGATGTCTACAAACAAAAGTTCTTCTTTTCCTGACCCCTTTTTTTTTAAGTGGAAGGCATCGATAATTGAAGTCGACTTGCTTTTGAATTGAATTGCCTTAGTCTAAGATTAAAGTTTTCCAGTCTCACTGCTGTGTTTCTTTCTTGCTTAACTTCACGTGACAATAAACGCACAAACTCTGGTGTGGGCAACTGAACGCTGAGAGGCATCTTTCTCCTCGAGAGAGTGATACCGATATCAGTAATCCTTAACTGTCTGAAGGGACAAGACTGTGTGGAGATCTATGTGTGTGTGAGGGGGGGGGGGGGGGGGGGGGGGGGGGGGGGGGGGGGGGGGGGTTTTTTTGGGGGGGGGGGGGGGGGGGGGGGAGGGTGGGGGTTGGGTGGGGGGGGGGGGTTTTTTTTTTTGGGGGGAGGGGGGGGGGGGGGGGGGGGGGGGGGGGGGGGGGTTTATTTTTAGGAAGGGCCAAATTTTTTTTTCTCTGACTAGCCGGGAGGAAAACAGAAAAACAAACAAAAAGCCCAGGAAAGGCCCAATGTTGGGGAGACAAAAAAAAAAAATGACATAGAGACGGGGGGGAAAGGGGGGGGGGGGGGACTCGGGGTCCCAGGCCCCCCAAAAATGGTCTAAACAGGGCGTTTTTCCACAACTAAAACGGTAAATTCTCAAAAAACCAAAAAAATTTTCCACGCCAAACCGGGACGCAAAAAATTTTTCCCACGGGGTGGGGCGCCGCACACCATGCACGCACGCGCGAGAAACACTAACCACCACACACCACACACACACACACCCCCGCGCGCCGCGCGCACCCCAAAACACACAAACACGCATGCCGTCCCGGGCGCGGCGCAATTTTCTAAACGTTTCAGCGCCCCTCCTCTCTCCCCTCTCCCTTTTTCCACCTCTCTCCTTCTCTCTTCCCCACACAACCCACACAAAACAAAACACAACACACACCACCCCCAACACTACACAAAGTAGGAAAACAAAACTACACACCAAACAAACACACACACACACACACCCGCACGCACGCACGCCCCAAAGCACGCCATTTTGCTTTCGCACCCCATGCACCACACACACACCCCAAAAAACACACACAAACACACAAAAAAAAAAAAAACACAAAAACACCACAAACACACGAGAGCGCGCAGACTCCCTCTCCTCTCCTCCTCTTTTTCTCTTTTTATCTCTTCTCTCACCACAAAAACACACACACACACAACCCCACCAAAACACTCACACCCCAAACAAAAAACACAAAACCCCCAACACACACCAAACACACACACAATCTTACCCCCCCGCCATTCCCAACCATCCGACGACCCCAAAAACACACTTCAACAAAAATCGAAGAACCGGGGGTGACGGGGAAAACCCGACCAATTTCCACGGGCAAAAAACACCATCCCCCAAAGGGAGTCAAAAACCCACCGAACCCAATCGGGCCCAAACCCCCCCCCACCCCCCCCCCACCCCCCCCCAAACTAAAACCCCTTCCTCCTTCCCTTTCCTCCTTTTCACCATCCCCTACCCTACAACCCCCTCCCCCCCCCCCCCCCCCCCCCCCCTTCCACCCACCCAACCCCCTTTGCTTTTTTTTTTTTTTTCACCCCCTTTCCCAAACGACGATCATCTCCCTTTACCCCTTCCATTACCCTTTGTCTCCGTCCCCACAAATTTCCCCTCCTGACGTGTTTCAAACGGTGAATGCCGCGGCCCTCCATCTTCCAACCCGGAAAGGGAAAGGTTAGCAAATTTGGATGGAACCCAAAGGAGCTCGACATAACGGTAAAAAGTCAATAAGATCGCGTGTTGAAATTTTCAGTTTTTGTCTGTGCCAAGTTTTTATACCGTAATGAGGGGTTTTGTTAAAAACTCGGGAAGTTCGAGGGCCCCTTGGTATTGAACAAAAGGAAAAAATCATAAATTCCCGCTCTGGGTGGTTTTTTTGTTAAGTGGAAAACTGAAGACTGAAAAAATTTGTTTTTGACAGAAAAATGCTTTGCTTTCGGTTTTTTAAAAAAGTGACGATGTTTATTTTTGTAAAAAAAAATAAATTTTGGGAATAAAGGGAGTGGGGGGGTTTGGCGGTTGGGGTGGGGGTGGGGTTGCTGTTTGTTTTTTTGGTTTTTTATTTTTTGTTGTTTTATTTGTTTTTAAACATTTTTTCTTTTTTTTCCCTTTAAAAAATTCAAAAGCCCCTTTTTTCCTTTCTGAAATTGAAGAAAAAATTTATATTTTCTGAAAATTTGGGGGATTCAACATGTATTTTTGAACCAAAGGTTGAGGGTGGGTATGAAAGTGTACATAAAAATTTTTTCTTTTTTTTTTCCTTTTCCAATCCGCCTTTCTGCCCTTTTTTTCCAAATGTTAAAATTGACTTTTTTTTTTTCTTAGAAAGGTCTCGGAAACATGGCACCAAAAAAGAATGGGGGTAAACCCGTAAGGGATACCATTGAGCTATGTTATTTGTTCCCTTGTTTGTAAAACACAATATCGGGGTTTGATTTGTAAAATAAACTGTTCAAGAACGCTAAAATAAAAAGGGTAAAAACCCCATAACATGAAAAAATAAATTAGATTTGGGGAAAACACAAAGACAAAAAAAAAAGGGTTAAACTCCAGTCTGTTTTCAGTTTCCTCCCCGTTTAAAAAATTTCCCCTTTTTCCCTCTTTAAAAGAACAAAAAAATATTGTCTCAAAAGGGCCAAAGGGTTTCAAAAGGGGAAAATTTTTTTTCCAAATTTAAATGTTCAACTTTTTTTTTTTCGCGCCAGGGGCACGCGAGAAATAGTCACGGCCCTCTGATTGGTAGGCGAAGTTTTGGGGTCATTCTCATTCGCCCTCACCCCTTTAAAATTAAAAAAACCCTTTCTCTGCCCCAAGTGTCTTCAAAGGGAAGACACCATCGCCTTCGTCATAGCGGAATCAAGTTTTCCCGGGGAATCCCCCCCCCCCCCCCCCCCCCCCCCCCTCCCCCCCCCCCCCCCCCCCCCCCCCGGGTTTCTTACTGGATTTTAAATGTACAAAAAAACACAGACAGGAAAAAGGGGCCCGTGCGGGGATGAAACAGATGACTTTTATTTTCCCCAAAAACTGATGGGCTAAAAAAAAAATAAAAAATTTAAGAAGGGGAAAAAAACCCCTTTTTGTCTCCGGGGGGACGTAATACAAAACCGGGAAAATGCAGGGGGGGTTTGGTAAGTGGGTGGATTGTCTTTTTTGGGTTGGCTGGCTGTAGGTTGGGTTTTTGGGGGGTTTGGTTGGCTGGTGGGGGGTGACGGGAAACGTGGGGTCGTTTTCGTTCAATTAAACAATTTCCTTTTAAAAGGGTTAGCCCCTTTTCGGGAAAGGCTGGTGTGGGGCCCCCCGGGATGATTTTCCTTGGGCGGGCTAAGGGGTTTTTGGGTTAGGGGGACGGGGGTTTTTTGCTTGTTTGGGTTGGGGCTGAGGGGGGGGCGGCAAAAGGGGGCCTGACTTTCCCAAAGTCCATTTCAAACTTTTCCCCCTTTCTCCCCCCGGCACGGAAAACTTTTCCCAACGGCGGAAAAAAACACACAAGTCGAAACCCCAAAGCCATTTCTGGGGTGGGGCCCTCAGTAAACTTAAAACTTTTTCGGGCGCCCCCCGTAAGGGGTTGGGCCCCCCTGCGCCCCCCAAAGCTTGTGGGAGGGGACAGAAAAATGGCCCGTCTGAATCTAGCAATTTTTTGGATGATAAAAACCTTTTTAATGCTTATCTGTTTAAACGATTGCTTTTCTGCAAAATTGGGCCAAATTTACCCAAAAAAACCCATTTGTTTTCCCTTTTCCAAAAATTAATAAAATCTCTCTCCTCTCCCCTCCCCCTTTTTACTCTCCCTCTCTCTCTCCACCCTCCCTTTTTTAAATTTTTTTTTAACGCCATATCTTCCAAAACAACACTTTGAATTTCCTGTCATGCCGTTCAAAAACTTTAAAACAAATTTTTTCTTTGGGTAAATGGCGGCGAGGGTGCCTTTTTTGGTTTCATCGTAAACAATACATACCACGGGCAGAATGAAAGGAAAAAACCAAAGTTTTTAATCCGTACCCCCTTTTTGGGGAAAGGGGGAAATTTAAAACAAACCCAAACAAATGTAAATGACACACATAAACACCCAAAAAAATTTTTTCCCCGAAATTAAAAAAACCCAAACTAAAAAAATGTTAAAACAACTTTTTTACTAAGTTTTAGAAAACTTCGCAAGTTTAGAAACCATTTTTTTTTAACCACCACAAGAAAAAGAAAAATAGAAAAATTTTAGGGGCTTTAAAAACTTTAAAAATTTTTCTTGGTAAAAAAGGATTGTCAAATGCCCGAAAAATTTTTTGGTTGTTTTCCTTTAACAAAATGAAACCCAAACACCAAGGCATTTTTGGCGCATCCCGACAAAAACTTTTCCATCGTGAGGAAAACCAAATCGTCGGGCCAATTTCTATCATGAGTTTATGATTCCCCAACAGCAAACCGAAGTAGCGGGTAAAAAATAAAAACCCCAAAGGCAACATTTCAAATATATTTTCACGGCAAGACCTTTTAAAAAATTTTCCTATGAAATAAACCCTTTTTACTAGATTCTAAAGCATCATTCGGGGGGCACTAGGGGTAAACACCCTTCAAATTTAATACAAACTTTTTGAAAAAGACTGGGGAAACAGACAAAAACTTTTTGTTCTCCCAAGAAACATTTCGTTTCCCTCTTCTTTAGGTATCCGGTAAACCAAAAACCACCAAAAGGAATGAAAAAAACCCGGGTTTTTAATGTAAAAAATCATGTAATACTTTAACAATCTATTTTTAATGTTTTTTTTGTTTCGTGGAGAAAGTAATTGATGACAAAAATTTGTACAGGGGAATTAGGGGGGGAAAATGTGACCCAAATTTCAACAAAAACCCACCCGAACGACAACACAAAAAGTGTGCGAGGCATTCCAACAAGCAGCAAAACGACGACCCGGGGCAAATTCTTCGCCCGCCCTGGGGCCCTTTTGGTTTGATTCCCACAGGGCAACGGTATCGGGGGGAGTCCATGGGAGCTGTCGTTGGCCGGACGTGGGGGGCGCCCCCCCGGGGGGCCCCCCATGCGATTCCCCAATCATTTTCGTCAAAGGGGGGGCTTAAAAAGGTGGGGGTCCGGGGGTTTTTGGGGGAACAAAAAACAGGCCCCAAACTAAACCCCAAACCAAAAGGGGACTCGCCACATTGCGTTTTTCCCCTTTCCGGGGGGTTTCCTCTTGACGGTTTTGGATATTACGGTTTTTTCCCCTGTAGTTTTGGCCGGGGCCGGGGCCGGGGGGGCGGGGCCGGGGCTGTGGGGGGTGGTCGGAATGGGGAGGAGTGGGGGGGGCACGGGCCGTTAAAAGGGGGACAAAAAGATGGGAAAAGGCAAAAAAAAAAAAACCCGGCAAAAAAAAAAAGAAAACCCTTTAATCATTTTATTTTTAATCCCTTCCCAAAAAAAGCCCCTACCCCGGGTTTTAGAGACCAAGCTCTAACGCCCCCAACAATCCACACTCGTTTACCAACGGGGTGCCTACCTCATACCGGGGTAGTGCCACTAAAAGATTTCCAGCTGGCCCCTTCTTTCAGTCGTTTCCATGTCATCCAGTCAGTATCTTTCAATATGGGTTTCACATCAACGGGAAAGAAAAAAAAAAAAAAAAGGAAAAAAAAACAACACAAAAAACAAAAAAACCCCAAAAAAGTCCTCTCTTCTGGGAATTTGGGTGCCCGCCCCATTTTTTTCCCTTCCGTGCCCCCCCCGGCTGTCCCCCCTGCCGCCCCCCAAACCTTTAGCCCCCCCTTCCCCCCTCCCCAAAATTTCGACTAAATTCATTTCCAAACGTTCCCCCCCTTTCCCCCCCCACCATTTTTTCCCCCCCATCCCCCCTTTTCCTTCCCCCCCCCCCCCCCCCACCCCCCCCCCCCCCCCCCCCCCCCCCCCCCCCCCCCCCCTCCCCCCCTTTTAAGTTTTCCCTTTTGGGCCCCACAGCTCGTTTTAAATTCCGCGGGCCTTTGATCACCACCACCCCCCCACCCTCTCTCCCTTCCCCCCTTTTCTCTCTCTTTTCTAAAAAATCACCAAGGACTCTCTTCTCTCTCCCCTCCCCTCTCTCTCTCCCCTTTTCCCAACCCTCGCAAGGGCCCGGGCCCCTATGGCCAGTTACCAAAAAGTTCTTCCCAAAAAACTATTTCTGTCTGAAGTAAGATCACAGTTTTTTTTTTTTTCCCCCCACAAAACGGGCTTTTTGCCTTTATTCTTATAGGTGTCTTAAGTGTACATACTTTTTTTTGCATTTAAAAAGGCGTGAAGAATATCTTAATTTCCCCCACTAATTTTCATGCGGGCATCTTTTTTTTCCCCCATCTTGCCTTGGTGAAAAAAACATCTTTGGTCAAAACCTTGCCCAAACCTTTTTACTAAACTTTTTTTTAATACAACATTTCCATCAATATTGTTTAACATTTCAGTCGTCAGGGGTAGGGAAATAAAAAATTTGGTGTGTTTTTGTATAAAAAAATGTTTTAAAGAAAATGGGGGTGCCAAATTTCTGTTTTAAAAATTGCTGAACATGTTACAAACCCCACATTTTTTTACCTTTATAATTTGTTGATAATCTACCCTTCGGGGGAAATTTTAAATTCTTAATTTTCCAAAAAAGGTTAACCCCCTTTGTCCTTATTAAAAAAAAATTTAAAAAAAATTTTTTTTTGCCCCCTTTTTTTTTTATCCCCCCCCGGGGAAGGACTTTTCCTCTCCCCCTCTCTCTCTCCTCCCTCTCTCTCTCCCCTCCTCCCCCCTCCACACACCCCGACACACACCCCCAACACACACACACCCCACACACACCCCACACCCCCCCCGCAAGAGAAGAGAGAGAAAAAAGGGATACAATTTAGGGTGGGGTGTGGTGGGTGGGGTGGGGTGTGTGTTACATATATTATAAATTTTAAATATATTATACTTTATATTTTATTATAGGGGGTTTGTGTGGTGGGTGGTTGTGGGTGTGTTTGGGGTGTGTGTGGGGTTAGAGAGGGGAGAAAAAGAGAGGGGGAGGAGGAGAGAAAACCAAAAACCCAGAAAAGAGGAGAGATAACCCGGGAAACGATCACAAAATTTATTTTTTAAACACAAAATTGTAAAGGAAAAAAAATACATATATAGAAAATAAGAAAAACATAGCGTTTCTCTAACAGAAGTAATCAAACAAAATACGAAGCTGCAGTCACGTCCACTTGGTCCTGTTTCCATTTCCTTCTGTAGCAGGATCTCAGGTACAAGCAAACAAGACAACACGATGTTGACCAGCTGCCGTTGTGTAAACATGCCTGACAGTCCGCCTTCTGTCAAGAGAGGCAAGAAATGGGCTGTGCAGTGTGTGTACAGCAACCTTCGTTCAATAACGCTCCGGAATATGGTGTGATGCACTCTCTCTCTCTCTCTCTCTCTCTCTCTCTCTCTCTCTCTCTCTCTCTCTCTCTCTCGATTTTGTATCCTTTTGCATTTTCATATGTCATATTTAAGAGTGATTTTCCATTATTTTATATTAATCATTTTTTTTTTCTTTTTTCTTTTTTTTTCTTTTTTTTTCTTTTTTTTTTTCCTTTCTTGAATTTCTTTTGGCCCCGGAGGGCTGGATGTAAAAAAGCAGTGATGCTTATTCCATTACCCTCTGAAAATAAAAATTCGTTCGTTCGTTCGTTCGTTCGTTCTCTCTCTCTCATCTCCTTCTTCTGCTTATTTTTCTTCTTCTATTTCGTTTTTTCGTCTTCTCAAATCAATAGTTTGTCCAGATATCATGCTCCGCACTTTCTTTTTCTTCTTCTTCTTTTTCTTCTTCTTCTTTCTTCTTCTTCTTTCTTCTTCTTCTTCATCTCCTCTCTCTTTCTCTCTCTCTCTTTCCTTTTCTTCTTCTTCTTCTTCTTCTCCTCCTCCTCCTCCCTCTTCTCCCTCTTCTTCTTTGTTTCCTTTTTCTTTTCCCTTTTCTTCCGTCGGTAGTTAAAACACAGTCGTCAGTCATCCATAAAAATCTGCACGCACTTAAATTTCTCCTCCTCCGCCTCCTCTTCCTTTTTCTCCTCCTCTTTCTCCTCCTCCTCCTCCTCCTCTTTTCCTCCTCCTCCGTTTCCTCCTCATCTTCCTCTTTCTCCTCCTCCTCCTCTCCTCCTCCTCCTCCTCTTTTCATTCTCCTCCTCCTCTTCCTCCACCTACTCCTCCTTTTCTCCTCCTCTTCCTCTTTCTCCTCTTCCTGCTCCAGTTTCAACTCCTCCTTCTCTCCTCCTCTTCTTCTCCTCCTCTTCCTCCTCCTCTTTCTCCTCCTTTTCTCCTCCTCTTCCTCCTTCTCCTCCTCCTGTTCCAGTTTCAACGGCTCCTTCTGCTCCTCATCCTCCTCTTCAACCCCACCCCCACCCCCACCCCATCCCCATCCCTTCCTCGTTCTCTTTTTCTCTGCCTACTTCACTTTCCTGTTCTTCTCCTCTCTGTCCTTTTCGTCTCCTTTCTTCTTATCCTTCTTTTCCTCCTCCTCTTCGTTCTTCTCCCTCCTCTCCTTCTTGACTTTCTTCTCTTTTATTTAACTTTTTTTTTTCATCTTCTCTTTCGTCTTCTACTCCTTTTTCAAAATTTCTTTTCCCGTCTCCTTTCTTTTTCTACCCTTGTTCAAAATTTTCTTCCCCCCCTTTTTCGCTTTTTATTCTTGTTCAAAATTTTTTTTCCCCGTTTTTCTTTCGTCTTTTTCTCCTTTTCACAATTTTTTTCCCCTTTCCCTTCTCTTTCGTTTTTCTACCCCCTTGTTCACTTTTTTCCCCTTTCCTTCTTTTGGTCTCTTTCTTTGGGTTCCCCCCTTTTTGTTTTTTTTTCTTTGGGCCCTTCTCTCCTTTTCCTCTCTTTTTCTCTTCTCTTTGGGGGGGGGGCCCCTTTAAAACTTGAAATTTTTTTTTCGTTTTTTGTTGTTCTTGTTTTTATTGGGGGGGGGGGGGGGCCCAAAAAGTTTTTAAAAATTTTTTTAAAAAAATTTTTTCAAAATTAAAATTTTTCCCTCTCTTTTCCCCCCCCGGGTTTTCTCCTTTCTTTTTCGGGGGGGGGGGGGGGTTTGAACCTTTTTTGCAAAGATTGGGAAAGGGGGTTGGGTGTTACATTTCATCCCTTTTGGGGAATTTTTTGGTTTGGTAATGGTATTCCCCGCCGGAAATTAAAACAACCCCGGTTTGCCTGTCTCAGCCTTTTTCCCGGGCCCCCGCTTTTTAAAAACCCCCCCAACCCCAAGGGAAATTTTTTTGGGCAAATTAAAAGTTAATGTGAAAAAGGGTCTGTTTAAGGAAAGCTGGACCAATTTTAAAGATTTGGTTCACAAAGGGGAAACCGGTTCTGTTCGGGGGACTAACCCCTTTTTCCTTCGCGGGGAAGTTATTTTTTAAAAAAGCAGGTGATTTCTGCTTCCTGTGGTAAATTTAAAAGAAAATTGAAAAAAAGTTAGACCGGTTTGGAAAAAAACCCCCGTTTTTTTTGTTTTAAAAAAAGGGGAAAAATTAAAATGTGACCTTGAAAAAATTAATTTTGTTTAAAAAAGTTTTTCTGTTAACGAAAGCTGGACAAAGTGGGGGGAAATTCCCTCTTACGCTCAGGGTTTCCTTTTTTTCCGTTAAAAAGGGAAAAAACTAAAGGAAAACAAAGGGGGTTTTGCGGGGAAGGATTTCCCTTCACGGGGTAAATCGATTTTTTTAAATTTGGGTGCCCAAAAAAAAAAGGACAATTGGGGGAAAAGGCCCCAAAAAAAATAACCTATTTTTTTTTAAATGGAAAAAAGGGGAAAAAAGTGGATGGGGCTTGCCCCCATTGAAAAAGAAATTAAATTTTAGGAAAAGGGGGAAAAAGGGGGGGGGACGGGGAACTGGGCCCCCGACCCGTTTTTCCCAATAATTTTTTGGGGATTTTCCAAAAAAACCCCAAAAAAAATGAAAATAATAAAACCCCGGAAAACAAAAAATTTAAGGGGAAAGGGAACTTGTGGGGGGTTTCCCGGAGGCGGTGTTCCCTTGTTCCCAAAAACCTGAGAAAAATTTGTGGGGGGGAAAAGGTTTTCCGCTGGGGGTAATATCAATTTAATTTTGTAAAAAAACGGGTGTGCTTTTACTTAAAAAATTTAAAAAAGGGCCCCGGCCCGATAATTAATAATTTGGTTTGGGGGTTGGGGTTGGCAGGGAAAAAAAATTTTGATTTAAAATTTTTTCCCCAAAATTTAAAATTTTAAAAACACTTTTTTTTTGGGTTTTTAAATTTGGTCCGAGGTTTTGAAAAAATTCCCTTTTTTAATTAAAAAAAAACCTTGTAACCCTTGGGGGGGAAAAAAAAATTTTGGGGAAAAAATAAAACCCCTTTTTAAAAAACCCCCTTTTGCCCCCCCAAAAAAAATGACCCCCTTTTTTTTTCCCCTTTTGTTTTCCCTTCCCGCCTAAATTTAGTTTTCCCTTTTTTTTTTCATTTTTTCCCTCCATTTTTTTTTTTCCCTTTTGGGGAATTTTTAAAAACCCCGGGGAAAACCCAAAATTTACCGGGTTTCGGTAAATTAAAACCCAAAAAACCCAAAAAACAAAGGGAATGGAAGGATCGGGGGGGGAAATTAAATATGTCTTAAAAAAAGGGATAATTTTGGGTTTTCCTTTTTTTTCCCCCCGGGTTGTGTTTTTTTTTTAAAGATATCAAAAAAAATAAAAAATTTAATATGTGGGGGGTTTTTTTCTTTGATAAACGGTTTTTTGGGTTTTCGGGAATGATGTACTGATGTATGTGCATATTTTTCCAACCGAGGGCTCCCTTTCTTTTCACACTTAATTCGACGTGGAATAATCATGCTTGAAGAGGCTTGACGACTTTTTTTGAAACAAAAGGAAATGCTTATATCATTTTATCGGTATCGAACACAGAATCTCGAATATTTCTCCATTTCCCCCTTTTTTATGACAAGGACAATTTTTCAAATTTAAAAGTAATTGGGGTTATTTTTAAACCGGCCCTTCTCAAGTTTAAAGGGTTTAACAGCAAAGGAAATCTTTGTTAAATATGTGCACCTGCTTTTGATCTAAATTATAAAAAAACGATTATTTGGGGGCCACCAGAAAGGGTTTGTTAAAACCTATACTTGTGAAACGGAGCAGGAAAATGATTATTTTTTTTTTGCCCCATAATTTTTACGACTTATTATTTAAAGGGGGTCCTGAATTGTTTGGGTTCAGAACGATTCAAATCGGGTTTCTTTTTTCCCCCTTGAAAACGGCCTTTGCTTTTTGCCATAAAATTTTAAATAAGAATGAAGATAGCGATGGGTCATTTTGGATTAAAAAATTTTGTATGGGTGACGAATACAGTAGTATATTTACAGGAATCTTTGGCGAGAAAAAGTCCACGATAAATTACAACTGCCCTTGAACTTATTGAGGGAAACCCATAAATAAATGCACGGGAAAAGTTTAATAAGGTATTCAAAGTTTTGTTTCATGCATAAAAAAAAACTGGAAGCAAAATTTTGGACAGCGAAAGCGGGGTTTGGTTTGATGGGGACTGCAAAAACAATAGAACTCAACGCGCAGATTACAAGAACATTTCGAAGATCACCCAAACAAAAAAATTCTTTTCGGAAAGGAGGTCGGGGAGATAAACTTAAAGAGGCAGAAATTAAAAACACAAGGGCAGAAGAGAATACAAAAAAGTTTTTAGAAATGAAGAAAAAGCTTTTTTAAAAAGGAATCCCATTAACAATTTATTTGCTTCAATTAAACCAAAAAAAATTTTTGGGACGTGTATGCCCCAATATTTTTCGTTGAAAAAGAAAAAACCCCAAAAAAAAAACATCCCTTTTAGATAAGGGGTTTTTCAACATTTAAAAAGTTTTTTGGAAAAAGGGTTTATCAGGTATTTGGTAGTGATAACTTTCCGGAAGTTGACAATGAATAATGAATCGCCCAATTTCTGGGTGAAAAGTTCTTTTAACGCTTGGGAAATTTAAAAAAACAAAAAGCTGCTGGACCTGATAAAAAAACGAAAAGTTTCTAAAAACTCCTTGGAAAAATTGTTGTTTTTTGGGTAAAATTTCCCTTTAAAATGCATTATTTAAAAGGGGGTATTTTTTCCCCTTTGAAATTGGTGAGAGTCTGTGCCCCCTTCCGTTTTAAAGAAAGGTAATGAAAATTAATACCAAAAAATTATAGAGGGCCCTCTCTGTCCAGATATAAGTAGAAAGTATTCAGCGCCATCATCAAAAAAAGACTACAAAAAATTGGGGGAAAAAATAAAATAACTGGTGAAATCAAGCTTTTTTTAAAAAACGTGGATTTTTAAACAAATTGATCATGCTTTTACTCCAGGGCCCTCTGATACAGAAACATTTTTCCCTCAATCGAAAATTGTACGTAGAAATTTTATTACTTTAAAAAGGGCCCTTTAAAATTTCAATCAACAAGTTTTAATTGGGGGCCTGTCCTATTCAAAAACGGGTTTAGGGGAAGACCTTTAAATGTTTTAGAAGCATGTAAAATGTTTTTAAAACAAGAATTCGATGGGGTGCAAAACTCACAGATTATATAAATTGTACAAAGGGGTTAAAACAAGGTGACGCCCTGCAGTCCAAATTTTTTTTTCTTTTTTATTTATAAACGAGCAAGCATTAGAAAAACAAATAACGGAAAAACATGGTGCTGGGTTTACTGTAGATTAAAATGGAACTGTTTATCTTATTGTTTGCTGACATATGGTCTTACTACTGAAAGGGGTTTATTGGTTTGCAAACACAGCTAAATAGTTTGAAGATTTAAAGCTACCAGCGGGAATTGAAGGTAAACATGGAAAAATTTAAAGTAATAGTTTTTAGGAAAAGGGGGGCCCCTTGTCAGCCAGGGGAAAAATGGGTTTTACAATATATTGCCCCTGCCATATTAATGTTTACAAGTATCTTGGAATCTTTTCTCAACCGTTTAAAAAATTTTTAGCCGCTTCAGAGATTTTTTCTGGGAAAAGGGGAAGAATCCCTTTGTTATATATTTTTAAAAGCTATATCTTTGAAAAAACAATTTTTTAAACTTTTTTTAAATTTTCCCATATTAAAATTTAACCCTTTTTTACTATATGGATCAGAGCCTTTTTTGGGGATTAAACCGAAAAAACAAATCCCTTGCGATTTATCCACTTATTTGGGCCCTTAAAAAATTTTTGGGGGTACATGTAAGAACCCCCCAAATGATTTTTTGTGTATTTAAAACAAACAGGGACCCCCAACTGTACATAAAACGCGGGAATTAGGGGCATTCGTTCTGTTCAAAATTAAAAATGGAAACATTGAAACGACTACCCCAAAGGGAAAACTTACCCATGTTTTTACGACTTTGGGTTCAAAAAAGGGGAAAAAAAACGGGACAAACATTTGAATTTTTTCTTTATGAATTTGGTTTTGGGTTTTGTGGGGAGTGCCCAAGGGGTTGTCAAAAAAATTTATTTGTGCAATCTCTTCGCCCGAGATTAATTTACGGGAATGGGGGAACTGGAAAAATCCAAAAAAAAGCAAAGAAAGATTTTTAAAAGTATGAAGTTATACCTCCCGGGGCAACTGTGAAGACCTACTTCCTTTATTTGGAAAATATTTTTAAATTTTTTTTCTAAAAAAATTTAAATTTTGGGATATCTGAAAATTTAAAAAACATGTTTATCGCTTTAAAAAATATATATGGTAATGATTGGTGTGTCCTTTTTGTAAAAGGGGTCTAATGGGACAACTTCAAATTTTTTTCTAACATGTTTTTTTCTGACTGGGTCCAATGAAATAATTCCAGCAAAATTCTATAAAATCCATGTTTATTTCGATTTTGTCTACTTTGGCACGAAAGATGAAAGAAAAAGTCCCTAAAATTTGCATTGGAAATTTTCATAAAGCCTTTCAAATTAAGGGCCCAAAAACTTTTTTTTCGGATTTGTGGTGGATAACAAAGCTTTACTATGAATTCCCGCCTGAAATTGCATTTGAATATATGTTAAACAATTTTTTTAAACCCCCCCTCGTTCATATGGGGCTTTGGGCTTTTTGAATAAATTATCTGAATCTGAAACTGAATCTCTCTCTCTTCTCTCTTCCTTTCCTCTCTCCCCTCTCCTCCTCCCCTCAAACCTTTTTCTCCTCCCCTTCTCCCCTGTCTCTCTCTCTCCCCCCTGTCCCCCTCTCTCTCCCTTCCCCTCTCTCCTCTCTCTCTCCTCCCAACTCCTCTCTCTCTCTCCTTTTCCTCTCGTCCTTTTTCTCTCTCTCTCTCTCTCTCTCATTTCACTCCTTTTTCATCTTAAAACTTTCCAGGCTTTTTTCCCCAATTTTTTTCCTCCATTTCTTCCGTTTCTTTCCCCCTCTTCTTCCTTTTTCCCTTTCTATCCCCCCCCCCCCCCCCCCCCCCCCCCCATCCTTCTCACCTTTTTTTACTTTTTTTCTTCTTTTAGCTCTTTTTTCTTTGTCTTTCTTCACTTCCCCTTTTTTTTTCCAGTTTGTTTTGTTTGTTTTTTCCCCTTTTTCCCGATAACGCTTCTGCTCCAAAGCCCGTTTGGGGAATGGGCAAAATGGGGAAACCCGAAAAAAAAACAAACCAAAAAAAACAAAGAAAGAAAGAAAAAAGAAAAAAAGAAAGAAAAAAAGAAAGAGAAAAAAGAAAACAAAATTTTGCAAAATCCCCAAAGCAGCGGGAAAAACTGTCCACCCCCTTTTCAAAAAACGGGGGTTTAAGCCGCTTGGGGCCCGTACGAGCCTTTTTCCCCGAGCCCTAAACCTGCTCCCCCTAAACCATCCTCCATTCCCCTTTTCTTCCCCACGAAAAAAAAAAAAAAAAAAAAAGAAAAAAAAAAAAGAAAGAAAGGGGAAAAAAAAACAACATTTCTTTGTTTTTTTGTTTTTTTTTGCCACATAACCCGGGCGGCCACAAAGGGTTTTTGGAAACCTAGCATCCATCTCCCCAAACACTGAACTGCCCCAAATTTTCCCCCCCCCCCACCCACCCCCCGCTTTTCAAACCCCCCCCCCCCCCACCCCCCCGAGAAATGAGGGGTTGGGGGGTTTTTGTGAATTCCCCCCAAAAAAACGGGAAAAGGGGCAGGCCCAAAACCCGTCTTTCCCCCACAGTAAAAGGACTTTTTTCCAAAGCCATTTTCTACGGGAAACCCCTCCTTCCTAAAGCAATGAAAAAGTTCCAGAAAACCCTTCCCCTGAGGCAGTAGTTTGTCTTTTAAAAACGAATTCGGGCGCTTCTTTTTTTTTTTTTTTTTTTTTTTTTTTTTTAAAACGAACGAATCGACCTTTTTAAGCGAGAGGACATGGCAAATTTTTTTGACAAACATGCAGCCTCTTTAACTCAAACCAAAAACCCAAACCCTTTTTTTCCTTTTCCCGGGGTTATTCTGTTTTTTGTTGTTGTTTTTTTTAAATTTGGGCAAATCAGTCAGTCTCGAGAGCACACTGTTGTTTTCGTGCTTTGCCCTCATGCCCGAAGGCCATGTGGGTGCCTTCGCGTGGTATTTTAAAACGGGCATTTTGCGCCGGGAAAGAATCTCCCCGAAGGCCCGGGAAACCTTTTGGGTTTTATTTGAAAAACAAAAGGCAGAAAGTCTGTCTCAAAGTCAAATCCCCGCTGCGCCTCTCTTTTTTTAAAGAGGCTCAACTTTTTTTTCATTCTCTCTCTTCCTCCTTTAATCATTCAACACCTACTTTTCACTATACACACACACACACACACACACACACCCACAACCCCACACACACACTCACACACACACACACACACTCACACCACCACACCCCCACAAAACCCCACAACACACACACACCACACACCCCAAAACACACTCACACACCACACACAAAACACCACACAGACCCCCAAAAGACACACACACACACACACAACCCCCAAAACACACACACAAAACACCCCCACAGCCCAGACAACACCACACACACAAAACACACACACACACACACACACACACACACCACACACTTTAAATTCAAAAACACCAAAACAAGACAAAACTCTGTGTGTGTGTGTTGTGTGTTGTGTGTGTGTGGGGTGTTTGTGTGTGTGTGTGTGTGTGTTTTGGGCTGTGGGGGGTTTTTGTGTGTGTGTGTGCTGTGTGTGTGTTTGTGTGTGTGGGTGTGTGTTTTGGGGTTTTCTGTGTTTGTGTTGTTGGGGTGTGGTTCTGGCTCAGTGTGTATGTGCGCGCGCGCGCGCCGCGCGGGGCGCGCGTGTGCGGGGTGTGGTTGTGCCCGCGCCGGGGGCAAGCGTCGTGCGTGCCCTGCGTGCGTGTTGTGTGTTGTTGGGGTGTGTGTTGTGTGTTGTGTGTTGTGTGTGAAGAGAGAAGGAGAAGAGAAGAGAGAGAAAGAGAAAAGAAAGGGGTGCTAGGGGGTGAGAGCTAAAAACCTTTTAACGCTTGGGGGTATGAGATTAAAAGCCATAAAGTCCAGTACAACTGTTTCGAACACCACTCAAAAAATTTTCGCCGACCCCAAAATTGTCCCCTTTTCAGAACAACCGCTTTAATTTTTTTTGTTTTTCATCACCCCTTGAACAGCTCTTTCTGTTTTAGAATATGAACCCCCCCCCCCCCCCCCCCCCCTCCAATCACCGCGAAAAGATAGTTTTCTCATAAATCCATTCACTGGGCATGTCACAAGCACCTATTTTTGGGGGTTTTTTTCTCGGGTTTAAATTTACGTATCGCCTTTCATGTTTCAGGGAATGCCTGTTTCGCGTAAAAAACCTCCCACAACACGTGAACTGCTTTTTTTTTTCTGGCAAGAAGAGTTTTTTCCCCCCCCCGGAAAATTTTTAAGGGGGGAAAAAGAGAAAGAAATTAAAAAAACAAAAGCGGGGGGGGGGGGGGGGGGGGGGGGGGGGGGGGGATTGACGTCGTGGTTTAAAAAAAAAAGCGGGGCGGGTGGGGGGGGGGGGGGATTGACTGTCTTTGGGTTTTTAAAAAAAGAGGGGGGGGGGAATTTAAAAAGGGGAAGGGGGACAGAAATTCCTAGCACTGTAACAACATTTAATCGGCTGTCCCTTTAAAAATATTCCCCCAAAGTGTAAATTTTTAAATACCAAAAACATTTTTTCCCCAACAAAAACCCCCCGTCACCCTGTCCGCTTCAGACAGCCCTTTTTAACGGGGCTCCGCGCTGACCCCAAAAATTTTAAAGGGTGGCAATCAGGGCAGAGCAGCGGGTCTCCCCGGGGACATCTTCTTTTCTCGAAATCTCGAAAGATTTTTAAAACGGGTTTAAAACCCACACATGGGGACGAAAAATCTGTCTGGGGCAACGACATCTTCCATCTTTTGGGGGGGTGTGTCTGGCTCTGTCTCTCCTCTCTCTCCTCCTCTCTTTTCCCTCCCCTCTCTCTTTTTCTCTCTTCTCTTCTCTTCCTCCTCTGCTCTCTTCTGTCTGTCTGTCCTTCCCTTTTCTCTCTCTCCTTTCCCCTCTCTCATAAAATAATAAAAATAAATATATATGTGTTGGGGTGTGTTTGGAGTTGTGTGTGTGGGTTTTGGGGTGTGTGGTACAATATACCTCTCTCTCTCTCTCTCTCTCTCCTCCTCTCTCTCTCTCTCTCTCTTCTCTCTCTCTCTCTGTGTGTGTGTGTGTGTGTGTGTGTGTGTGTGTGTGTGGTGGTGTGTGTGTGTGTGTGTGTCTGTGTCCGTCTCTCTCTTTCCATGTTTTTTGTCTGATTCTTTGTATATTCCTTTCTTAACAATTCATATTTAGGCAGGGGGATCTGTGCGTTCGGCTTTCAGCTTTAAGAGTACATGCTTACTGGTTTTCAGCTTTAAGAGTACATGCTTACTGGTTTCCTCCCCTTCTCGTCGGTGGAATTTCCTTTGTTTCATTCAGGGATTTCTTCTCTGTATGATCCCTAAAACCTAACGCAGGCTTATCTAATACCGTCTGTTAATGAAGATTTGCTCTTGCCTACAAGTCAACAGTCGCTCTCTGTCTGTCTCTCTGTCTGTCTGTCTGTCTCTGTGCGCGCACGCACACACACACACACACACACACACACACACACACACACACACACACACACACACACACACACACGCACACACACACTCACACGCGCACACACACACACACACACACACACACACACACACACACACACACACACACACACACACACACACACTAGTGACTGTTTCGTTTTAAAATCTTTGGGGTCCGGTGCAAATCGTAGTTGGTCGTTTGCACCAGTGCAATTTAACCCTCACTCTGCTCTTTATAATAATTACATAGTTTAAAACTGCGCCAGTGCAACAGCCAATTGTCAGTTACCCTGATGCAAATCGTAATTGCACCATGACATAGATAGACAAGACAGACCGACAGATAGATGGATAGATAGATAATGAATAGATAGATTAATAGATGGATGGATGGATAGACGGACAGATAGATATCGACAGATAGACAGACAGACAAGACAGACAGACAGACAGACAGACAGACATACGGATGGATGGATGGATGGATGATGGTGGATGGATGGATGGATGATGGATAGATAGCCTAAATATCGCCCTTTATACAGACAGAGAAAGAGAGACAGAGACACAGAGAGAGATTGATAAATAGACAGACAGACAGACAGACAGATAAGTGGGTCATCGTTTGGCAATACTCAAAATAGCATAAGAAGTTGTCAAAACACATTATGCATGAAATACCACGTCAGTGTTACACTGACTTAGACTGTTCAGGAAATCAACATAAAACCGGCTCTCTGTTTTAGTCAAACCATTAAAGACTTGATTTTTTTTTCGCAATGGACGCATAGTCAGAGGAGTTCCACGAACACCTGTATTACCTGAAATGGATTAGCAGTACGCGATTCATTTGTTTACGTGAATTGTTTTTAATAGGAACAATTCCAGAGCTTGATTCATTGTCGTGATGATTTTTTTCTATATCTACATATGTGTTATTTTGACATATTAAAAAAATCTGCGAAAAATTGAGCATTAAAGTATCTAAAGGCTGAAGTTCCCTAGTTCTTCTTTCTTCTTTCTGCGTATGCAGGCTGATACTCCTGCGACACTCCCTATACGGACAGGCAAGTAAATTAATCCTATCTACCCTACAAAGGGAGTGGAGTTTTGTGTGTATGGCCGTTTTTTTATATCCCGCCATTAAGGCAGCCATACTCCATCTTCAGGAAAGGGGCATGCTATGTGTAACGTGTCATCCATACCAACGGCCAAACTGGCCTTCTCTTCCGAAAGTTGGTGATGGGATTTTACGTGTGTGCAAGATGTTATGCATGCGTTCATACACGGAACCCCCGGTTTATAGTCTCATTCGAAGGATGTATGGGAAATTGAGTCAGAACCACCATGTCTAAAGCACGGGATTATGGAAGACAAGCCCACCCCTCTTCTCCCGTCATCTTGACCTCCCCCGAATTGAATCAGACACTCGTGTACTGTGGAAGGTCTAGGCTGACAAGGGTTTTCAAGCCGTAATTTTTTTTCCCAAATTAAAAATCCGTCCGCGCAAGAGATTCGAACTCATGATCGACGGCGCTACAGCCAAGTGCTT
>CM031628.1:32269720-32282220 GCA_018398815.1 Conus ventricosus
AAAAAAAATGATTAAACGAAGAACAGGCACGGGATAAAAGTGGAATACAGCAAAGAAAGAAAAAAAAATTAAGAGATGGAGTCAAAAACTGTGGATGAAAAGAAATTACTGCCAAACATATCCACCCCCCCCCCCCCCCCCCCCCCCCCCCCCCCCCCCCCCCCCATGGCGGTGGCCCAATTTACACCGAAACACCCTCCGTTAACTCTCGATCCCCCCCTCCCCAGTAGTCATATTTTCTCTTCCACAGCAAAGGAAAATTCTTCACCTTATTGCACGTGGGATTGCTCCTCAAATCATCCCATGATACACTGATTTATTGAAATCAATACTGTATAACGCTAAGCTAGGGCCAGGCAACACAAAGTCAACAACACGAGTCCATCATCACCATCCATCCACCCACCACCCTCTCCTCCATCCCTCCCCTCGCTCCTCCCCCCTCCCCCTCCTCTTCTTTCCACCCCCCCCCCCCCCCCCCCCCCCTCCTCCCTTCTCCTCTCCTCCTCTCCACCCCCTTCTGTTGAACAAGCCGTTTGGTGAACACCACTGACTGGCCAGCCGGTACTTAAGAGGGACTGGTGACAAAGCTCGCATTCACCGCCATCGATTTTCTCTCCCACCCCCCCGACGCTGGATGTCTGGGGTATTGGCAGACACAAGGTCTGATCAGCTTTCATACCCACGGCTGTTCCATTTGGTTCAAGTCTCTTACTGCTGCTTGCTCCTTCGCCTTCTTCTCCTCCGCCCTCTCTGTCTCTGTCCCTGTCTGTCGGTCTGTCGGTCTGCCTCTCTCTCTCTTTCTCTCCTCTCTCTCTCTCTCTCTCTCTCTCTCTCTCTCTCTCTCTCTCTCTCTCTCTCTCTCTCTCTCCCTGTCTCTGTCTACCTGCCTGTCTGCCTGTCTGTCTGTCCGTCTGCCTCTCCCTCTCTCTCTCTCTCACTCTCCGTCTCTCTCTCTCTCTCTCTCTCTCTCTCTCTCTCTCTCTCTCTCTCTCTCTCTCTCTCTCTCCGTCTGTCTGTCTCTCTCTCTCCTCTCTCTCTCTCTCTCTCCTCTCTCTCTCTCTCTCTCCGTCTCTGTCTGTCTGCTGTCTGTCTGTCTCTCTCCCTCTCTCTCACTCTCTCCTTCGCTCGCTCTAAAACACACACACCACGCGCGCGCGCGCGCGCGCGCACGGACGCACGGATGCGCGCGCACGCACACACACACACACACACACACACACACACACACACACACACACACACACACACATCTACCAGCTGCGCACGCCATTATTCCGCATTGAAAACGCCAATGACGACAACACACCCACACTCTCACAGCAAAACAGAAAGAAAATCTTGAAAAACAGACCGACAGTCAGAAGAGACACAGAGATGAATGCCTGTATCTGTTGCATGCACGTTCGCATACACTGCGCGCACGCACGCACGCACACACTCACACATACACACACAAACACACGCACACACACACACACACACACACACACACACACACACACACACGCACGCACGCACGCACACACACACACACACACGCACACACACACGCACACACACACACACACACACACCACATGCACACCCGCATGCACACACACGCATACACTTACTCACCACACACACACACACACACACACACACACACACACACACACACACACACACACACACACACACACACGTAAAACCAAACCGCCCGAACTCAAACGCACCTCCACACCCCCTCCTCACCCTTCCCTTCACCACCCCACCACCCCACCTCCCCAACTCTCTTCCTCCTCCATCCTTAACCCCCCCCCCCCCCCCCCCCCCCCCCCCCGTCCCCTCCCCCCACAAGTCCGAGGAATCGTCGTCGGGGGAGAAAATATTCCGCTTGGACACGCACAGGGCAGGGACGAACCCATGACCCTCCATCACGCTGTATTGACCGTGATGCTTGGCTTGCCTTTGCTAGTGACGGGCTGCACGTGCAAGTTCATCATATCTGCCAGATGAGCAGCCAGTGAAATCAGCCAGGCATAGAGCGGGGAGGGGCCTCGTGACACGGGTCCGCATTCATCGCTATTGATTTCCCCATCCCCTGGTATAAGAACATTGGGAAAGAACGGGAAAGGTTCCAGACACGTTCAAGTCTGATTAGTCCCATTAACGTCATTAGAGCTCAAGGATTGTTTTGTTTTGTGTGTGTTTCAGGGTTAGATGTGACTCTTTTGCATGTTTTTGTCGTCCCGTCGCGCGCGGGTATTTCATTTTCCTTCAACCATCACCTTTCTGTCTCTTTACGTTCTCATCAAAGATCCTTGCATGCGCGTGCACATGCTTGGGCATGTGCGAGCTCTCTCTCTCTCTCTCTCTCTCTCTCTCTCTCTCTCTCTCTCTCTCTCTCCACACACACACACACACACACACACACACACACACACACACACACACTCGCCAGTGCGCGCTTGCGCTTGCATGCACGTATGTGCGCACGCGCGCACACACACACACACACACACACACACACACACACACACACACACACACACACATGCCCATGAGCGTTTGCAAAGACTTAAACAACAGGTAAAGAGTGGAATTCAGCACAATTATCCTGTTTCTAAAGAGTTTAGTTGTCGGCTCAGGATTCTCAACGTGAAGGCTGCTGTTCACTCACGAATGTTGAAGGTGTATTGCACAAAAGAAAAAATCATATTCACTTTTGGGGGGGAAAAAGATTGCGTGGGGGGGGGGGGGGGGGGGGGGCCGGGGGGGGGGGGGGGGGGTTGTTTGTTTGTTTGTTTGTTTGTTTGTATTACTGGTCCTCAAAAGGAAATTGTGAATGAGGCGGGGAACCCAAAACTGTAAACAACAAACGAGATGGGTAACTCTTGCTCGCATGATGAGAGAATTACAGGCCCCTAACTCCAAAAGACTGCCGTTTATGACACCACATGAGTGGTTCAGAGAACACGATTCTTTACTACCTGTGTCGTTCAAAGAGCACGGCTCTTTACTACACGTGTCGTTCAGACAGCACCACGCATGTGTCGCTCAGGCAGCACTACTATTTGCTACATGTGTCGTTCAGATAGCACTACTATTTACTACATGTGTCGTTCAGACAGCACTACTATTTACTACATGTGTCGTTCAGATAGCACTACTATTTACTACATGTGTCGTTCAGACAGCACTACTATGTACTACATGTGTCGTTCAGACAGCACTACTATTTACTACATGTGTCGTTCAGACAGCACTACTATTTACTACATGTGTCGTTCAGATAGCACTACTATTTACTACATATGTCGTTCAGACAGCACAACCACGTCTTACATGTGTCGTTCAGATAGCACTACTATTTACTACATGTGTCGTTCAGACAGCACAACCACGTCTTACATGTGTCGTTCAGATAGCACTACTATTTACTACATGTGTCGTTCAGACAGCACAACCACGTCTTACATGTGTCGTTCAGATAGCACTACTATTTACTACATGTGTCGTTCAGATAGCACTACTATGTACTACATGTGTCGTTCAGACAGCACTACTATTTACTACATGTGTCGTTCAGATAGCACTACTATGTACTACATGTGTCGTTCAGTCAGCACTACTATTTACTACATGTGTCATTCAGACAGGAATACTTTTTCTGTGTATACTAGAATCAGTCAACTCTTTTTTCCTTATATGTTGGTCACCTGGCACCACTTGTACAACCCTTTGCTGCATTTATTTGTTTAATCTGCTTACGTTCTCTTTTAATAACTTCACACACACACACACACACACACACACACACACACACACACACACACACACACAACACACAGAGGGAAGGACAGAGAGACAGATTGAGAGACCGAGAGACCGAGGGAGACAGACAGACAGAGAGACAGGCCGAGAGACCGAGAGAGACAGGCGCACAGAGAGAGAGAGAGAGAGAGAGAGAGAGAGAGAGAGAGAGAGAGAGAGCAAGGGAGTAGGTCAGATTTATCGATTCCTGTGAGCGCTTGCAGCCTTTCAAGAAGTCCAGCGTGACATTTTTCATTGTTCAAAAAAAAAAAAAAAAGGATCCGCCTAGAAAGAAGAAAAAAAAAGGGGCACAACAAGACTTAATGTCAGCACATGGGCTAAAGGGCAGACCAGTTCGCCCTGCAGCTGGCTATGCCGATTAATCGAACACGATAGAGACCTTACTAGATTCAGATGCACGTGCGACTCGACCGCTCCGCTTAATCATGGCTTACAACAACAACAACAACAACAACAACAACAAAAATGAATAAGCAAAACCTAAAAGGCCACTCGTGAGAGGGCAGACCTTTGCCAAGAGCCAACAGAAGCTGAAAAAAAAAACATTTATCGCCAGGAGGAAAATGATTATTTTTACCGCAAAGGGCAAGTAATAGTTACTACCCGTAATCTCTTTTTAAATGAGACATGTCAAAACACGAATGATCAAAGTTCGCGTCACCGGAAAGTGTTTAAAATTTCATCTTAATCTGTCACATCACAGACAGAACTTGATCAGCTGGTCAGCTGGTCAACAGTATCTTCGCCGTGTTTTCAATAATTTTGCGGAACAAATCCTGAATCCGTCCTTAGATTCCGATCCACAAAACAGATAGGCACCCAAATTTAATGGCTACCTTTTGGGGCTACACTCCATCTTTCGACAAAGTCTGGTTAACGTCGGTTTAGAATTTCTTGTGTAATCTTCCTGAAAGACAGGGGGGGGGAAATGACCTGCTTCCTAAAGAGCCAACAGCAACAAAAGAAAGAAATTAACGAACGAAACAAAGAGCGCTCTTCTTTGAGAACACAAACAAAGAGCGCTCTTCTTTGAGAACACACTTTTTAGGGGCAGACGTCTCAAGGATGACGTGTGAAACTTGCATCGCTACTGATCTACCATGTTCTCAACCCCATCCCAGCCCCCACACCCCCACTCCCATCATCCCTCCGACCTTGACCCTGACCATCACTTCCACAGTTCCCGTTCCCCTCCCAGTTTCCCTTTCAATTAGCCTCCCCCCCCCCCCCCCTCCCACTCCCCACCAAAATGCAGACGGACGTGGTATTTGCTGATGCGCAGCCTGATCAAGATTCATCCCTGTGCAAAATGAGTGCTTGAACGGCGACACTTCCTTCCCGGGAGAAGGTCCGTTACTGGCCTTAAACAGAAATAGTTCCACGATGGCGGTGGGGGCGGGATGTGGAGAGAAGGGGGGGGGGGAGGTAATGATTCGAGAAGGAACGTATCTTTAGAACTTACTGCGCACAAGCCCTCACACACACACACACACACACACACACACTGCATGCACACATGTGTACGTGCATGCGTGCCCACAAATATCCACATAAACACCTACACACACACACGCACGCACAGAGAGAGAGAGAGAGAGAGAGAGAGAGAGAGAGAGAGAGAGAGAGAGAGAGAGAGAGAGAGAGAGAGAGAGAAGAGGAAGGAAGAGAGAGAGAGAGAATAAAAAAGATGCTGGATTTGGAAAAGGTTAAAGAGGTTGTATTGCGCAGAGCCTCTCTCTCTCTCTCTCTCTCTCCTCTCTCTCTCTCTCTCTCTCTCTCTCGTTTTCTGTTCAGGGAAGGCAGATGTTTAAAACACCTAAAAACACAAAATATCACGACCTGTAAAAAGAACAGGCCAGGTTCACGGTAAAAACACTTAATGAAACGTGATGCAGACCTTTTCTGGGACCAGTTCCACGAGCAGCGCTCAACTAATGACAAGCAAGGGAAAGAAAAGAACACAGTTCTTGCACAGCGCGACCAGGTACGGGGGCGAACTCTCATAGGACGACCTGTGTGACAAGAGACTTTGCATCTCTATCGATTTTTCATCCCTCTGCTCCATCAAAACACTCCTTCTCTCTCTCTCCCCCCCCCCCCCCCCCCCTCCCCCCAGCGCCCCCATTCCAACGGTGAGGCACAGCCCGATCAACATTCATTCCTACGCAGAATGAACGCCTGAACAGCAGGATTTCCTTTCAGCACATAATGCACCGGCCTGGAAAGTGAAAATTGGTTTTTGAAGGGGAAAAAATGATTTGGCGTCCAAAACGTGCCTGTAGACCAACCCTGTAATATTTGCGCTGGAAATTATTATTGACCTGCGAACGCGCGGGCTGGCAAAGCGTTTCAGAGAAGGTGAATGCGTTCACGTGTGTGTGTGTGTGTGTGGGTGTGTGTGTGTGTGTGTGTGTGTGTGTGTGTGTGAGTTGAGTCCCCCTGTCTCTGAGATCATGTGTTCCCGCAAGTAGGATGCTTTTTTTTTTTTACGTGATCTTAACTAAAACAACAACAACAGCAACAACAACACACACTGCATTGATTTTGATAGAACTTGATGGACAGATGGAATCTGAACCGAGGACAAACTTTTGAATTTCTGGATCTGGATACTGAGCGAATTTAGCATGTACTCAGGATACGTTCAGCAAGATTCGGCAAAAACTACAGAATCAAATTTAACCAAACCGTGGAAAGCAGGAATATGGCTCATACACAAATTTACTCTGTTTTCGGGCAGAGCTGTACAGCAGGATCCAGGTCAAAGGGCAGATCCAGGATGTATTCAGCCATGGCAGATGTCTTTGCTCTCCCGAATACCCGTCTTGTTTGTGTGCGAGTGTCAAATAGGAATTTCTAAAAAAAAAACTTTTGTCATATTTCTGCTCGCATTATCAGGGCTGAATTCCAATTCTTGGAAGTTTAGACAAGGCAAAGGATAGCACCAGAATGCAGAATTTTTTTTAAAAAACGATGAGAAACAAAATTGTGGATTTTTTTTTTAAAACAAGAGGATGGAAAGGAAATGAACCAAGAAGAATGACAGCACAAGTAAGAGGAGAAGGTGGAGGAGAAGAAAAAGAAGAAGAAGGAGAAAAAGGAGAGGAGGAGGAGGAGGAGGAGGAGGAGGAGGAGGAGGAGGAGGAGGAGGAGGAGACAAACAAAGGGAGGAAGAAGAAGAAGAAGAAGAAGAAGAAGAAGAAGAAGAAGAAGAAGAAGAAGAAGAAGATGATGATGATGATGATGATGGTGATGATGATGATGATGATGATGATGATGATGATGATGATGAAGCAGAAGAAGAAGAAAAAGAGTGAGGAGGAGAACAAAAACAAGAACAAGAACAGGGACAAGTACAAGTACAAGAAGAACAAGAACCAGAACAAGACGTACAAGAAGAACAAGAAGATGAAGAAGAAGAACAAGAACCAGAACAAGAAGTACAAGAAGAACAAGAAGATGAAGAAGAAGAACAAGAACCAGAACAAGAAGTACAAGAAGAACAAGAAGATGAAGAAGAAGAACAAGAACCAGAACAAGAAGTACAAGAAGAACAAGAAGATGAAGAAGAAGAACAAGAACCAGAACAAGAAGTACAAGAAGAACAAGAAGATGAAGAAGAAGAACAAGAACCAGAACAAGAAGTACAAGAAGAACAAGAAGATGAAGAAGAAGAACAAGAACCAGAACAAGAAGTACAAGAAGAACAAGAAGATGAAGAAGAAGAACAAGAACCAGAACAAGAAGTACAAGAAGAACAAGAAGATGAAGAAGAAGAACAAGAACCAGAACAAGAAGTACAAGAAGAACAAGAAGATGAAGAAGAAGAACAAGAACCAGAACAAGAAGTACAAGAAGAACAAGAAGATGAAGAAGAAGAAGAACAAGAAGTACAAGAAGAACAAGAAGATGAAGAAGAAGAACAAGAACCAGAACAAGAAGTACAAGAAGAACAAGAAGATGAAGAAGAAGAACAAGAACCAGAACAAGAAGTACAAGAAGAACAAGAAGATGAAGAAGAAGAACAAGAACCAGAACAAGAAGTACAAGAAGAACAAGAAGATGAAGAAGAAGAACAAGAACCAGAACAAGAAGTACAAGAAAACAAGAAGATGAAGAAGAAGAACAAGAACCAGAACAAGAAGTACAAGAAGAACAATAAGATGAAGAAGAAGAACAAGAACCAGAACAAGAAGTACAAGAAGAACAAGAAGATGAAGAAGAAGAAGAACAAGAAGTACAAGAAGAACAAGAAGATGAAGAAGAAGAACAAGAACCAGAACAAGAAGTACAAGAAGAACAAGAAGATGAAGAAGAAGAACAAGAACCAGAACAAGAAGTACAAGAAGAACAAGAAGATGAAGAAGAAGAACAAGAACCAGAACAAGAAGTACAAGAAGAACAAGAAGATGAAGAAGAAGAACAAGAACCAGAACAAGAAGTACAAGAAGAACAAGAAGATGAAGAAGAAGAACAAGAACCAGAACAAGAAGTACAAGAAGAACAAGAAGATGAAGAAGAAGAACAAGAACCAGAACAAGAAGTACAAGAAGAACAAGAAGATGAAGAAGAAGAACAAGAAGATGAAGAAGAAGAAGATGAAGAAGAAGATGAAGAAGAAGAAGAAGAAGAAGAAGAAGAAGAAGAAGAAGAAGAAGAAGAAGAAGAAGAAGAAGATGAAGAAGAAGATGAAGAAGAAGAAGATGAAGAAGAAGATGAAGAAGAAGAAGAAGAAGAAGAAGAAGAACAAGAAGATGAAGAAGAAGAACAAGAAGATGAAGAAGAAGAACAAGAAGATGAAGAAGAAGAAGTGAAGAAGAAGAACAAGAACAAAGGAAGAAGAGAACGTGTAGGACGAAGTCAGCAGCTGGAAACATGTCGAAACTGATGTCGTGCAAGGAAACGAAGCAATAAAAACAAACAGAAAACGACAGCTTCAACCATCAGGAGACTCAAGAAAACTGATGTGATTTGTTTCTTCGGTTTCTTGTTGTTTGGGCTTAGCCAAACTCTCTCTCTCTCTCTCTCTCTCTCTCTCTCTCTCTCTCTCTCTCTCTCTCTCTCTCTCTCTCTCTCTCTCTCTCTCTCTCTCTCTCTCTCTCTCCTCTCTCTCTCTCTCTCTCTCTCTCCTCTCCTCTCTCTCTCTCTCTTCCCTCTCCCCTTCTCTCCTCTCTTCTCTCTCTCCTCTCTCTCTCTCTCTCTCTCCTTCCTTCTTCCCTTTATGTGTGTGTGTGTGTATGTGGGGTGTGTGTGTGTGTGTGTGTGTGTGTGTGTGTGTGTGTGTGTGTGTGTGTGTGTGTGTGTGTGTGTGCACGCGCGCAAGATAACATAACACACCTCACTCACTTTCACCCCTCCAATCCTGCTCACACAAGCCAAGCATATTTCGGGGGGGGGGGGGGGGTTCTTTAAACAAAAGGGAGGAGGGAGAGAGCAACCAGGTGGCTGGGGAGCGATTCCATTCATTTTTGAGTTGGTTTAAGCCAGCAATTCCCATGTCCTGAGCCATTAACGTCCACACGCCAACCTCTTATCGAAGGAGAGAAGCACGCTGAAGGAGCAAACGACTGTTCATATACCAGCTAACATGTGACATACTGTGTGCCATTATGCAGTGAGGGCGTCCTGGTTCATCTAACAAACCACTGTTTAATCGCTGATCTTTATCTTCAACCACATACAGAACCATGACTGGGGGATGTTCAGCTATCGCTTCCTTTTTTTCTTCTTGGAACTTCAGGTAGCGTTCAGGAATCACTCATTTTTCCTACCTTTTACTGTCCGTATCGATCAGCCGTCTTTTTCTTCCCGTGCCTTTGTATGTGTGTAGAACTTTTTCGCTACTTTTTTTTTTTTTTACATGGATCCTTGTCATACCAGCAATCCTTTGCATATCTTTCTGTCACATGTATGCAGAAGCAGCACTGTGTGTCATACGTATTACTGACTCGACAACGTGTTTTTGCTCAGTTACCACCGCATTTTCGTTCTCTAGCTACAAAATACCGTTAAGACAACACTACTACTTACATTTTGCAGTACGCATTATTCAGACAGCATTACTTTTCCCTACTTCTGCTTTTCCATACATATCACAAATAGCGTTCAGGTAGCTCTGCTTTCCCTACTTTTTGGAAAAAACACATCTACGTTGTCCTACTCATTGCATCAAATGGTGTTCAGACAGTATCACTTTCCCTACTCACCGCTACGCATATTGTTCAGACAGTACTCCTTGATCCTTCTTAAACACACGTTGCTCAAAGAGTACAACTTGTCCCTCCACGCATCTTTCAGACAACACTGCTTGTCACTACTTTTCACTGCACACATCTTTCAGACAACACTGCTGTCACTACTTTTCACTGCACACATCTTTCAGACAACACTGCTTGTCACTACTTTTCACTGCACACATCTTTCAGACAACACTGCTTGTCACTACTTTTCACTGCACAATTCTTTCAGACAACACTGCTTGTCACTACTTTTCACTGCACACATCTTTCAGACAACACTGCTTGTCACTACTTTTCACTGCACAATTCTTTCAGACAACACTGCTTGTCACTACTTTTCACTGCACAATTCTTTCAGACAACACTGCTTGTAACTACTTTTCACTGCACACATCTTTCAGATGGCACTGCTTGTCACTACTTTTCACTGCACACATCTTTCAGACAACACTGCTTGTCACTACTTTTCACTGCACACATCTTTCAGACAACACTGCTTGTCACTACTTTTCACTGCACACATCTTTCAGATGGCACTGCTTGTCACTACTTTTCACTGCACACATCTTTCAGACAACACTGCTTGTCACTACTTTTCACTGCACACATCTTTCAGATGGCACTGCTTGTCACTACTTTTCACTGCACACATCTTTCAGATAGCACTGCTTGTCCCTACTTTTCACTACACACATCGTTCAGATGGCAAGGCTTTCCCAACTTTTTTTTTTACTACACACATCATTCACAGAGCACTATTTGTCCCTACTTTTCACTGCACACACAAAATCTTTTGACTCCCTTTTGGGTTCACATTCCATCTTTCCACTAAGTTATTTTAAGCTGCGTTTGGAATTTTTTGTGAATTCTTGCTGACAGACCAAAAGAAAAAAATGACCTGTTTCGCAAAGAACTAACAGTAACAGAGAAAGAAGGAGCGAGTGAAAGAAACAGAGTGCACTCTTCTTTGAGAATATACTTTTGAGGGACAAAAATTTCCAAGGATGATGTGTGGAACGTGCATCGCTGCTGACCTAACTGCTGACCTAACTGCTGACCTAACTGCTGACCTAACATTCTCAACCTCATCTCACCTTCTCCCCACTCCCACCCTATTTCCGACCTTGACCCACAAATAGCCTCCCCCCCCCCCCCTACCATCCCCCCTACCATCCCCCCCCCCCTCTCCCCGCCCCCTTTCCGTTTCAATTAGCCCCCTCCCTCCCAAAATGCAGACGGACGTGGTATTTGCTGATGCGCTGCCTGATCAAGATTCATCCCTGTGCAGAATGAGTGCTTGAACGGCGACACTTCCTTCCCGGGAGACACTTTCTTGGGATGGTTGAAAGTGTCGCCCATGGCCATGTCTTGGGATGGTTGAAAGTGTCGCCCATGTCTTGGGATGGTTGAAAGTGTCGCCCGTGTCTTGGGATGGTTGAAAGTGTCGCCCGTGTCTTGGGATGGTTGAAAGTGTCGCCCGTGTCTTGGGATGGTTGAAAGTGTCGCCCGTGTCTTGGGATGGTTGAAAGTGTCGCCCGTGTCTTGGGATGGTTGAAAGTGTCGCCCATGTCTTAGGATGGTTGAAAGTGTCGCCCATGTCTTGGGATGGTTAAAAGTGTCGCCCATGGCCATGTCTTGGGATGATAGAAAGTGTCGCCTATGTCTTGGGATGGTTGAAAGTGTCGCCAATGTCTTGGGATGGTTGAAAGTGTCGCCCATGTCTTGGGATGGTTGAAAGTGTCGCCCGTGTCTTGGGATGGTTGAAAGTTTCGCCCGTGTCTTGGGATGGTTGAAAGTGTCGCCCATGTCTTGGGATGGTTGAAAGTGTCGCCCATGTCTTGGATGGTTGAAAGTGTCGCCCATGTCTTGGGATGGTTGAAAGTGTCACCCATGTCTTGGGATGGTTGAAAGTGTCGCCCATGTCTTGGGATGGTTGCCATCTGAACGATGTGTGTAGTTGAAAGAAGGGTTGGGTACCGTTTCGTCGTTTCCCGTTTCGCCGTATGGGTGTCAAATCGCCGTATTCGTCAATTTTTTTGTTAAGGTGATCCCGTGCTATTTCGCCGTCCTCTTTAGTTTCGGTTCGCCGTACTGGGAACTTGGGCATGTATGAGTAGTCTTCAGTTTGTTGCTTGTACATCCCGTGCGAGTGAGTGCCACGGTCTTGTCATGGTCTTGAGTAAAAAGCAAGTTGAACAGGAGGAGTGAAGGGGCGCATCCAAACATCTTCAAGCTGTGCAAACTCATCAGAGAGCAGCAAGAACAGTCAGAGGGGCTTCTTCGACTTCGAAGAGCAGGCCAACCTCTGCGCAGAAAAGCTCCTCGGTTTCTGACCACTTCCAGGAGACTCCAACAACTCCACGAGGAAATGGCCAGCGGGCAACGTGACCTCATGGAATTTGTTGATGCTTGCTCCACTGCTATCGCCATCGGTTAAGAATA
>CM031628.1:32292220-32294720 GCA_018398815.1 Conus ventricosus
TTTATTTTCAACTCTTATTTCATTTGTTTTCTTTGTAACGCTGACCTGGCGTGAAAAATGTGTGGTTTTCATTGCAAATTTTCGAAGATTGAAAAATCAAGATTGGCGTCCCAGCCCCTCTCGAACTATACGCCATCGTTGGGCCGACATGTCATGGCATGACAAATCGCACGTCAGATTTAAAGAACTCATACCAGAGTAATGAGATCTGGTTCTTGTCCGTAACACGACATTTGTTTGAATCGCTTGATTGCTGTATTTATTTGGCTGATTTTACTCGACATGGCAATGTAACTTGACCGTTTCACAAAACAAAAAGAAGAAAAAGAAAAAAAAAGAAGAAGAAAATCTGATACTCGTAACTGATTTTTCTGACTGAAAATATACTGAAGTTGTCGAACAAGTTTTCGTACCGGACTAAACGAACGGATTGAACGAGAGTCGATACAAAAGTAACGTGTTTCAACCTTGGGGTCTTGTACAGGCAAGACAGAAAAGGAACACAAACAACAAACAACAACAACAACAACAACAACAACAACAACAACAAACAAAGCCAGTGACTCGCCTAGATATGAATGGAAATAACGGTACTGGAAAGGTGGGGGAGGGGGGGTGTATCTCGTGGTTTCACAGTCACTGAAGATTTGCTGCTAAGAACTTGAATCAAGCCTTTCTGGATGTGGGAACGACGTACCGGGCTGGTCCGCCCGTCTTGTCAACATCATGAAGTGTCTTTGTTGTTGTAAATATGTGGCGATTGCTGTGTGCACTGCCTCCCTCTCCGTTCTCTTTGTTTGTTTTTTTTCCCAATTCTGATCATTTCTCTTTAAAGTATTGATCTCCTCTCCCACTTTGTTTGTCAGTCCTGCTCATAACAGTTCGTTCACGAAGTTGTCAGCTGTCGCTTGTTATGTGTGTTTTTTCTTACTTCTGTTTATCTTTGATGCGTTATCAGTCTATGTCTCTGATCCCTGGGGCAATCATATAAATTGATAGATGTGTCAAATCGCACGGTTCACTTCTGACTTCAGCCCCCCTGGATACGGAGAAAAACATCCCTAAAGCAAAGGGCAAGGGGTGTCTGTCTGAAATCAACACGGACCCTGCCACAACGATCGAGGCGAGAAGAGGTCGGGTAAACGGTCCAAGGCAGTAACGAAAGAACGAAAAGAACATACATTATATACATGAACGGATAAACGAGGGAATCATTTGATGAACGCCACTAGGACGGAATCTTCAAAAGACAGGAAAGAACAAAAACGAAGAGCGCAAGAATGATCATGAAAGAAAGAAAGAAAGAAAGAAACAAACAAACAAACAAACAAACAAACAAACGATATATCAGACTAAATGTAGGCACGAACAAATGATCAAACAACGAACGAGTAGAAGAAAGACAGATTGAAATAGAAAAAAAAAAAAAAAAAAAAAAAAAAAATGGAAGAAAAAAAAAACATGGGAAAAACCGAACAGAACAGATAGAGATAAGAAAGAGTACAACGACTAAGAAATAAATAAAATGTATTAAAAACAAATAACAAAGAACAAGAGTGAAAAGGCGAATCAAAATGGATAAAACGAATAAACAAAGGAATTAACCAAAAATAACCAACAGAGAACACAAAAAAAAACACCAAGGGAGAGAATAAGAAAGAGAGGAAGAGTCAAACAGAAAGAACATACAAACATGTATTCCTGGTTATCGAGAATCGAACGCTCAACCTTTACCTTCCAAGCCAGTCGCTCGATGTAATGAGCTGTTATCATCATCTCTCTCTCTCTCTCTCTCTCTCTCTCTCTCTCTCTCTCTCTCTCTCTCTCTCTCTCTCTCTCTCTCTCTTAGTTTTCCTCCTTCTCCGTCATTTCGTCTTCTTATTTTCTTCTTCTTCTTCTTCTTCTTCTTTCTCCTCCTCCTCTTCCTCCTCCTCCACCTCCTTCTCCTCCTCCTCTTCTTCTTCTTCTTCCTTTTCTTCTTCTTCTTTTCAATTAATCCTTTTTCTTCTGCCTTTTTTAAAAAAAAACTTTTTTGTACTTTACGCTCTGCTTCCTTTTTCTTTTTCTTTCCTTTGTCCTTCTTCTCCGTCTTAATCGTTCTCTTCTTCATCTCTATCTTTTGCCATCTTTTTGTCTTCTTTCTTCGTCTTCTTCTTTTCTTCTTTCTTTCTTCTCTTTTCTTTTTACTTCCTGTCTCCCCATTTTCATCCTCATCCTACGTTGGGGCAGGGGGTTTTTGGTTTGTTTGTTTTTTTATCGGTTCTTTTGTAAAACTTGTTGTTCCCGATCTTCATCCGTGTGTCTGTTTTCTTCTTTTTTCTTTTCTCTCCTCCACCTTCCTCACCCATTCTTTTCGCCCCTCTATCATGTGTCATCCCCGTCCCCACCCCTCTTCTCCGCTTTGAGAGTGTGTGTGTGTGTGTGTGTGTGTGTGTGTGTGTGTGTGTGTGTGTGTGTGTGTGTGTGTGTGTGTGTGTGTATGTGTGTGTGTGTGTGTGTG
>CM031628.1:32324720-32332220 GCA_018398815.1 Conus ventricosus
CCCCTCCCCCCTTTCCCCTCACTCTCTCTCTCTCCCCCCCTCCCCCCCTCCTCCCTCTCTCTCTCTCCCCCTCACTCTCTCTCTCTCTCTCTCCCCCCCCTCTCTCTCCCACCCTCCCCCTCTCTCTCCCCTCTCACTCTCCTTCTCTCTTCTCTTCCCCTCTCTCCTCCTTCTCCTCGTGAACTAACAGTAAGGGGGAAGGGCCGGGTCGGGGGCATTGCCAGTAGCCCACTTCAAATCTCTTTTCTATTAATGTCACCCCTGCCACCTGTTGATGTTTGCTGGTTTACCCCACTCCTCACAGATAGTTTTTGCTTCCGTGTCTGAGCTGCCGTCCCGTGTGTGTGTTTTGTGTGTGTGTTGTGTGTTTACGAGTGTGTGTGTGCGTGTGTGTGTTTTATGTAAGCCTATTTTGTTGCATGTGTGCCGCGCGCATGCATGTGTGTGCGAGTGTGCGTGTTGTGTGTGCGAGGTGTGGTGTGTGTGTGTGTGTGTGTGTGTTTTGTGTGTAGTGTGTGTATGTGCGTGGATATCTGTGTGTGTATGGTGTGTGCGTGTGTATGATGGTGTGTGTGTGTGTGGTTGTGTGGTGTGTGTGTGTTGTGTGTGTGTGTGTGGCGCGTGTTATGAGTGTGTGTGGTGTGTGGGGGGGGGGGGGGGTCGCTAACATTTGATATGTTCAGCGCTGTCTTTCCGAGAGCGACCGAAGTGTTATCTGTGGTGTGTTGGTGTGTGTGTGGGGTGGTGTTGTGGTGTGGGGTTGTTTGTTTCGCGCGGTGCGTGCGTTCGTGCGTGCGTGCGTGCGTGCGTGAGTGAGTGCGTGGTGTATGGTGCGTGTGTTAATGTGTGTGTGAAATGTGGTTGTGCATACGCGCGCGCGCGCGTCCCGTGCGCGCGTTTGTGTATGTTTGATGTGGGATCCAGTCTGATCGATTTTAGCAAACATTTCCTTTTTGCCCTCCCTCCCCCTACAAACGCGAACTTTCTGTCATACACAAGTCCTTCTCCTCCAGAAGACGACAAGGAGAATAAAAACCCTGTCATTTCAATCAATCGACTTTCAATATTTTTGACGGAAAGAAGCACTTGCACAAGAGCGGGGGGGGGGGGGGGGGGGGGGGGGGGGGGGGGGGGTCGAAAGGAATTCCTTCCCCACGCTCAGTCTCAGAAAGCTTTCGGAGCATCTTGTGTTGACGGGGGCACTGAAATCCCCGTGTTTATTTTTTGTCCCCTCCCTGCCGTCTACCCCCCCCCCCCTCCCCCCCCTCTCTCTCTCTCTCTTCCTCTCTCTCTCTCCTCCTCTCTCACTCTTTCGCTCTCTCTCTCTTTCTGTCTCTCTCACTCTTTCTTTCTCCCCTCTTTCCCCCCCTTTTTTCTCTCTCTCTCTCACTCTCTCTCTCTCCCCTCTTTCTTTGTCTTTTCTCTCTCTCACTCTCTTTCTTTCTCTCTCTCTCTCTCTCTCACTCTCTTTCTCTCTCTCTTTCCCTCTTTCTTTTTCTCTCTCTTTCTCTTTCTCTCTCTCTCATCCCTTTTCTCTCTCCTCTCTCTCTCTCCTCTCTCTCTCTCTCTCTCTCTCTTTCTTTCTCCTTTCTTCTCTCTCTCCCTCTCTTTCTCTCTATCTCTCCCCTCCCGCTCTTTCTCTCTCTCTCTTTCTCTCTTCCTCCCCTCTCTTTCTCTCTCCCCCTCTCCTCTCTCTCCCTCTCTCTTCCTCTCTCTCTCTCTCTCTCTGTTTCTCTTTCTCTCTCTCTCTTTTTTCTCTTTCTTTCCCCTCTCTTCCCTTTTTTCTTTCTCTCTCTCCCTCCCTCTCTCTCTCTCCCTCTTTCTTTCTCTATCTCTCTTCCTCTCTCTCTCTCTTTTTCTCTCCCTTTCTTTCTTTCTTTCTTTCTCTTTTCTCTCTCTCTCCCCCTCCCTCTCTCCCCTCTCTCCCTTCTTTTTTTCTTTCTCTCTCTCTCTCTCTCCCTCTCTCCCCTCTCCTTTTTCTTTTCTCTCTCTCTCTCTCTCCCCTCTCTCTCACCCGCACCTCCTATCTGAGCCCGTTCTTTTGTTTATACAACCGAACTGCCCCCCCCCCTTCCTCTCTAGTGTTGTTCTACTCCTCCCTCCCCCATTCCTTCTTTCTGAGTGTGCGCATGGGGTTTTGTGTGTGTGTGTGGTGGTGTGTGTGGGGTTTTGTGTGTGTGTGTGTGTGTGTGTGTGTGTGTGTTTGCGCGTGCGTGAGTGTGTGTGGGGTGTGTGTGTTTTGGGGTGTGTGTGTGTGTGTGTGTTGGAATTTTTTTTTTTTTTTTTTGCTACGTTTTTTTTTTAAACTTTTAAATCAAACAGATGACCCGTTTGTGCAAACAGTTTTATGTCGCCTGAACAATGCTCTAAGATTTTCATAACCGTTTCATCCTGAACAGAAAATTCAATTATTTTCCTTTGTTTCACTTGGATTTCACCACTGTTTTTACACACACGCGCGCTGCACGCACACGCACGCACGCACGCACACACACGCACACACAATGCACACGCGCGCACACACACACACACATATATTCACACGCGCGCATACCCACACACAAAACACACACACACACCACACAACACACACACACACACACACACAACGCGCACACACACACACACGCGCGCACGCGCGCGCGCCCCCGCCAGCACGCACGCACCAAAACACACACACACAAAAAACACGCACCACAAAAACTCATCTCCCCCCATCGCCCCATTCCTTCTGGAGAGAAAAAAAAAAAAAACAAACCAACGAGCTACCGCTTATTTCAATTTCAGTCCTTTTATCTGGAGATAGGCAGGCGATGGGAAGGAGCGGGGGAGAGGGGGGGGGGGTTGAGCGGGAGGGAGAGGGAGGAGCAGCTTGGAGGAGACCCCGGCCACCAAACTAAAAAGGGCTTGTCCCCCACTGGCCTCCCCGTAAAAAAAGATAATCCACTGACGAAAGAAGCTTTCTGTATCGCCCACCCGAGCTTTCCCTCTGTCCACGGATTATCTTCTCTTACGAGGGCCCAAAAGGATCTCGCCGAAGAAAGGGCGAGGTGGGGGTGGGTATGGGGACAGAAAACGATGGGGGCCAGACGGCCTTCCGTCTACCTCGCTCCCCCCCCCCCCCCCCCCCACTCTACTTCTTCCCCCTCTTCTTCCCTTCTCCATTCTCCTTTTTCCCTTTTCTTTCTTTCTTTCTTTTTTCTTTTTTTAAATAATTATTCTTCGTCTGTGCGTTTTTCCAGGAAACTTCCCAGCATCTCACCTTTGGGTTTATGCCTGCGCCCAAATCTCGACCCCGCGCCTTGTGGGTTCCAAGTTGCAGACTCAAGAGACAAGAGGGAGCCGGCTAGCTATACTGAGCTTGGGAGGGACTGCGACAGTGAGGAACCTCCTGGGGGCTGTGCGGGCAGGGCAGACGGCTACACACAGCCCATACGAGTGAAGCGAGGCGTGGTGCGTTCGTGTGTAAAAGCGCGAGCTTTGCGAGAGGGGTCAGTGCTATGTTGTGTGTCACGCCAAGGTGCGTGGGGTGTGTGGACACGCGCCGCGGATGTGACGCGAGTCTCTTTTTTCTCTTCTCCTCTCTCTCTCTCTCCCCCTCGTCTCTCTCTCTCTCTCTCTCTCTCTCTCTCTCTCTCCACACACACACGCACGCACGCCCCGCACGCACGCACCACGCACGCACGCACAAAACACACCCCACACACACACACACACACCACACACACACCGCACGCCCGCACAAGCCCCTTGCTCCATTTACAGACAGACAGAAAGAAAGAAAATGAATAGAGAACACTTTACTATTAATCATAGCGACTGTTCGGGGGTGGGGGGGGGGGGCGAAATTAGCTCTGAGATTCAAAACCTCATGGCCATGTGTGTTCACGATTCCCTACAGAATATCCTTTCTATTGGCTGACTGCGACCCATGTCGTTCGTTTTCCCCGGGTCATTCAGAGTCAAATATCGCTCTCTCCCTTTTTACTCATTCCCGCGATTTTTTTTTTTTCACGTAAAATGCGCGAACTCCATCCATTCCTGTTCCAGAATAACCGCCGAGCTAGCCTTCTCTCGACAGTTGGTGATGGATATTGCACTTGCGCAAGTTGTTATGCGCGATCGCCACAAAAAAAACACCTCCGTTTGTGTCCTCTTTCGAAGGTTTGTCGTGGGGTCCCGAACCAAGGTTCACTCCGAAAGAGGGGAAAACAAATCCCTCTCTACCGAAAACAGCCCTACGGAGATTCGACCCGCGACCCCCAGGATCAGCGGGATCACTGGTCCGGCGCCCTGCCACTCTCAAGCTTCTCCGGCGGCTTCCCCTCTCCCCCCTCCCCCTTCCCCCCCCCCCCCCCCCCCCCCCCCCCCCCCCCCCCCCCCCCCCCCACCAAAACACACATGCAAGTCATTTCTAATACCCCCCCGCGCTCTGCCTTTTTTTTTCCAGCCAAAAACGGAAAAGTCCCTGATATTTGTGACCATTCATCGTCTACTCCTGGCTTTAATCATGGCACTGACCCTAGTTCTATATACAACCACAATGTCCCTTAATTCCAAACCAACATTCCAGATCTCACTAAGCAGTCCCACTTGAACCGAAACAAACCGAAGTGATTCAAAAGGTAGGTATAGGTACGCCCAAAATCATCTCTATTGCTCATTTATTTTTCCTTCATCTCTCTGTGATTTGAAGCGCGTTGGCTAGCAATTACCCACAAACATTCATTTTATTTTCATATACTTTATTTATATTATTTTATCTACTGTACAAGTCGTATGAACCTCCCATCCAGGATTTTTAAAACTTTTTTGGGAAAAAAAGAATCAAGACGTAAAGACACTTAAAAGACTACACGAAACCCAACGGGCCCCGGTCTATGGTTCAGTTATTTCGTCCTCCCCGTGCAGCAGGGCCGAAACACGGGAGGGGGCGTTTAAAATCGGTTTTCAAAGTAACCCACCCTGTGTAAAGGGGCGTATCGGTCAAAGATAGTTTCTTCAAATGAGACGCCGATACCCGACACATCTTTAAACTGAACATGCCCCCCAACACCACGCGCTCGCGCGCATTACACGCAAACAAACACGGAGCACGAGCACGCACGCACAAACACGCGAGCGCGCGCGCACAGGACACACACAAACACACACAACACACACACACACACACACACATGCCCCACACACCACACCGCACGCGCGCACGCGCGCGCGCGCGCGCACGCACGCACGCACACACACACACACACACACGCACACACACTCATCTCCCCACTCGCCCTATTCCCTTCTGGAGAGAAAAAAAAAAAAGCAATCCAACGAGCTACCGCTTATTTCAATTTCAGTCTTTTATCTGGAGATAGGCAGGCGATGGGGAAAGGAGCGGGGGAGAGGGGGGGGGGGGGTTGAGCGGGAGGGAGAAGGGGAGGAGCAGCTTGGAGGAGACCCCGGCCACCAAACTAAAAAGGGCTGTGTCCACACTGGCCTCCCCGTAAAGAAAGATAATCCACTGACGAAAGAAGCTTTCTGTATCGCCCACTGAGCTTTCCCTCTGTCCACGGATTATCTTCTCTTACGAGGGGCAAATGGATCTCGCCGAAGAAAGGGCGAGGTGGGGGTGGGGTATGGGTACAGATAAAACGATGGGTGCCAGACGGCCTTCCGTCTACCTCGCTCCCCCCCCCCCCCCCCCCTCTACTTCTTCCCCCTCTTCTTCCCTTCTCCATTCTCCTTTCCTTTTCTTTCTTTCTTTCTTTTTTCTTTTTTTTTTAAATAATTATTCTTCGTCTTGTGCTGTTTTTCCAGGAAACTTCCCAGCATCTCACCTTGGTTCATGCCTGCGCCCTAAATCTCGACCCGCGCCCTTGTGGGTTCCAAGTTGCAGACTCAAGAGACAAGAGGGAGGCCGGCTAGCTATACTGAGCTTGGCAGGGACTGCGACAGTGAGGAACCTCCTGGCGGCTGTGCGGGCATGACGAGACGGCTACACAGCCCATACGAGTGAAGCGAGGCGTGGTGCGTTCGTGTGTAACAAGCGCGAGCTTTGCGAGAGGGGTCAGTGCTATGTGTGTGTCACGCCAAGGTGCGTGGGTGTGTGGACACGCGCCGCGGATGTGACGCGAGTCTCTTCTTTCTCTCTCTCTCTCTCTCTCTCTCTCTCTCTCTCTCTCTCTCTCTCTCTCTCTCTCTCTCTCCCACACACACACGCACGCACGCACGCACGCACGCACGCACGCACGCACGCACACACACACACACACACACACACACACACACACACACACACACGCACGCACGCACAAGCGCTTGCTCCATTTACAGACAGACAGAAAGAAAGAAAATGAATTAGAGAACACTTTACTATTAATCATAGCGACTGTTCGGGGGGGTGGGGGGGGGGCGATTAGCTCTGAGATTCAAAGCCTCATGGCCATGTGTGTTCACAGATTCCTACAGAATATCCTTTCTATTGAGCTGACTGCTGACCACTGTCGTTCGTTCCCGGATCATTCAGAGTCAAATATCGCTCTCTCACCTTTTCACTCATTCCCGCGATTTTTTTTTTTCACGTAAAATGCGCGAACTCCATCCATTCCTGTAATCCAGAATAACCGCCGAGCTAGCCTTCTCTTCCGACAGTTGGTGATGGATATTGCACTTGCGCAAGTTGTTATGCGCGATCGCCACAAAAAAAAACACCTCCGTTTGTGTCCTCTTTCGAAGGGTTTGTCGTGGAGTCAGAACCAAGGTTCACTCCGAAAGAGGGGAGAAACAATCCTCCTCCGAAAACAGCCTACGGAGATTCGAACCCCACCCCAGGTCAGCGGGGATCACTGGTCCGGCCCCCTCCACTCTCAGCTTCTCCGGCGGCTTCCACTCTCCCCTTCCCCCCCCCCCCCCCCCCCCCCCCCCCCCCCCCCCCCCCCCCCCCCCCCCCACCACACACACATGCAAGTCATTTCTTAATACCCACCAGCTGGCTTCTGCCTTTGTTTTTCCAGCACTTAAAAACGGGAAAAGTCGTGAATATTTGTGGACCAGTTCATCGCTATTCTCCTGGCTTTTAATCATGTGCGACTGATCTCCTAGTTTCTATTATACAACCAACAATGTCGTTAATTCTAAACCAACATTCTGCAGATAATCTACTAAGCAGTCCCACTGTTGAACCGGAAACAAACCGAAGTGTGATTCAAAAGGTGTGAGGTATGTATGTGTATCGCAAGATCTATCTTCTTATTGGCTTCATTTATGTTTTCTTTCATCTCTTCTGTGATTTGTAAGCGCGTTGGGCTTATGCAAGATTAAGCGCCACAAACATTCATTTTATTATTATCATTATTACTATTATTTTTATTATTATTATTATCATTACTGTGTACGAAGTCGTAGTTGGATAGCCTCCCATCCAGGATTTTTTTAAATACTTTTTTGGAGAAAAAAAAAAAGAATCAAGACGTAAAGACGACCTTTCAAAAGACTACACTGAACCGAACG
>CM031628.1:32334720-32394720 GCA_018398815.1 Conus ventricosus
CTCCCGGCACTCTTTGTCACTCGGGTAACTCTCGGTCGTTTTGGACATTGTCATTTTACGTCCCCTTCTCCTTTCACCAACCCACCACCCCCCGTCATCCTACGCTTAGCTGCCCCTCCACATTTTGGAGCCCAAAAAAACGCAGAAGGCGAAGGAAGACATCAGAAGGAAAGAAACGACAAAAAACAAACACACACACACAAAAAAAAAAAAAACAGAAATGGGGGGAGAAGAAGATGGAATAACAAGAAGAGGGCGAGAGACCAATTTCGTTAAACAACCGTGCGTCATAAGATGCATCTGCTGACGGCCTGTCTAAACACAACTCTGGACAAATTGTGCTTCCACGGGAAGCACTCTTCGACCGTTCACCCCGCTCATCCTTTCAGTGAGCCAGAAACTCTCTCTCTCTCTCTCTCTCTCTCTCTCTCTCCCACCCCCTACCCTCCTTTTCCTCTTGCCCTCCTTTATCTCCCCCCCCCTCGCCCTTCTCCACCCCTTACTCCATCCCTCCTTTCCTCCCTCACTCCTCTCGCCCCCCTTTCTCCCCCATCCCCATCCTTCTTACCCTTCACTTGTGTGTCAGAACCCAAACTAAAATAAGCACATCAGAGTGGGATACCTGATACATTTTTTTAAAAACTCAAAATAGATAGAAAGGTAACTCTTCGACAAAATACATCTTCTTCCGGTGTCACAAGAAAATGGTGTGAAAAATTGCGCAAAACATTATTTCCCATAAGGCTATTGTCGTCAGTAGAAAGATGTTTCTCAATTCAATAAACTGCTCATTTACTATGCGGTGCACCTTCTACCTTGATCTCTTTCACACGTGCAAAGATTCGAGCTCGAGTCCAAGCTTTCTCTCTTCGTGTTTTTTTTTTTTTTTGTTTTGTTTTTTTTTTGGGGGGGGGGGGTTTGCACGCAGACTTAAACTTTTTGTGTGTGTCATGGTCGTTTCCTACCCTTGGAAAAAGAAAAAAACAAACCTACTTTGCGCGATTCAAGACCAAACGTTTTTTTTTACCTGTCCGACGATTAAAGAAAACCTAAGATGCGAAAGAATAAACGGACATGCTACGCAGACGACAAATAACAAATTCAAGCTCTTTCCTTCCATCCTCTCTCTCTCTCTCTCTCTCTCTTGAGACTTGACGATCAGACGACAATTCAAAGACGATGGTTGACGAAAGACGCGACAGAGAGATCATTACGTAAAGACAACGAACGTTTCAAGTACTCACGGATTAAGGCCCAGCGCAAATGCACATCAACGCGACACATAGTTCACAATTCATGACAGTATCCAAAGATGTTCCACTGCTAAGAATACTCCATGCGTCTTCACACACAACTCGTCTGCTTTAGGCTACTGCCGAACCGTTTCCAAGGATTTCGCTCGAATTTCCCTCCGCCAAATCAATGTGGTCCGCACATCGATACACCAGCAGACGACACACGCACGCGCGCGCACACACACACACACGCAGACGGTTTTTTTTTCGCTCCCTTTTTTTTTTTTTCCCCTCCGCCTCTCGGCCGCACGGTGTTTGATCTGGATAATCCAATCACATTTCACCAGCCACCTAATTCGACCAATCGGAATGCTCCGAAGAACTGCCGTCTCTCTCTCGAAGAATGAAATGCCCTGACAGGTCACAGGTCATCTCGTCGCGAAAACTACGTCGCTCGCTCGCGCACACGCACACGCGCTGGCACACACACACACACACACACACACACACACACGCGCGTGCGCGCGCGCACGCACGCACATCGCCATACACACATATCGGGGAAATCCATGTACGACTTTGCTACCTTCAAGCTTGCTGTCGCGAAGCTTTGGATCCCTGTTGGCACATAGGTAGTTGGTTTGCGGCTGCGGAGACTGGCGATGATGGGGGGGGGGAGGGGTGGTTAGTTGTTGTGATGCAAACGACACAGGGTGCGCGTGCGTGTTTTTTCCTTGGGTATGCGCAGCGCGTGCGGCAAGTGTGCGTGCGTGAGTTGCTTCGTCTGCGGCTTCGTCTCAGGCTAATTTGTCATCATTTATTGACGGGTGATGTATGCGCTTCTACTTACCGGTAGGGTGGCTTTTTTAATTTTTTATTGGTTTGTTTATATTTGTGCTTTAGTTGCCGTAACAGAAGTACTTCTCTCTCTCTCTCTCTCTCTCTCTCTCTCTGTGCGGTGGTCTTTGTTTTGAGTGCGGTATTTGTGCGTTGTTTCACGCCAACGTACGTGAGGTAGAGTAATCCGCTGCTCGACTCAAACCGTGCCTCGAAACCGTTTCACTGCCTCTTAAAGTAAATAAACAAATAAATAAACGATGTAGATGATTATGAAAGCGTCATAAAGCGGCATGTGCGCATGCGCTCTGTTTTTGCGTGTAGAGGTAATAATAATAATATCACCATAATTATGTTTTCCACGAAGATTTTGACTTTTTTTTTTTCTTCAGTCTCGTGTTGATTTAGCTCTCACGTTCTCATCTATCTCTTCGTGTAGTTTACTGGTTTACGTTAGAAAAGTTGTGATGGTATGTATGATGAAGAGAGATTTCACCGGCCGTCAGCCTAGAAAGTAAAGTGCAATGTATGAGCAGACTATAGAATTACAGTTTGTTGCCATTGTTCGCTCCTTTTTTTTCTGTTTCTTTTTTCTTTTTCTTTTTTTTTCTTTTTTTTTTTTCGTATTAATGCGTCCATGACAAAATGACCAATGAGAATGACGTTGTCGTTGGTTTATGTGTAGGGGCATGTTGTTGAAGGATTAAAGATTTCTTGTTAACAAAAAATGTCTCGTTCCTTGGCTTGACTCTCTCTCTCGAGATCTCTCTCTCTCTCTCTCTGTCTCTCTGACCGGTCATCCCTCAATGCAGAGTCACACAGGGCCCGCTCTGTTGCTGTCCCGGGGTCAGCAGTTCAGCATCAAGCTCTGGCCGGCCGTGAGGTCACCTTCCGGAGAGAGACCCCGCCCTGCCGCTTGCTACTGCCGAGTCGTTCGGTATTGTGCCAATGAAAACCTTCTACATAAACGGTTCCCCTTTTTCAACACACGCTATTTAACAGGGTCGAGTCGTAGAGCCAGACGGAGGCAGCGTCCCGCCAACCTCTTCGGATCAGACAGAGCGACCATTGACCGTGTTTATGATCCGGTCGATGACAAGGGCCATAATAGTCAAGGCCGCGAGCAACTTAAAAATCAGAACGATTTACACATTTAAATGCCGGCACTTTGTTTTCTTTTTTTTTTTGTTGGTTTTTTTTTTGGTTTGTTTGTTTGTTTGCTTTGTTTTGTTTTGTTTGTTCGTTGACCACTATCTGTTCTCAAACTAACCAGCCCCTGTGGCCCAGTGGTTAAGCAGGGCAGATTGCGGGCTAGGAGGTTGTGGTGGGTTCCATTCCTAACAGGGCCATCTCTTTGCGGGTTTGTTTGTTTGTTTGGGTTTTGTTGGGGGGCGGGGGGGGGGGGGGGGGCGACTCCTATCCGCAGTGGGGGGGAGGAGGGGTGGGGAGGGGTGGGGTGGAAAGACTTGGCACCACACAGTCCAGGTTCATCCCCCGGTGGAGGCGTCTTCTGACGTCTCTGAGAGTGTCGCTCCGATTTCCTGACCAAACACTACATGCGTCTGTATCTCTCAGCCAGTTTGATGTCGGGATATATGCCACGAAAACAAAACGTCGAGTACAAGTTTGTCACGCAGTCTCTGACCGGAACACGGAGCTCCACAAGCATTATGTTCCTCATCCTCATCTTCATCGACCAGCAAAAAAAAAAAAAAAAAAAAAAAAAAAAGTAAAAAAGTCTTAAACTTTGCTTCCCTTTATGCCCTGTTCTCTTGGGTCTTTTTTTTTTTTTTTTTTTTCATTTCCTTTACACGTCTGTGCCCTTTGTTGGTATCAGCAAGTTCATTGGCACTGTCTTTATACGGAACTGGTGGCGCCCTTCGGCCTGGGGAGGGGGGGAGCAGGAACGGCGAGAGCGGGGGGAGGGAGGGGGGTGGGAAGCTCACTCACACCTGCTCAGTTTCTAAATTCGTCAAAAAGGACGGCGGCGGGAGGGGGGGGGGGGGGGGGGGGGGCTTGGAATGTGACGGCCGGCATATCCCGGATCAGAACAGGGCACCCTGATCACAACGGAAGTGACTCGGGAAGCGATGCAGCGTTTCCTCTGGTGGGTTGCCTCGTGACGACTCGACGACAGCCGACTGCTCCCTGTGGATTGCCGGCGACGAGGCCTGCGACGACGGGACGAGCCAGGGTGTGGCTGTGGTGAAAGGGGAGCCAGGAGAGAGCGGCGGAGTGAGTCATGCCACTGAAATGCCGCGAGAAATGAGAGAGCTGAAAGAAAATACACACATACACAAAAAGCAAAACAAAACAAAACAAAACAAAACCAAAAAAATAAAAAAAAAAACGAAAATCGATCCTTAAAAGAGATTATCCGCAGAGAGATTGCCATTACCGTGCAGTTTCAGTTTCATTGTAGTCGCAGCTCGCCACGCTGAACCCCTTTCGCTGCAGGAAGAATAAACAAACAAACAAATAAACGAACAAACAAACAAACAAAAAAACCACCTGTCTTTGAAAAGAGAAACGAGCCATCAAGACACAAGCCGTCAAGATTTTCTTTTCTTTTTAAGTTGTTATCATTATAGTCCAACCAACAACATTACAGCCTCTTCAGGGATCTGAAACTCAGATTTAAAGACAGAAAAAAAAGAAAGAGAGAAGGAAAAAGAAAGAATGAAAAAAGGAAGGAAGAAAGAAAAAAGAAAGAAAAAGAAAAGTTATAATTTAAAAAAAAAAGCCACCAAGACCTAAACAAATAAGATCATCAATGAAGATTTACACCCCGACAAAGAAACAAAGAACGAAAAGCAGTGTCTATACGACGTGGTGGCTACACTATTGCCATCTTATGACATATGTAAAGCTATAGCCTGTGCTGAGAGCGTCAACCTTTCCCCCTTCAAATTTCTCACCCCAGAAATCTGAAAACACATCAATGAAAAACATTGAAGTACCACTCAAAGAGTAAATTGTAAAAAAAAAAGAAGAAGAAGAAGAAGAAGAAGAAAAGAAGGAAAGAAAGAAAAAAAAAAAAACGCTCTGTGGACAGACAACTGCAGATTAGAAAACTGATGTCCAGCCAGGACAGTGTGTACAATTTTCACAGCCAAGTCGCTGCCTAGCAACGAAAGGACTGGCAGCTAATGACGGCATTAAGACGGATAAAACCAAGCCGCTCAAATGCTCTTCGCTAATACGCTGACGGATCCCCCAAAGTTGACCACAAAAAAAAGAATAATAATTTTAAAGTAGTTTTTCAAACAAACCACACACAAAATTGCTACGAGAAAAGGAAAAAAAAAAGACAAATACAGAACAACTAGTATTCTCTTTTGACAAGAAAAGCTGTATCACTGCCTAGTCGACAGATTACGACCCCTGCCTCCTTCCCCCCCCCCCCCCCCCCCCCCCCCCCCCCCCCATCCCCCACCTCCCCCCACCCCCACCTCACCGCCCCCTAAAAAGCTGATGTTAATGTGACTTAATTTTGAGAAAAATAAGTCTGAAGACTTCCTGGAACCCTGGTCAGGTAAAAGAGCCAAAAGTGGAGGGGGGAGGGAGAGAGCGGGAGGGGGAGGGAGGGGGGCAACCCTAAAGCAAGCTGGGGAAAAAAATGAAATCCGAGTCTTGGAGTGACCGCGTGCAGTGCGTTGTCCGCTTTGATTGGTCGCTTCCTACTAACCTGATGTTGGTCGCTCCTTACGGACTGTCAGTACTCGGCTTGAGACTCGACGATTCTGGATGTGGTTGTGTGTGTGAAGTGACTACACGCTAGAACTACCACCGTGAAAAAAAAAAGGAAGATAAAAAAAGAAAGAAGGAAAAAAAGAAAAAGAAAAGACTACCAAGGGAAGTTATCGATAGAAGGCCCTGCCTGATTCAAAACCCCACAAGGTAACCTCCCATTGAAAAAACAGCTTCCAATATTGCGGTCGGATTCGTTTGAACAATAAATGCGCGAACGTTTGTGCTGATGTGGCATTTACACAGATCATTAACGTATTTTGTAATTAAGTTCACTTTCGTTCCTTTTCAGGAAAAGAAAATCCCAAGGGAGAGAAATCGTGTTTGAAGGCGAGAGAAGAGCGGTAGCGTGCCCTGCGCAAGCCAGTGATTCTGGCGTGTGTATACCGAAATGAGCGGCGTGGAAGAAAATCGTTCTGAAAGAGACACGAAAGATGATCAGAAGAGGGGAGGGGGGGGGGGGGAAGGTCTAAACACGCCAGGAGTGTGGGAGTATGAGGGTCAGCTATGATTGTCTGCGTTTCATCATGGATCATGATGATGATTTGTAGCGTGGCGTGTGAGCGCATCACAGATGGGAACTCCGGGAAGACTCTCTCTCTCTCTCTCTCTCTCTCTCTCTCGCTCTGAAATGCATGACCGTAACCCCGACTCAAACCAGACCCGAAACCTGACCCAAACACTACCGTAATCGGATCCTTACCCTTTATCCGAACTCAATGTGTACAACCTAATTTGAAAAAAAAAAAAAAAAGGAAAGGAAAAAAGAAAAAAAGCTGTCGTCGATTAACTGCGCTTAGAGTGAATGTAGGGGTGTGTGTGTGTGTGTGTGTGTGTGTGTGTGTGTGTGTGTGTGTGTGTGTGTGTGTGTATGGAGGAGGTGTGTTTGGGGGGGAGGGGAGGGGCAGTGAAAGGGTACTCTACTCCTTTCTCCAACAGTTAAGGACAGAACGTGCACCGACTTTGACCAATGATAATGACGACGTCACAGACGTCCAGCAGTTTGGTTCCGATGAGACGACGCGCAGCCGGATGTCGTGGGCGCTTCCTCGTCATAATAATTTCACGTTCTCTGGCGCATCAGCCAGCAGGCCCAGAGATACAGCACACACAAAAACAAACGAACAAAAAATCCAAGCGTAAACAAACAAACCAACCAAACCCTAATGATGAAACTAGGAAACTACAAATGGTTTTGATGTGGGAGAGAAGAGTGAGAGGTAGGAGACAGATGGAGATGGTCCTTTCGTATATTTTATATAGATTTAGCAATAGCTATTTTTTTTTATTAACTCACTTAAAAGTAACCTCATAAGTATGAGATGGTAAATGTGAGAAGCTAGAAGTACTTGCTTATTGGACTTTTTGATAAAGAAAGACAGAATTCGTAGGTTAGTGCCGGTGATTCAAAAATATTTCTAATAGTATATGTAGAAAGCATCGGTATGAATTGTTTGATAGCAGCACAAGGGAGAATATGATCAGCTGTTATGTTCTGTCCGCAAACACGAGGCATTTTTACTGAATTTTGTTGTAAAAGCATCGACTTTCCACCAGTACATGAGGGACGATAACTTTCTGCTGATGTGGGAGTGTTTTAATGTTTGCAATACTAAAATCTGTGTAAATAGGCTTATTGCCAGACTTTTTAAAACAATTCTGGAAATGGTTCCAAGCAAATGATTCCATTGTACTAAATTGTTCTTGAACCGAAAGTGGAAAATTCATCCTGAGAGACTCTGAACTATATTTTGCACTTCGTTCTGCAGCTCTATCTACTTTATCGTTATAACAAAACGAACGACGTGACGGTATCCAGCAGAAAGTAATTGCAGTGCCTTGTAAAGAGAGAGTATGAATTAAATTGCTAATTTCATGTATCATTTCTGCACTGTTCTGCAGTTTGAATGATTTGCCTGAAGCACAGGCTTTGACTCAACACAAAAAAGTACTTGAAAATATAGATCGTGGGAAATTTAGAAGATAAATTAACGCCACGAATATTGCAGTAAGTTCCGCAGTAAAAACTGATCTATTTTTCCTAGAGAAAAACATTTGTCTACTTTTAAATCAGGTCTCAAATAAGCAGAGCCCGCATTTTTCTGAACCAACGACCCATCTGTGTATACTTTCAAACGATTTGGATACTTCTCTTTACTATGAGATTCAATATTGCTTGCCACTATATTTATATTGTCCTTCTTTTTAAAACCGGTGTGGTCAATATCAAAATGGGCCCTTTGAAGTTCCCCGGGTGGTGTAGGGGAGAAGGACAGCATAGCAGAGATAGACTTTTCGTCAACAGTAATGCCCGTGGCTTGCCTAAGCTCAGAAGTATACGTTGCCAAAGTAATCTGAGAGGATATTGTTTTTGCACGTGTAGGAGAGTTGATATCTGATCTAATTTCAATCTCGCTTTTCAAATCATTCTTAACTGGAATGCGTCTTATCATAAATTTTTGTGGCAGCCACTTCCCTTTGATCATCTAAGGGTAAAATATGAGCTACATTATATGTTCGAAGACAAGATGCATGGGTGGGAAGACCCATTGCAAGTTTGAGCGCTTTGCATTCTACACTTTGAAGCTTCTTTACTATTTTGGTGCACTAAAAAACACTTCTTGCGCGTATGTTAATTTTGATCTTATTAGAGATTTACATAGATAAACAGAGTGAACGCGCGCGCGCGCGTGTGTGTGTGTGTGTGTGTGTGTGTGTGTGTGTGTGTGTGTGTGGTGTGTGTGTGTGTGGGGTGCGTGGGTGCACGCGCGCGCGCGCACGCACGCTCTCGCGCGTATTTGTGAGTGCGTGCATGTGTACGTGTGTGTGTGTGTGTGTGTGTGTGTGTGTGTGTGTGTGTGTGTGTGTGTGTGTGTGTGTGTGTGTTACAATCTGGCAAATCTGACAAAATACTGGTTTCACTGGGTGTTTAAGTATGTGTGCATATGTCAGTCTATGTGTGCCTGCGTGCGCGCGCGCACGCACGCGTGTGTGTGTGTGTGTTCAGTACAACATATCGCTAATAAACTGACAATAAACTGCTTTCAGTGAGTCGGCCTGTGTGTCTGAGTGTGCACGTACGTGCGCACTTGTGCGCTGGCACTTCATTGTGCTTGTGTGTGTGTGTGTGTGTGTGTGTGTGTGTGTGTGTGTGTGTGTGTGTGTGTGTGTTGAGAGAGAGAGAGAGAGAGAGAGGAGAGAGAGAGAGAGATGTGTGTGTGTGTGTGTCTGTGTCTGTGTTTGTGTGTGTGTCTCTCTCTCTCTCTCTCTCTCTCTCTCTCTCTCCTCTCTCTCTCTCTCTCTCTCTCTCTCTCTCTCATTTTTACAACGGATTCTTTTCTTTTAAAAGAAATGTAACGCATTACCAATGTTATCCAAGTGTCTTCAGTGTCATCAATTACAACCTCCCCCTCCGTTGCATACAAACCAATGCACACACCTACCTAAACAGGAAAATGACACAAACGGTCACGGTTTTTATCAGAATTTATCATGTAAATTTTGGTTCAGATTGGCTGGGATTAGTCTAGTTTGGGCTACGATTAGTTTAGGTAAGGGTCTGGGTCAGGAGTAGGTGTGTGCACGGAAGAAGAAATTCCGTATGACGTTCACTGGCTGGCCATTATAATTTGTGCTTTTTTTCTTTTTCTTTTTTTTTTTACACACGCCTTTCCACAAATCCGCCTGAAGACCTAACGCAAACATATGCGGATCTCATCCTCTTTACGGTCTAAGGTACGTCACGAGTTTTAGTTTGTTTTCTGTTGTTGTTTTTAATTTTGATACATTCTTCGGGATAACCTCAGTGAGTGGAACAGACAAAGGCACAGCTGTTTATAGGACAACCCATTTTCACATGACAAAATCTCGCTGTAATCAATTTTTTTTCCATTAGGTAACTGCGCATGAAGCTAATCAGATCATTACTTGTATCTTCTTCTTCTTCTCTTCCTCCTCCTCCTGCTACTGCTCCTCGTAGTGGTCGTCCTCCTCCTTCTCCTCCTCCTTCTTCTACTAGGCCTACTTCATCGTCTTCTTCTTCTCGTCGTTGTCGTCTTCTTCTTCTTCTTCTTCGTCTTCTTATTCGTCGTCGTCGTCATCGTCGCCTTCTTCTTCTTCTTCTTTGTTTCTGGGCTGGAGCTTCAAAGTTCATCAGCAGGGAGGTGTGACCGTACGTGTCAAACCCCTGCAATACTACGATGGCAAAAAATATCACCTAACCATCGATGGTGTACTTCTGCGCCAATGAAAGCAACACTGCGAAGCCTTTGACACACCATGAAAGTCTCTTGACCAAGCGATTTCTTTTCGCTCCATATAATCCTCGCCTCGCCATCTTGTGGTCACAGTATGGTGACTTTGCCGGAAAAGAGTATGGCAGATCGACTGACTGACTGATCGTGTTACTCAGTCGTGGAACTCGCTCATCTCTGTAGCGGTTTACTCCATCTTGCGTATTCAATACCCGTTGAAGTTTCCTGACTTCGATACTCATGTAAAAGAGATCGGAGTTACGAGTACATTCATATTTGACACAGAATGCGAAAATGAGCGAATTTTCGATCGATCGTGGTAAACAAGACGAACAAAAACGGAAGAAAATTCGATCCCCAAGTAGATGGTGGGTTGCTCAGCTCACGACCTTCACCTTTGCCCTGACTGGCTGATTACTTTCACTGTGTGAGCGTTTCGCTTGTACGATAAGTAGGTTTGAGGTTTTCAAACTGGGCGAGCAATGCTCACTCACTCCGGTGATCACACTGTCGAGTGTCTAACAGTGAGCATGAACGCGAGCAACTGAGCAAAGAGACTTACCTGGAGTGACGTAGGGGTTAAAAAAAAAAAAATCTGGGAAGAAGTAAATGTAGGCATATTCACAGACATAAACTACAATTGTTCCCCACGATTACCGGGTAAGCCTCCCCAGATACTAATTAGGCTAGTTGAGTCCCTTTTTTTTTTTTTTTTTTTTTTGCCTGCCGCAACACGCTGCCCCGGAGCTGAACTCAGGGGTATGCGGTCGGGGTACTAAGGCGATTTTGCATCTCTTTAGCTATCTTTTCGTTGTCCCTATTAGATCTTTGTTTATTTTATCCTACGCCTCTGTGCACACAGGTCAATAATAGTCAATAATGACGGCTGACCTACAATTTTGAAGATTGTCTTACTTTGGTCACGACAGACGGTTCAGCTTGTAAGCGCATGTTCTTCAAGGCTCAAAATCTGTGAGGCAGTCATGAAAACTGTCAATTATAATTATTGTTATATAGTTATTGTTGTTTTAAGTCTCAATAATAATTACAAATGCTATATAACCAGACAGAATATTGAGACCACCATTTAATTAATGAAATGCCTAACCTACTGGCAACGGAATGGGCTGACCGATCCAAGGGACATGACTCGGCAAGAACAACATCCCATGATTATGGGAGATTACTGCCCCTTTTTCCCTTTTAATTTACTCCGTTTTGTTGTCACCAGTCGTAGACACAGAACACAGAATTCACAATGTACGTAAGTTAGGACATAATTCTTGATGGTGTAGTGAAAAAGTAATGTGTGCATGCGTTCCTAACCTGTAAAATGGGTTTACAGATGAACTGGTGAAAAATTCGGATAGCTTCCCCTGTAAACCCATTTCGAGAGTTTCGTATACATTCAAGGGTGTTCTTTTTCTTTTCTTTTCTTTTTTTTTTTTTTTTTTTTTTTTTTTTAATGGAGACGTTATTTCAGCAAATGAAAATTAACATTTTATTTTCATTTCTGCGCGCGTGTGTGTGTGTGTGTGTGCGTGCGTGCGTGCGTGCGTGCGGCGTGCATGCATGCGTACCTGTGATCTGAATAATGGTACAAAATGATCGGTTGCACCCTTATTTATCGAAAGTGTCACAAATGGCTGAGTGATCGCTATGCGGAGGAAGACTAAGGAGAAGACGAAGTCGACGACGTCAACAACGACGAATGACGACGGCGAAGAAGAAATTAAAGAGAAAATAGAAAAACGAACGTGTAGCTTAGACATGCACTGTCAATCAATATCCAGCCACGCGTTTAGTTCACTGACTTAAAATGAATGAAGTTAACATTGATGTAATACCATGAACGGAATCTTGATACTCAAAAGATCGGCTTTTCAATTGTTAACAATGCCCAAACTACACCTCTGTCAGAATAATCATACTGTTTCAACTTTCTACGAATTTCATTCGCATGTAGACTCTTCCTCGCGGAAGTCAAACTCTGACATGAAAAGGAAAGTGATTCAGATTATTCGGAACACTGTATAATTTAATTACACAATCAAAACGGTTTTGAATCCGGCACCTAATCGCCGTAATGTTTTATGTGAAGCTAATTAACAATTCGGTGGTAATTTCTGGTAACTGCTTGAGATGGAACACAGAATGAAAAGGCACAAAATTCACGAGCACATACCAGATTTTCTCAAGCTATTCTCATCATAGTCTCTCTCTCTCTCTCTCTCTCTCTCTCTCTCTCTCTCTCTCTCTCTCTCTCTCTCTCTCTCTCTCTCTCCTCTCTCTTTTCAACATGTGTCTGTTTCTTTTTTCTTTTCATTTGTGTGTGTGTGTGTGTGTGTGTGTGTGTGTGTGTGTGGTGTGTGTGTGTGTGTGTGTGTGTGTGCGTGCGTGCGTGCGTGCGTGTGTGTGTGTGTGTGTTTGTCATTGTTTGTTTCTTTATTTATTTGCTTATTTGATGTCATTCCAGGTTGTTATATTATATCTTTTTGTTTTGTCATTCAAAATTTATACACCTTTTAACAAGATGAGTGTTTTGTGAAAAGCTTGCTCCTTTTAAGATGTCAAATTTTCTCATTTACGAACGAAGCCAATGGCCTATATTTAAAACAGTTGTTCGTAAACTTAATAAAAGACATGAGCTTGAATTGTTTATATCCGTCCACAAGCCAGATGTTATTTTTGTGACGGAAGCCTCACCAAAGAACTGTGTTACTCCAGTACAAGACTGTGAGTTACAACTTCAAGGCTATGATCTGTTCAGCAGATGCGGCAAAGGCAAAAGAGATGTACTGATTTATGTAATGTGTTGCTTAAAAGCTACGCCTAGTCCGGTGAATGAAACTTGTGCTGGTGAGGAATCACTCTGGTGTGAGATAGGCCTTGTGGGTGAGGATAGACTTTTGATAGGTTGTGTATACAGGTCACCTAACAGTGATATGGCGAACAATGACCTCATCATTGGGGATCTCAGATCAGTGTGCAACAAACAGTTCTCACATATTCTGATTTGTGGGACTTTAATCTTCCTGACATTAAATGGTCTGACGACTGTGTGTGTGAGGGTAGAGTGGGGGCTTCCTTCCTAGAAGGTTTCAGAGACTGTTTTTTTTACACCAGCATGTGCTGGAAGCAACACATCACAGAGCTGACCAACAGGCTAACATTCTTGATCTGATATTTACCAACGAGGAAGGTATGGTGGATGAAGTAAATTTTGAGCCTCCCTTAGGGAAAAGTCATCACTCTACTCTGGTCTTTGAGGTGAGCTGCTATATGCAGAAAGAGAAACCACATAAGCCTCGTTATGTTTATGATAAAGCTGACTGGGTTAGTATTAAGAACGGCCTTCGGTCAGTGGGACTGGGAGTTAGCTCTTGATGGATTAGCATGTGAAAAGATGTGGTCTGTGATTAGAGACAAGATACAGAATAGCATGGACAGTTTATATTCCCAAAAGCCGACCAGGCGGAAGGCCAAGAAAGCCACTGTGGATGAACGAGAGTGCCTTGGCTAAGGTCAAGAAGAAACATTTTGCCTTCATGAGGTATATGGAGACAAGGGAGGGAAAAGACTATGCTGCTTACGCAAAAGCAAGGAACCAAGCCAAATGGGAGTGTCGTAAGGCAGTGCGTGACCTTGAGAGAAAGATCGCCCACGAATCAAAGCGTGACCCTAAGGCTTTTTTCAGATACGCTAAAAGTAAACTGAACACAAAATGCGGTATAGCAGATCTAGTCTGCGAGAATGGTAGTGTTGCTAGGACTGATAAGGAAAAAGCTGAGTTCTAAACATTTTTTTCTGTTCCGTCTCCACTAGGGAAGATACGAGTGAAATACTTGAGTTCCAGGAGAGAGCTGTTAGCTCCAAGTTAGACAACATTTACATTAAGGAAGAGGATGTGCTCAAGAAACTTTTGAAACTGGACCCCAACAAAGCTTCGGGTCCGGATTGCATACCACCATCCATTCTCAAACACTGTGCTAGTGAGTTAGCTTCCCCCTTTGCAACATTGATGAACAAGTCATTACAGGAAGGCGTTATACCTTCTGAGTGGAAACTGGCTTATGTGTCACCCATCTTCAAAAAAGGTAAAAGACAATCCCAGGCAATTATCGCCCAGTGAGTCTGACAAGTGTAATCTGTAAAGTCCTAGAATCCCTCATTAGAGACCAGCTTATAGAACATTTCAGTCAGAATGATCTGTTCAGCAATTGTCAGCATGGGTTCATGAGTGGTAGGAGTTGTTCAACCAATTTGATTGCAGTGCTGATCTTTGGACGTCAGTCTTGGAGGCTGATGGCTGTGTTGACACCATCTACCTCGACTTTGCAAAAGCATTCGACACTGTTCCACATGAGCGTTTGTTGACGAAACTTCAGGGCTATGGGTTGAGGGGCAGGTTCTCACATGGGTGAGAGACTTTCTGACTGGTCGGAAACAACGTGTTGTGGTGAATGGCGAGGAGTAGTCTGGGGGGCTGTGCAGTCCGGAATTCCTCAGGAAGTGTATTGGGGCCATTTTTGTTCATGTGCTTCGTGAACGACCTTCCTGACGCTGTCCATTCTGCCACATTTCTATTTGCAGACGATACAAAAATTTTCGCCAGAGAACCCGACCACTCTACAGGAGGATTTAGACAGGCTTCAACTCTGGTCTGACGTGTGGCAACTGAGGTTCAACGCAGAAAAGTGCAAGTTCATGCACATAGGGAAAAACAGTGACCCTTGTGAGTACAGGATGACATCAAAAGGCGAACGTATCACTTTAGAAACTGTGTCACTAGAAAAAGACCTAGGAGTAAGTATTGATAGCGATCTGAAGTTTAGCAAGCATGTCAGCATAACAGGTCGAGAAAGCAAATAAACTCCTGGCACTCATCCGGAGAGGTTTTACGGCCGTCGACATTGTGTCACTCCCTACCCTGTACAAGTCCATCATTCGTCCTCACATAGAGTATGGGAATGTAGTCTGGCACCTCGTTTCAAAGGTGATGAGGAGCAGCTAGAAAAAAGTTCAGCGTAGGGCAACCAGACTCATCCCAGAGTTTCAGCATATGGACTACCGTGAACGTCTAGACTGGATCTGCCTTCACTGTATTTTCAGAGGGCTAGAGGTGATATGATTGAATGCTACAAGTACCTGACTGGAATATATACTGTATCAGGGAACATCCTTCTGTGCGACCCCCACTCATGCACTCGAGGCCAGTCTTAAATTGAAAAAACCCTCAGTCAGAAAAGCAGTCCGCCAAAATTTCTTCAGTGTCCGTGTAGTGAATGCCTGGAACTCTCTGCCTGAACGAGTGGTGTCTGCACCCACTCTGAACGTCTTCAAGACCAGGATCGACAAAGCATGGGCAGATTATAAGTTTTCCTTGGACTCCGACTGGTTTCAAGCGCCCAAACCCACGCGCACCAACCTGTTATTAGCTGAGTGTGAAAACATTGAAGATGAAGGGACAAGCATTGACTGCAGCGACCGGCTGATAGGCGATTAGCCTGACTACAGCTGTACTTCTAAAGTAAAGTAAGTAAGTAAAGTAAAACAATCGAACGACAGTCACTCGCTTGTTTCGTCTCATTGAATGTTGTTCTCCTGCTTTTGTCTCTATAGATAGTCACATGGACATCTGTTGTTGTTGTTGTTGTAGCTGCTGCTGTTGTTGTTGTTGTTGCTTTCATGAATTGAATTTAAACTTCCATGAAGACTTCTAACGCATGATGGAAAAGAAGGTATCCTTGTTCCGTTTCTCTGTTTTCTTTTTAATTAAAACTTCTTGTTTTTATAATCATGTCTTCATCCTTTCTCGTTTATTTTCTAACACCTCCACCCCAGTCTACTCCACCCCCGTCCTCCAGCAATCTTATACCAACTCGTTCTTTCTCCCTCATCCCTCCCCCCCCCCCCCCCCCCCCCCCCCAACACACACACACACACACACACACATGTTCGTAGAGGTGGTTAACTCTAACAGTAAATTTATCGGTCCCGGAAGCTCGAATCGGAACAGGAAGAGCCCGTGTTTCGTGTAACCCCCATTCGTTCTTTCTTCGGGAGGTAAGCGTGTGAGTGTGGCAGTGTACTTGTGTTCGTCCGTTGTGTATGGTCAGTTTATGCCATCATTTACACGGTTTGCTTTTCAGTTTTATATTAGATTGTTGTTAGTTACCTCAGAACAATGAATGTTTAGTTTTGATTTACTAATGGGTATAGTGAGGTTTGTGCTTGATCGTATTGACAGAGAACTCGGACAAGGAGAAGAAAAAGACGGGTTCACCGAGCAAACACACGTGATGCTGATGGTCATTACTTCAGTCATTACTAATACTATCGCATATCTGCCTTCAAAAGGGATTGCGATGGTTCTCTTATGCAGCTAGTGAAAAGTTTTCATATCTGTAATATATTTTCTTAATTTGATGTTCCCAGTTTCTCCATCTTCAAACTCTTCTTCCTAAAATACTGGTTCACTCAAAAACGAGTAGGTCACCAGCGCGCATGTTAAAAAGTAAAATAAAATAACATAAAATAGTGCGACTCAGACTGTTGGCCCCTGGAGCAAATTTGGCAACAAGGGGGTCGCACTCGATATTCAAGAAGTTAAAAGCAACCCTTGGCCAAATTCAGGCCCAGGTAACAGTAAAATATCTGGGGAAGTAAAAATAGAAAATCGTCAATATGCAGATCTCAAAACTGTCGTATCAATTTGTTTTTTAAATGAGATTGCATTTGTGGCAAGTCATTACTATGAAGACAGTTCAGTTGTTGGCCTGTGCTTGTTTTTTTCCCCTACTGTTAGATTGTTCGTCTATGTCCTATGTATTTGTCTCACTTTATTCAACTACTATAAGGCTTTTTGCAGATGACAGTTTAGTATATGAGCAAGTGACAAAAGGTCGTCCAAAAAAGCCAACAAAAAGTGGATTTTTCAAAATAGTTTTTATTAACAGCAATTTTGTCCAAAGGAAGACTTATGTTTAAGGTCATAAAAACATACATACAAAGATAACTCATGCACCGATGTTCTGCTAGTAATGTGATAAGGCATCATAACAAGCATCTGACGGTTGTTATGCTGGACATTCAATTTTATCAATATTCCTATTTGAATGTCTGTTATACAGCATAATTGTTTCAGTGGAAATAAGACTGAATATTACAGCTAAATTTCATTCCAAAAGAAAAGGCTTCTGTGCTTTAAGATAATTTCACATGAGGGGGAGTCCAACATAACAACGTCGGACATACATTTGTTCTTTATTGCTGGGGGAAAATAAAACATTAACTGCATCCTCATGATTTTCTGTTTTTTTGGGGGCTTTCCTGAATGATATCAAGTATGGGGACCCCAAATAGCCTTTTACCTAATATGCATTTTTATCTGCATTGTTTATTTGTTTTTGGGACATCCCCAAGTATTTCCCAACAATGAAAAAATAACAACGTCATTAAAAAAAAATGGAATATTTTTCCCTTTTGGTCGTTTTTGTTATTGTTACTTTTTACCTAAAGGCCTATAAAACAAGCAAAATTAATCCAATGATCATGAAACACCTTAAAAGAACCCATCAAAAGTTGTTATGGCCTCACTTTTGGAACTATCACAAATGCTCATGTACTACGGGAAAGATTATTTAGATCAAAATAAATAAAACGTTTACAGTAAAAAATAATAACGTGACATTTGGGGGCACCTGCTCTCCAGATAAGCTCAAGCCAAAAATCATAAAAATAATTTTAGGGTTAAAAAACAAATTACAAATGTAAACAGATTTTGCATATTCTGCCCCGATTTCTCTCTTTTCCTTGATGAAGAAAGTAGGATGCGAAGCCTAAAAAAACCAAACTTCTTTGTAAAAAAAAACAAATAATACAAAAATATTTTTAGGAAATTTTTTGGTTTAAAATGCATAAAAAAAAGTGATCAAAAAAAAAAAATTTTCATAAAAAAAAATCATTTGGTTCTTGGGTGTTTCCCAACCCTTCCTCTTACTCCCCACCACTTTTTATCAGGTTAAAACCCATAACTGGTGATTTTTTTGTATATTCCCTTGGGGGGGGGGGGGGGGGGGGGGGGGGGGGGGGGGCTAAATTTTTTTCCCCGTACTTTTTCTTCCAAAAATACGGTTACTAAAAAACGATGGGTCACCGGCAAATGTTAAAAGAAATTAAAATAAAAAAAAATTATGGACTAGACTTTTGGGCCCCTGGAGAAATTTGGCCAAAAAGGGGGTCGAAATCGATATTAAGAAGTTAAAAGCAAGGGCCCAAAATTTCGGCCCGGGGGACCATAAAAATCTGGGGAATTAAAATAGAAAATCTCAAATGCAATCTAAACGTCGTTCAATTTGTTTTGTTTTTTTTATGAACTGCTTTGTGCATTTTTTATGGAAAACCCCATTTTTCCACACCCGTAAAACTAAAATAAAATAAGTAGGGCTGTCAATTTGTGCAGTATGGTATAACATTGACCTTACTCCGGTGCTGCTTTTTTTCAATACTTTTTTCCTTTTGGATAAGATTTTTTTTGCTCTGTTTTTGAAGATTTTAAAGTTTGAAAAGCTTTTCTTTTAAGGGTTTCCTTTTAATTTCCTCGTTCTTTTGTATTCCCCTTTTTCTTGATGTGTTCCTGTTAAAAACCGTGTTCCCTTCTTTGAATTTTTTCGGGGTTATCAATGTCCTTTAGGGGTAAATCCAACTGAGAACCTATTCCGTACGGTTTAACCAATTTTTTGTAGCAGTGGTCTTTTACCTTTGGGGGGACTCATTGTTTCCTGTTAAAAAAGCTAAGAGTTATTTGCTTTCTTACTACTAAATTGTAATGTTTTTTCCATTTAGAGGGGACTATCTATAATCACCCCTAAAATTTTGCGCATTTTTTCAAAAATTTAATTTTATGAATAGAATATTTGATCTAGTTGGTGGGGGTTGTTTAATAACGCAACATTGGCACTTTTGGGGATGAAATTCCATTTTCAAGTTTTTCCCCACTCTTTTAAGGTTTAATTTTTTGTAGAATGCTGTATTTCTTGCTTTGATTGTTCCCCATTACAAAGCGTCACGCAAAAAAGCCTTATAGTATTCCAGGAAGAGTTTTTTACTTATGATTTAAAAAAATTTAAGAAAAAAAAGGGCCCGAACTTTCCCTGGGGAACACCTGAAAGACGGGTTTACAATGCGGATAAACCCTTAAACAAATTTTGCGTCTCCCAACGAGAAATGACACCCCATTTTAGCAAAAAAACCCAATCCCGGGTGTTTCTAATTTAACGCGGGCCCCAGGGTCAACCTTTATAAAAGGTTTAAAAGTTAATAAATTGCTCTATTTGCTGTCTGTTGTTAAACAGTTATTAAATCATTGAGAGTTGTTAAAAATTGATCTCACAAATCCTTTGCTGCCCAAAACCGGGGGGGCTTTTATTTAAGAAGATATTTGAAAAGAGGGTCATTTGCTCTATATATTTGGTTAAGGTTTTGTTATGGATGTAAAGATCCAGGGCTTTGTTCTTGCTTTTGTTTTGTCACCCTTTTTGAATAAGAAAAATGCTGGATCTCGCCACTCAAAAAAGGGATTTTCCTGGTCCAGTGAATTGGGAAAAGGGGTTTGGTATCCTACTCAATTCATTGGCACATAATTTTAAAAGGGTTGAGGAACCCTCAGGACCCGTAGCTTTGTTTTTTTTGTGTTGGGGCAGAACCCTTCCCTTTTTACTTTGATGTTTTGCATTTCAGGGTTTACATCATCCTTTTGTCTAACTTAAAATTTAAAGGGTTGGGATTTTAGAAAAAACCCAAAAAAAACTGCTTGTTTGTAAATTTGACTGGGTGAGGGGGAAAAAAAAAACTAACAATCCATTAGTTGAAAAAAGGGCCCAGGAAAAAAAAAAAGGGAAGGGGAGGGGGGGGGGGGGGGGGGGGGGGGGGGGGGGGGGGGGGGGGGGGGGGGGGGGCGGGGGGGGGGGGGAGGAAGGGGGTGGGGTTTTGGTTTTCTGGTCTCTTTCTCCCCCCACTTTTTTTTTAAAAAAGCATTAGGAAAACAAAAATTTCACCAATTTTTTAAAAAAATTTTATTCAATGAAAAAAAATGCCATTTTTTAATCCAAAAAGATATGATGGTCGTTACGACGACTACTGATGTAATGTCTTCAAATTGAGGTAAACCTTCAAATTGCCAATTTTCCCCCCCCTCTATGATCTGAACTTTAGTTCGTCTTATTTAAGAAAAAGCAAAAAAAGAAATTCCCAAACGTTTTCTGCCCCCGTTTTTCGTTAAAATTTATAATTGATTAACTTTAATACCGTCGGGCGTTATTTTTGGAAACGTTAAAACGTGCCCAATCATGCTCCGCACAAAAAAATGCCGAAAGTTGAGGGGGAAACCCTTAAATTTTCCCCTCACTTTTGGGGTTTACTTAAAATTTTTTTTTATTTCAGAAAAAAAATTTGAGAGAACACGAAAAACCAAAGTTTTTCATTTTTGTGACGGGGTTTTGCATTTGACAGTGTTCGATTTCTGACTGAAGATGTGGACAAACAAATTTCCACCCCTTCTCTGTTTTAAGCGCCTTCTGACAAAGAGCCCCATTTGAAAACCTTTTGGTTGGGGGTTTTTAAAGCCGGCATGGATCTGTAAGTTCTTGATAAGGCAAAAAATAGGGCTTATTTTTTTGACTACTGCTTATTACCGTATGGATTTTGCGCTCGTTTGTGCCCCTGAAAAAATTTGGGTTTGGAAAACCTTTCCCCATTTGGTTTGGTTGTCCAGATGCCATTAAATAACGGGAACCCAACCCAATTTTATGGAAAAATCGAGGTTTTGCTACCGACACGATTTGAAAAAAAGCGTAACGACTGTCAAACGGATTTTTACCCTTGACGCATCGAAAACAACGAAATGAACCGGGGTTTGTGATTTAAAAAGTTGCCCTTTATTTTTCGCTCCTTTATTAATTGTTGTGAGGGGTGCAATTGTTTTGTTCCCGGCTTGCCCAAGCACACTCGTCCCCCATCTTGAACGGGAAAAATTTATCAAAAAAAGGTACAACTTGGCATTTTTTAAATGGAAGGCAGAACCCCAAATCACCCTGTTATATTTTGTTCTCTTAAGGTATTTTTAAAAAAAACAAACAATTTAAAAAAAAAAGCTTTTTTTTTTTTTTTAATTCTTTATTTGTGCGATAAATTCAAGGGGTCTGGACGTCCCCTTTTGAAACTCTTAAACAAATTTGAAGCAAAAATGTACACATTCTACAAGAAGATCTAAAAACTTTACAAGAGTGGGAAAGAACTTGGAAAATGGAGTTTTCCCCAAAAAAAGCAAGAAAAGGTTGGGGTAATCTTGATAAAAATTTACTTTTTGTTTTCTCACATTTAAAGTGTTTTAAAAGCAAAACCAAATATTGGATTAATAAAAAAAAAGTTTATTTTCCTAAATAAAGAAAAGTTTTAAAGGTTTTTAAAAAAATGGGTTTGCCGCATCTTGAAAAGGGAATATATTGGACCCCACTTGAAAAAACAGTCAAAAGCAATCGAAAAAGTAAGAGAAGAGCTCTAAAATCTTGCAAAGAAGTCAAACATGTCTTATACAGATAGATTAAATTACTTAAATTTGCACTCTTTAAAAGGCAGACGTGTTAGAGGGGATTTGATTGAAGTGTTCAAAATATTTCACCAGCAAACGGACATACAGTGGGACTATTTTTTTGAGACTGTTAAAACAGATAGAACAAGAAATTCGGAAGGCAAAATATTTGTTAAGCAGTTTCATACTAATATGGGGAGATTCAAGTTCAGTAACAGAGTTATTGCTAACTGGAACAGTTTGCCAACTGCACTTAAATTTGCTAAAAATACTAACGTTTTTAAGAATTTGCTGGATGAAGACTTGAAATTTAAAGTACAGTTTAGAAGCTTTGATGAATAAGAAGGAAAATTTATATTGCATGCATTTTCAACCTGTCATAAAAGTAAAATAACACGAGGGGACATTGAAAGGCTTAACGGCCTATGTATTGATTACGTCCCTACACACTACTACTACTACTACTACTACTAAGTGTTGCGTATATGTAATAAACGCTCACCAATTAGATCAGTTGGTAGAGCGCCGGACTCGTGATCCTGGGGTTGCGGGTTCGAATTTCGGTATAGGGGGATTTTTCCCTCGGAGTTAACATTGGTTCTGACTCCATCCCCATATAGTCGTTCGGATGGGACTATAAACCGAGGTCTAGTCTGTGTCACATGCACTAAAGATCATACACGGACTCTAAAAGATCCCGATGCTCATGTCCTAAGACGGGTGAGTACCGGCTACACGAAAATACACAATGCATGCAACCTGTGTGCCAGAATAGTCTACTTGAAGACTGTGAGCACGGGGCAGGTTAAACATCCCCATCTGGAAGAAGAAGAAGATTATTCTATTCATAATACTATTCTTAAAGAAACTAATGCTGCAAAATATTTAGGCGTGATTATAGATAGTCGTCTCAAATGGAAAGAACATTACAATTTAGTATGTAAGAAAGCAAATAACATCTTAGCTTTCTTATACAGGAATATCAATGACTGCCCCAAAAGGTTAAAGACGACTGCTACAAAACACTGGTTAGACCAGTACTGGAATATGGTTGCTCAGTTTGGGATCCTTACCATCTAAAGGATATTGATAACCTCGAAAAGATTCAGAAGAGAGCAGCACGGTTCGTAACAGGGAACCACATCAGAGAAAAGGGGAATACTAGGAAGAATATGAGGAAATTAGAATGGAAACCCTTAAAAGAGAGAAGAGCTTTTATCAAACTTGACATTTTTTTCAAAGGCAGAGCTAAAGTAATTGATATTCCAATGGAACAACTAGTATTGAATAAAAGTAGCACCAGGAGTGGCGGTCAATGTTATACCATACCTGCATCAAATATTGACAGCCACTTACATTCTTTTTATCCCAGTTCTGTACGGCTGTGGAACTCGCTGCCGGGTGCCATCAAGATTGCCACAAATGCAATCTCTTTTAAAAAACAAATTGATTCGACAGTTTTGAGATCTGCATATTGATGAGTTTCAATTTTTACTTCCCCAGATGTTTTACTATTGCCTGGGCCTGAGTTTGGCCATTTTTTAACTTCTTGAATATCGAGTGCGACCCTTGTTGCCAAATTTGCTCCAGGGGCCAACAGTCTGAGTCGCACTGTTTTATGCTATTTTATTTTACTTTTTAACATGCGCGCTGGTGACCTACTCGTTTTTGAGTGAACCAGTATTTTAGGAAGAAGAAGAAGAAGAAAAGGCTGTGCCAGTCTTGAATAAAAGTTGCTCTGTGTTAGGTTTTCTTATGGGAGCAAACGTTACCCCACTTGTTTACTGTCTAAAAACAAGTTTCAAGAGACTGTCAGATTTCACTTAAAAATGAGTAATGTCCAAATATTTCGGCAAGAAAGTCGGATGGACAAGTTTGCATATTGAGCTCAAACGTGACTCGGCGTTTTTGGCTGGCAAAGGAGAAAGAAGGTGGTCGTTTTCAAAAGTTCGACTTTTTTTTTTTTTTTTTTTTTAACTAAAACTTGAATAAAAACATTACCTTAGTATCCTTTCCTTCGGTCACAAATTTGTACAGATGTGGACGGTTCTAACATGTATTGCCATAAAGCTGATCGTGGGTCCCAACAAGACAGACATTTTTACTCTGAAGAAGCATAAATCGGCAGTGCTGTTGAGAGTTTTGCACACATGACAGCTGAACCTCACAGAATTATTCCTGTTATAGGCTAATGTAATGCACCAAATTATTCCTGTTATAACTTTAATGCAACTGAAACGTAATATTTAAAACCCAGTCACAATCTTAATTTTGACATCCAGAGGAATTTTGTGTATTTTCAAATCAAACTGAACATGGCAGAATCCATGACAAGAAGCTGACCACCATGTGTGTGAGGACCAGTGACTGTTGAAAGTAAGGGCATCCCACAAGATAGCCCAATTTCTCTGATTACATATTATTGCTCAAAAAGCCTGAAGGTGGTCATGTCTGTACAGGGTTTTTGTTACAGTAAAGTTTGTCTTAACTAAATACATTTTTAATTAAACTTGGAAAAGCCCATTCCTCTAGTTTACAATCATTGTCAGTCTATTCAAAAGAGTTCCAAGCACAGTGGGTCCAACAATTATGTCTCAGTTGAGCACCAGTGAGCAGGATTGTGCAAGCGAAGTTCACCCCTTAAGAGTCATTGAGAATACATGGTTCAGACTTCAGTTAAGAATCAACCAGCAGTTTGGTGTTCTTAATGATATCTGAAACTAGGTATGAATCCTTGTTAGATCTTCCTGTGAATGCAGATTGGCTAAATGAATAGATTTTTTCAGTAATTGAAAACCAGTATTCTGCGCTCAGAGTCTTTCTTTCTCGTTCTCCACAGCTCCTAGGAAAGTGCTAGTTTTAACATATTGTAAAAAGATGGGGGGGAGTTATCAGTGTGTGGTGCTTGTCATCAGTTTGATTTTTATAATGTGAAACCCACTGTGGGGTGCTTGTCATCAGTTTGATTTTTTTTTTTTTTTTAATGATGTGAAACCCAGTGTTTAGCCTTTAGAATGTTTTGAATTAGCCAAAAATTTCTTGTGACATTTTGCTTTGACTTGTGTGGGTCTCAGAATTGCAGGCGGTACAGATGCAAGGGTGGAAGGAAACAAGGGGGGGGGGGGGGGGGGGTTAGGATAAAACATAGATTTAATCAGGGTTCGTAGGGTCCTTTGAAGTCCTTTGAAGTCCTTATAAATGGGATTTTTGTCAAAAGGCCTTTTAAGTCCTCTGATTCAGCAAGTTGGTCCTTTTAACTCACGAGGAGGTCCTTTTAATTTTTGAAAGGTACTGTTAAGTCCTGTTTTTTTCAAGAGAAGGAGGCTTGAAAACGAAACCGATACATCTTCCACAACCCAAACCGTACTTTTGCAAGTTGCAAAGAGTTGACAGATGCCGACGCGATCGTCTGAAACGCGGTAGGCAGGCCTATAACGCTAGGCCTATCAGTGGGCTTTCTGTTTAGTAAGCTTAGCTAGCAGACGACGCAAGCTGCGGGCAGTGGCTTGTGTCTTCTGCTGGTGCCTTGCTGCAATCCAGCTTTTTTGACGTCACGGGTTCCACAGTGCAGACGCGGTGCTAATGTTCGCAGCATATAGCTGACTTAACATTTTCGCTCATGCTATCTATGTTAAAATGTTCGCTTTATAGAAATTCATTAAAAGAGTGGGGCAATAATGATGAAAATATTATTACCCAAATAAATATAGGTACATAACATGACGGATTGCGAACATGCGAACATAACAAACAGCTTGGGGAACAGCTTTATGCTGAGTTCTTGAGTAACATTTACAGGATGGATTCCTTTTCCGGCCTTGTCTCCCCCCCCCTCCATTCCTGACCTTTCTCTGCCCTAGCTATTTCTGCTGGAGGCCTAGTTTGGAAAGTTTTACAAAGTTTTTGTTGCAAGCTAAATGTTAAAAATGCCAGGAAGATGTTCCTTTCACTGAACAGCAGACACTTACCTCTCATAACCAGTTATCCTGAAAGTTTCAGGATAACTGGTTATGAGAGGTAAGTGTCTGCTGTTCTGCATGCCAAAGGGTTTGGGGTTGTACTGTAAAGTTATGTTGGCAAAGGTCCTTTTAAACTGATTTGAGGTCCTTTTAAAGTCCTTTAAAGGTCCTTTTTTGGCCTCATGCCCCTCACCTGGGAACCCTGTTAATTAAACCAAAAAAGAAACATTTTTTAAAGGAAATGCTGGCCAGTTTTACAAATTCTTTGAAGTTCTTTTTCTCTTTCTCACATGTACAGTATTCTTTTTTTTATATCCATGTGTGTTTTTCAGTTTTTGAAGAGCAGCAATAATGCAGATCTTCGTGAAGACCCTGACGGGCAAGACCATCACCCTTGAGGTCGAGCCTTCAGACACCATCGAGAATGTCAAGGCTAAGATCCAAGACAAAGAAGGTCAGTTGATTTACAGTGAGCAAGTTGGCTGGTTGGTTGGCACCGGTTTGACTGTGATGTTTGTTTGACCAGTTGTTTGGGGTGGTGGGTATGTTATTACTGGCAGTTTAGCTGTAGGTTCCCTCATCCAAACCCAGACCTGCCTACCCTTCCGTAATCGTCCGTAATTTTACGGAAATTAACCCCCCATTACGGAGGTACGATTTTCCGTGCGAAATTACGGAAAAGAAAATTGAAAAACTACGCAAATTTCAGACTCGAAAAATTGTCGACTGCTAGACCTTTCGAGACCGCAGAGTAACTTCCCTTGACTCAAGCCGAAACCACAGATGGTTCGGAACTTGCGATTGGTCAATGTGGTGCTGTGGGCCAACACGACACGCCATCACATCTGTGCGCGCCATTCGAAGCTTTTTGTTCAGCCATTGTAAGACAAAGTTTCAACCGATTTTTTGCCGGCGATTGTGAAAATGGCGGAGAAATCTTCTAAACGTTTGCATGAAACCGATGACGAGGGTTCGAAAACCACTGTGCCACAACGGAAGAAGGCGAAGAAGCAAGTGTTCCGAAGTAAATACACGCGGACTTGGCCTTGTCATGGACCTGGATTTGTATACTCATTTCTGCTCGGTGTGCAATTCAGACTTCTCCATCGGACATGGGGGAGCAAATGACTGCAAGCACCATATCTCGGGGAAAATGCACAAAGAGACAGCTGCGAGTGCCTCCAGTCAGAAGATCACATCGTTGTTTACGAAATCCAGCGAGAGCAGCCGTCAGACCCACACACGGAAGATCACCAACGCAGAAAGACTGTTGTGTGAGCTGATCTGCGAAAACAACTTGTCCCTGAGCTGTGCTGACAAGATAGTGGCGAAAATGAAAAGGTCCTTTTCATTTTCGCCACTATCTTGTCAGCACAGCTCAGGGACACACACACACACATATTTTTTTTTTTTTTTTTTTTTTTTTTTTTTGGGGGGGGGGGGGGTTGTACATTAGGTTCTTCATCAGTGGTGTCATCTGTGGTGACTGCTGTGTAAGTTACAAACTGTCAAGTATATCACCTTTGAATTGACCTGAAACTCCTGTCCTGAGTCCGTCATCTGCCATCATCCCAAGGTATTTTAATTCTGCTTTGTTGTTTTTGTTCCTTTTTTTACTGTTTATATTTTTTGTTAAAATGTTAAAAATGTAGTTGGAGTTTTGTACACATTATTTGTTCAATGTTAAAATGTAGTTGGAGTTTTGTACACATTATTTGTTCAAAAACACCGTGTATTACGCGTCCGTGGAATTACTGAAGGAAATGCAAAATTACTGAAAATCTCTGTGGTTATTACTGATGAGCACAACATGAGGTAGGCAGGTCTGCAAACCTTTCACTGAATATACAAGGGGAGGGGAGGGGGGAGAGTGTTGACTAATGAAAGTGTATATGTCATGTAACCTGACGTTGGGTACATTTGATGTTGTTCAGGATGTAAGTGGGGAGGAGAAGACTGAGTGGAGGGGATTTCATTGTTCCTGACTATTATTGCCATGATGATTTATAGAACAGATTGAAGAAATATTTAGAAAGTTTTAAGTTCATTGGAATTTGGATTAATTGAAATGAAACATAAGTACATAGTCGGAACATGTTCGAGGTATAAAAAAAAAATGCTAGTGATGTAATATTAAGTATGGGTTTGTCTTTGCATCTGTGTTTGTTATTAAAACCCCCATTTACATATCCTTGCTGTTGATTTCTAGAATACTACCGAGTAACAACAGTTTGTAAAGCATGTAACTCGAAGTGTAGTTTTAGTGCATGATGTGAATCAACACCTTTTTTTTTTAGTCAACAGGTACCCTGTCCATTGTTAACTACCAGTCACTAGGGAAAGGGCTTGCATTGTTACTTTATTTGTGTTTATCTAACAGAAGTAATTTACTTTTGATAGGAGTGGACTAATTGTGCCACATCATGCTGTGTTGTAGGTATCCCCCAGACCAGCAACGTCTGATCTTTGCTGGCAAACAGCTGGAGGATGGCCGCACTCTGTCTGACTACAACATCCAGAAAGGTGAGAGGGTTTTCATGTGAAGATCTGAAGTTGTCTAAGGATCCGGTTATTGTGCACGCTAAATTCATAGTTTTGTGTGAGCTAGTGCTGTGAGCTCTATGAAGATTCAGCCGAATAATTTTTTTTTAAGGCTATTGAAATGTACAGCATATTTCTTTATTAAGACTATTGTGCGTGCAAACTTCATATTTTTGTGAGAGCTAGGGCTGCGAGTTGTATGACGATACAGCACAGTAAATTTAATCAAGCTGTTAAAAATGCACGGCAAATTTCATTATTTCAACTATTTTAATGAAGGTCATATTTTCAGCATTGTGTAATGACAAAGGAAGCTTGTGTCATGATGAAGGTTGTAATTGTGTTTGAACAGAATCCACTCTTCATCTGGTACTGCGCCTGCGCGGTGGCATCATTGAGCCCAGTCTGCGTATCCTGGCTTCCAAGTACAACTGTGACAAGATGATCTGCCGCAAGTAAGTTGGACAGATGAAGCTAAATGACTCGCACTTCAGTATTTGCTTTGTTTCTTTCAGTTGTGTAGAAGTCAAGATTGTCACCTTTTAACTATAACTTAATTATTTGAAATTACATGGAAGAATTTAGAATTTGAGGAAGTTGGGAGCGGGTGTTTACAGGCGACATTTATGTTCATTGTTTTTTAAGCGGTTTTCATTTTATCAGGGATGTGAAGCCGTGGATGTGGAAACTATGTGTGACTGCTTTTTGTTTAACCCTCTTGACAGGCGAGAACCGCTAGCGCCCAACCGGAAATCACACAGCCAAAACGCTGAGCACCTGCCAGCGCCCGATAAAACACGTGGCAACAATGGGCGCCGCCATATTTCTCGTAGAAAAGGAAGTCTCGTGAGAACGTGACTTCCTTCTTCCTGTGGCCATTTACTTCCGTTTGCAAAAAACCGCGAGTCGATACATGCTGTAGTTCTCGAGTTACGAATTTTTAAAGTTTTGTGGTCGAAATGCTGTTTTTCGCCATCGCTAACCTTGATTTCTGCCGTTCTGTAACGAGATTTAGTGATGAAGATAATGTGATTTGTAGGATTTACAGCATAAGACTTTGTGAAAGTGCTGGGTAATGAAGCTTAGAGTGACCTAGATTTCGACTGGGATGAGGTTCCAGGTATGATTTGGAAGAAAATTCTGAAGAAGATTTTTTTTTTCCCCGAGTAAATGGCTCATGTGATATTCTTCAAACTTATGCTATAGCAACATATATATTCGTAGGACTTTTAAAATTATTTTCATTTGACTATTTCCTTTCCTCTCTTTTAAATTAATTTTTAAATTGGGTAACCATGTTCAAATTACGGAGTTACTTACCTTGCCGATGGTTTTCGGCGTAACTAAGCTAAGGTAAGTGCATACTAAAGAGGGTTAAAAAGTAGAGGGAAATTTTTTCTCCACGCCTGACCTACCTTGCGGGGGGGGGGGGGGGGGGGGGGGGGGGGGCAGGGTTTTTGTTTTCCTACCTGACCCCATACAAAACCACCTGTCTGCCAGTCTGCAATAATTTTGAATTCTATTAAGTACTGCTTAGCGAAAGAACAGACCTGACTACTGCTACGATTCGGCCGTAGCAACTACGTATTTGAGGGGTCTGCTACGGAGCTACGACGAGCGATAATTTTGCTACGGTTTTTTCAACGTTAAAGTCGATCATGGCGTTTTAGTAGATTTTGCGCTTAGTGAGTAGAGCAGTTACGTTAGACGCGAGTGTTGAGCGGACTCGGTTTTCCTGTTCCTATCGCGCATGCGTGCAAGTCATTCAGTCTCTTCGAATCGATAATGGCGGCACCGGCGATCGAAAGCGATTGTGAGAAGATTTCAACACCTCCACGACCTGGTGAAAGACGGTGTCTCGAGGGAAGTGAAAGCGGGCCGAGCAAATGTAAACGTAAAAGAGTTCGTGCGGCAGAGCAGACGTTTAGGCAAAGTTACATGGAAGAATGGCCATGCATAGTGAAAAGTCATAATGGCGATCCACACTATGCCTACTTCTTCTTTCTTTGAGTGTCCACCTTCATCGAGTTGAAGATTCTGACACTTGCGTGTGTATGACCGTTTTTTATCCCGCCATTAAGGCAGCCATACTCCAACTTCGGGGAAGGTGCATGCTATGTGTAGCGTGTCATCCATACCAACGGCCAAACTGGCCTTCTCTTCCGAAAGTTGGTGATGGGATTTTACGTGTGTGCAAGATGTTGTGCATGCGTTCACACACGGAACCTCGGTTTATAGTCTCATTCGAAGGACTGGTTTAACTTTTGTTACACTTTTTTCTTCATATATCTTGATCTACACACAAACTTTTTTCGTCACATATTTTCATCTACACATAGCCTATGCAGTGAATGTTTGGCTGATCTAGCAAGTCCAAATATCTTTTATCAAATAACGGTCTTCTCTATTATCATACCTAACTCTTATCTGTCTCTGTCTCTTACTCTGACTCCTGCATCTCTCTTTTTTTTTGTCTCTTTCTCTCTCTAAATAAGAATGATGTTTCTATTCATTGTAACATGGTATTTTCTTCTTTGGTCCTAATCCTATATGTTTTAGGTTTGTGCTGGATGAGAATTCATTAATCCAATACCAATAAATTAAGTAATGAGCTCAAAATTGAGTTTGTCATATGTTGTAAGGTAGTTTCTCTCTCTCTCTCTCTCTCTCTCTCTCTCTCTCTCTCTCTCTCTCTCTCTCTCTCAAGGAAATGAAGGTAGTATTTACTATTATTAAAGCAAAGAAACATAGTTTTTCATTTATGATTAGATAGCAGTAGTTTGAAACGAGCCCGCGGTAGTTTGAAACCTGGCTGAGGTAGTGGCTACTGGTTAGAGGGTCTTGCTACTGGAAACAGAAGTCTGTGCTACTGGAAATGGTTTGCTGATGTAGTCAGGTCTGAAAGAACTGGACAACAATTTGTCTTCTGTCGTATTGTATATGGGTAGACGAACTAGCTTGTTAGCACCATTTTGATTGGCCAGTGCCTTTGACTGGCCTGTCACTTGGCATGATACATAATGGTTATCAGTGTCATAAATTATTGCCGTTTCCCAGCAGGCAGGCCACAGTGTTGACCACATGCCCGATGCAGTGATCACCTGCCCTGATCAGATGGGCTACTGTAACTGTCCTGCAATGCACTACATTATCTGCAGGGAACCGTTGAGACTCTAAACGTTTGCAGCAGAGACTTTTTTTTTGTTTGTTTCCCCAAATTCTCTCTTGCATCTCTCCTTTTAACTGAATTTCATATTTTAATAAACAATCCTCATTAGATCTTAGAGAGCTATGGCGGTGTGATGATGGACCATCTTTCGGGTCATACATTCTGTGATGACAGCATTCACTGAACACCAAAGTAAACATATGGTAAGGTCTTTTGCTCTGGTAGGAGTTGACTGACGTGTGCTTCAGGACAGTGTTCTGCAAGTGGTGGAAGGTGGTTTTCGTTTTGTATCATCTATTGAAGAAATGGTTTTGGTTTAAGCTGATAATTATGTTTTCTAAGCGTATCTTTAAAACGGGGGCAGTAGCAGTAGTTTGTTTCAATTTGTGTGCAGTTACTATTCAGAAGCATGTATATTTTCATTCTTGGGTTCTGTGCAATACGAGTAATTATTAGCCATTGCATTTGATTGTTTTAAAGTTCAGTAAGATTGTGGAACATTCTACAAAATATGAAATTATAGGTAGTTGTAGAAGCTCCCGATCATTATTCAGAGCTGCCAACCATTACGCATTTCGCGTAATTTATTACGCCCAAGTGATAATTCTTTCGCCCTTACGCATTTAGCCAAAAAATTACGAATTGAAAGTTAAAAAAAAAAAAAAAAAATTAAAAACGGACGAAAAAATCGGCTTATGTACAGATACGCACGGCTCCGTGCGTATAACCAGTAATCTTCAAGAAGCGTTTCCGGTCATGCGCAGTTCGTTTCACCATCTTTACCATTCAGCGAAGTTGGCGTCCTTTTGAAGTTTTAGCAACGAAAATGTCGAAACGTGGAGTAGAAAGTTTTGGACAAGATGCGAAAAAGAAAAAAACTTGGTCAAATGTTCCAAAAAGAATACTCGGAAAAGTTCCCTGCATACGACCTTCGGCTATAGGTGTAAATTGCGGATGGTGTACCACTTGCGAGTCGGACTTCACAATTTCCCATGGTGGATCCATGTGAAGCGTCACCTTGAGTCACGCAAGCACATCGATTCCTCTAACGCGCCGAATTCTTCCAGCATCACACAGTTTTTGTTCAGACTGTAGACACCTCAAAAGAGGATGAAATGAGGAAAAGGGTAATTCGGGCTGAAGCATTGGTGGCCGGATTTTTCGTCGAGCACAACATCGCTCTTAGAGCAGCCGACCATGCATCCCAGCTTTTTAAAGAAGCGTTCTCAGATTCGAAGATCGCCAAACAGTTCAAGAGCGGTCGAGCAAAGACAACACACATTGTAAGGACCCTTGTCATGGAAGCCTAAACTGCTGCTGCATCTCGACTGCAGAATGGACCGTTTGTGTTGGGGACTGATGGAAGTCGGGGGGGGGGGGGGGGGGGGGGGGGGATACAAATTCTTTCCTGGGGTGGTGCGATACTTAACAAATGACACAATCGCCACAGAGCTGATAGCCAACCCCACATGCACAGAATCAGCAACGGGGGAGAACATTTTTTAGGTTATATATTTTCTTAATTTCATGTTCCCAGTTTCTCCATCTTTAACACACACACACACACACACACACACACACACACACACACCCTCCTCTCCCAGGCCCGCCTCCTGAAGTCTGAATCTTTGCCAAGTCATTACTATTAAGACAGTTGAATTGTTGGCCTGCGCTTGTTTTTTTCCCACTATTAGATTTTTCGTCTATGTATTTGTCTGACCTTATTCAAGTTTAAAAGGCTGTGCCAGTCTTGAATAAAAGTTACTTTGTGTTAGGTTTCCTTATGGGAGCAAACGTTACCCCACTTGTTTACTGTTGATTGTTTACTGTTCCCTGCCTCATTTCATTTCCAATTTTTTAGGTTGTTTCTGGCGCACTATCAAGCCTTGGTGTGCCCAGGCATGGTACATGTCCGCGAATTCGCGGAAATCCGCGAAAAGCAAAAAAAAAAAAAAAAGAGCCGTGCCCGACGAGACAGCCCACTTAGTTCGTTTGAGGTCATTCACCTCAAGCCTTCGTCTCGCGAGAAGTAGCATTGAGCAGGACCACTTCCGCGCATGCGCTTTCGTGACATTCGCCACTGCTTTCCGCTCTGGGTCGACGTGATCGAATTTGAACAAGATTAAAGAAAAAGAAGGAAAAAATAAAAATGCCAAAGCGTACAGACATAGTTCCGCGAAATTCTGCGACAGGAGATATTGATGCTGGTGTGGCAAACAAATGGCGATGGGATTGGCTGAACAGGAGCCACGAAAATGAAACGTTTTCGTCATGCTTGGAACAGTTGATAGACTTAACACCACATTTTGGAGAAAGAAAAAGAAGAAAGAAAGAAAAAGTTTGAACTGTTCCAGAAGGAACACATTTGGCTGGCTTCAAAGAGAAAAGCCATTGAACATTACAGACAGGAGGCAAAGAGAATGAGGTTTGGACATTACAAAAAGTAGGCTCTGCTCGTGAAGCACATGGCTGAGAAATCAGGCAAAAAGTAGTCTTCATCTCATTCACATTGCTTGCACTGAAGAGACACATAACTTAAAATTTGTACGTTAAAAGAGACACAAATCTTAAACTCATTTTGTACTGTATTCAGATAGATATAAAAAGTAAAAGGAGTAACTAATGTAGAGGAGACGGATCATAAAAGAATTGAACATAGTAAACAAAACTGGAACTCAAGACATGAAATAGACCACTACTTTGCTGTGCTGTGCTATGCTGTGTTGGTGGTGCTGGACATGATGACCAAAGTTGTGCAAAATGAGGGGTCTCCTGTGTGTACACAGTGTGTGTGCTTCACTGACATAGTAAGTAAAACGTTTACAATTTGACTTAATGTATGCCACCTAAAGCAATGTAGATATGTACTCATTTTTGCTATGTGACTACTTGGTTTTAAAACCTCCTTTAGGTTGAAGGAATGACTGATAAAGTGATTCTAGGAGAGCTTATTTTGTGGCAGAAATTGCTTAGTATGAAGAACTGAAATTAGTTCAAGGAGAGGCTTTTTTACAGGCTAGAATTGCTGAAAAACCTTCAGCTTCAGGGGGCGCTGCCCCTGACCCCCCAAGGGGCTCTGCCCCTTGACCCCGCCAGGGGGCACCGCCCCTGGACCCCAAACATTTTCAGGGAAAGATGGTTTTCCTTCAGTACCAAGTCCATGCCTGGTGCCATGCCATGATGGTTTAGGGGGTTTGTGTGTGTTTCCAGTGTATTCTACATTTTCATAATTTGTAAAGATTTCTTGTGACACTTAAAAGAAAAGTTTGCTTTTGTAGAAAAGTAAAGTTCACAAAAATTGTGCGAACAATTTCATCGCATCGTGTTTGTTTAAAAAAAGGTAAATGTCGCGTTTGATTACTCTTAGCTTTCTGAAATTACACATTTCTGCCTCACTGAGCTTCAATTCTTGCTCATTGGTCTCTTAGGGGGTTGGCAGGTCTGATTAATGGGCAGTTTGAAGAACCCTTCTCTTGGTTTTGGGTTGTTTTTTGTTGTTAGTGATTTCAGGATCATACATTCTTGAGTGATGACAGCTTTCACTGAAAACCACTTTACAATACTAATTTTTTTATTATTTTTGTTGGAAATGGCAGTATGATTATACAGGCAGACTTCGTAGCTTGCTTCTCAGCTTTTTCTCGTTTGGTCAAAAAATAAAACTTTTTTTAAACAAAGTAAACAAAGAAAACAAGGCAGAATGTTCTTTTCACTTTGTTCTATTAAACTTTCTGATTTTCGTTGTTCCTTTTTTGCCCTCTACCAAAACCCTTCACCTCCTTTGAGGATTTAGTTGAGTTTCGTTGAATCATTTCAGATGAAACTGGAAACCGGTCTTTTGATTGGTTGAGTTTTGTTGAATAATTTCAGATGAAACTGGAAATCTGTCTTTTGATTGGTTGAGTTTTGTTGAATAATTTCAGATGAAACTGGAAACCTGTCTTTTGATTGGTTGAGTTTTGTTGAATCATTTCAGATGAAACTGGAAACCGGTCTTTTGATTGGTTGAGTTTTGTTGAATCATTTCAGATGAAACTGGAAACCCGTCTTTTGATTGGTTGAGTTTTGTTGAATCATTTCAGATGAAACTGGAAACCCGTCTTTTGATTGGTTGAGTTTTGTTGAATCATTTCAGATGAAACTGGAAACCCGTCTTTTGATTGGTTGCCAGTGATGTTATAGATTCCCTGTTTCTGAATGCGTCACCTTTCACAGATTGACGGTGCAGTTCGGGTTTTCATTTCCCTTTTTATTTTTTTTTTTTTTTTTCTCTCTTTTGGTGGTGTGATGATGGACCATCTTTCGGGTCATACATTCTGTGATGACAGCTTTCACTGAACACCACCTAGATCACTTAGTCGGGAACCAGTGGTACTTGTTAGTGGTGAACCCTCTTTTTAAGTGATAGTGATTCTTGTCAGTAGGTGAAGAGGAGGAAAGGGGGGGGGGGGGGGGGGGGACAGGAAGATAGACCTCACTAAGAAAAAGAGCGGAAAAAGAAATCAATAGGAAGGAGGGGGGGGGGGGGGGGGGGGGATTTTTAAGGATTCCCCACCACTCAAATTCTTGTCGGTTGATTTAAATGGGGAATGCAGGAATGTGGTGGTTCATAGAATTGTACTGGCAAGTTTCTCTTGATTGCTGTCTGTTTTGTTTTGGTTTTTTCGATTTTGACTGACAGTTTTATCAGATTTGTGTCGGGCGATATTGCTGCAGGGAAGGTAAAGTTGACAGAAATCTCCCAGATATGAGAATTGTTTTTAAAGATTTACAGTGCTCAGTTGCTTGCAGAGGTGTCTGTGATCTCTGAGCCCAGAATTCTTTTTCAATTACTGACATAAAAGTAAGACAAACATTTAAAGATTATTGACTGAAGTAAACTAAGAAAAAGAATTTAAAGTTATTCCAACAATCATTACCTCATCGACTTCCCTACACTACAGAGAAGCTTGACAAATCATAGCCATTAAGAGGAGTTGCTTTGTTAGACTAAAACCGATGTTCGCATCACAAGTTGTGCTTCTGTGAACGTATTTGGTGTGATGATGGACCATCTTTCGGGTCATACATTCTATGATGACAGCACTTACTGAACACCAATTTCTCAGCGATTAATTATGTGAAATCTTAACCTATATTTTGATTGGTTACTAGTACAAATAAGAAAGACCACCACGACTGATGCAGCTGTATCTTGATTTTCAGGTTGCTGTTCTTTTTCCTCGTTGTCCACTCTATCTTTGCTTTAGGCAGTATTGCTATGTATGGAGAATTCTCAGCATTTCATCGATAAAAGATGAGCTTGGACGAAAATTAGCAGAGATCATAAGTGTGAAAAATTCTCAGGGTAGGGGAAATAGGATGGTCGAACCTTCACCAAAGAAAAAAAAAAGGAAAAAAGAAATGGGGGGGGGGGGGGGGGGGGGGGGGGGGGGGTTAAAGCAAGACAAAGATTTAAGGTTATTGACTGAAATAAAATAAGAAAAAGATTTACAGGTTATTTCAACACTCATGACCTCTAGCGGTCATAACTTCGTTTATCGGTCAGAGAAAAATTTATGTTCGCATCACAAATCGTGCTTCTGTGAACATACTTGGTGTGATGATGGACCATCTTTCGGGTCATACATTCTGTGATGACAGCACTTACTGAACACCAATTTGCCAACAAATAATGATGTGAAATCTACGTATAGTTAACAGGTAGTACAATGGGGGGAAGGGGGGGGGGGACCTCTAGAATTGATGCAGATGTATTTTGAATTTCAGTTTATGGGTTTTCCTTCACATTTTTTTTTTCTGTTCTTACAGTCCCCTATCTTGCTTTAGGAAATACTGCCCACAGATACTGAGTGTGGATACTTCTCGGGATTTTATGGATAAAATATAAGCTTGAAGGAAAATCACGAAAGCTGTTTTGATGATGGATAATTTTGAGAGAGAAGGGGAGAGAAGAGTGTAGCAGTCAGATGCCAAGCATTGTGATGACATACTACTTGAAGTTGTTACAGCTGTACCTGATAGCTATGATGATCACAGGTAATGTAACCGATACACAGAGAGCTTGTATCGGACTCTACTAAATATGTAGGGTTCCTGTGATGTGAGTAACTCTGGGACTTTGTAGCAAAATGAAAACGGAAACATGTTCTTAAACCAAAATCTTGCGGCTTATTTGCGTATTTTACCTGCTCACTGCCAGGCCAGTACAGTTCGATCTGATTTCTGTTTGGTTGCTTGTTGCTGTTAGCAGTTGCTCACACAGTACTGTAGAAAGTGTAGGGCCAGTGACAAGTTGAAACAGCTATGACAGTAAATTTTCAGCACCATCCATTTTGTACCAGAAGTAGAAACTGTTGAAACCCCTGTTGCCTTAATTTAAAGAATGGTATGTTTTCTTTCAGGAACGGTAGATTTTAATTCTGACAAATCACTTGTCTCAAGTGATTGGTGTTGGTAAACTGTGAATTCATTATTTTTTCAGGGATGGTGGGGGTAAAGGGGGTTGGAGAGATCACTGTGGTCAGGGTTTAGGGGACTGCTATTACCTCATATTCTTACATGGTGGCTGTCGGTATCAAAAGATAAAGCTCGGTCTTTCTAAAAGTGGATTAATACATTTTCATTAGATTTCATATCACTTAAATTTGGCCCCATCTAAGACCAGCATGGTCTGATTATCAGATCGAGAACAGTGTTGCTTACTAAATGAAAGATCAGGATCCACAAACTGAAGTCTAAAAATTGTTCACTGTGATAAACACATGTATTGTTTTGCAAAACCAGCTGTGTCGGATCAGGATTTCAGCATCGTCTGTCGCTTTCAGGGCACAACATTACACTTAACCCCCCAAAAAATTAATCTGATGTTAAGCCTTTACATATATTATTTTATATATATATATATATATATATATATATATATATACATGCAACAGTTAACTTCGAGGGCTATAAGTGATAGTCTGCTGGACTGTTTGTTGAAATATTTGAGAACTAATTTGTTTATAAGGAAATTTTTGGATCACTTGCCACAAGCATGGTGTGATGATGGACCATCTTTCGGGTCATACATTTTGTGATGACAGCAATCACTGAACACCATATCGCTCTATTTCTCCTTATGAGTTGACTTCAACATGATATGGCCCATTGCGGTTGGCTGGGCTATAAGCAATATTATCCCCCACCCCGCTCTTTTTCTTTTTGATATGAAAGCAGTTGATATTGACCAGGAATATGAATTTAATTTTGGGAAAGTTCAAGGTTGCCTGCTTCCTTCTTAATTCTTTTAGGTGGGAGTCAACGTTGCCTACTTCATTCTTCATTATTTTAGGTGGGAGTCTACTTCAATCTCTCTTTTTTTCTCTTTTTTTTTTTTTTACCATTTTTTTTTTTCTGCTCATCTTAACAAAAATGGGTAGAAAAGTCCCAGATCTTTGCGTGCATTTGCATACACCAATGAGTTGTTATGAGAGAAAAGAAAGTGCTTGGAGAAAAGGAGAAATAAGTGCCATGGAATCTATGGAGCGGAGCACTGGTCTTGGTTTTTGGTATTGCAGCGTAAGACCGAAATTACAAGATCTCTTATAAACTTGTGGCGAGAGAGCAGTCGCTATTTTGTCTGCCTGTTTTAAAGCAGTATAATGCCACGCTCTGACATACAGAAGTGCTTGTGTAAGTTGCTGCCTTTGGTCATCATTCCTGTGATCTCGTAATTTGAAGTGCTGCGCGTCACTTTTAAAATTTGTATAGTAGCAGTAGAGTGCTTCAGATTTGCATCAAATTCCATCATTTTTAATGGAAGTTTCAAAAGTGTTTTTGAGGGGGTTGCTGGCTCCCTGACCCTCCTAGAATGTTAGCTATTTTTGTCAGTGGAAAGGTTTTAAACTGTAGTTACTCCATCATTAAAATGAAATGCGTTGTTTATCTTCTTCCAGGTGTTATGCTCGTCTGCACCCACGTGCAACCAACTGCCGCAAGCGCAAGTGTGGCCACACCAGCAACATCCGCCCAAGAAGAAGCTGAAGTAGACTGTTGCAATGTGTGCACTTTGCCGTCATTACGTGTTAAAATAAACTGTGGCAAGGCATATTCCTTTATTCTTTTGACTGTCTTTAAAGTTTGCAAGTGGCCATGAATGTTTGTGTGCATGATTTTTTCTTTTGTTCTGTTGTTTCTATGATGACATTACTCTGACAGACATGCCTACCCCAAAATCTTACTATCAGGAACAGATGTTATAAAAATCAGGAACAAATTGAAAATTTCAAAAATTTTCAGGAACACTGAACCTTCCTTTTGTGGACACAACCGCGCGTGTGTAGGTTCACACACACACACATTCACACACACAAACACCATAACAATTGTGCAAAACCCCTCTCTTTCAGGCAGAAAAAACAACTTACCTTTATTTAGGCTACACTATGTACATTGCATGTCATGCATGGTTTTCACTGTGCAGACTTCAGAGACTTGTAGTAGGCACTCTTCAGGTCTGCATAGTCCGAGGTCTTCTATTGTTTTCGCCGCTATTTCTTTTATAATGGCTGTCCCCTTACTCCTGCCACACTGAAACTTCTTTGCCACATCAGAGTCTTTAAACATCAGTTTGAACGCTTTTGTAAAAGTATCCAAAACGGTGAAAGGCAGATTCAGTTCAGCAACAAGGTCGACGAGCATAACTTCGGCACGAATCACTTCATCTGTTGATTCTGCTTTGCTGGTCGACGAACTGGTGAAAAATCCAGAAATCTTGCGAGTGTGACCACAAGATATCTCAAAGTCCTTGTGTTTTTTGGATTCGACATGTCGACGACAGTCATCTTGGCCGCCATGCGCGATGGAGACTCGCACTGGCAAACCGTGCACCAGCAAAAGTTTTCCCCTTTCCGTCCTTCTTGTAAACATGACCACCTCTCACTGTATTGTTTACGAAAGGTTTGCCGACGGCGATCTTGTTTTTTTCGCGGCTGCCGCTGGGGTCCATTTTGAGGTTCATCATCATCTGTCTCGCACACTCGCTTCGCAGTCTTCATGCTAGCCATGTTTGATAGTCGAGCGCGCTTTGTCTGAATCTCGGCTCCGTTCGGTACGTTTCGTCGACGGATATGGCAGTGTGAGCATGCGCACTGCGCTTCAATTCAATCGTCCTAACCGTCATCCGGTTTGTCCCTCTGTGAAAAATTGTCCACTCGTTTGATTTCGTTTTTTGTTTTTCCGGAACACGCGATCCCTGACCGTAACGTCCGGAACAAACCTCGATTTTTATGTTTTTCCATAACAAATACGGCTATTCCGGTACGGTAGACATGTCTGCTCTGAGACTAATGAAAGTTTCTGTCAAACCTGACTCGTCAGCATACATGTTCAGACCTTCCAACCGTCCCGTTCCCACCGTATTTTCGTACGGAGAAGAAGAAAAATACGGAAAATACGATCGACTGTAAATCAATACGGAGATAAAATCTCCCAAAAATAAGCTCGAGAATGGCATAATAAAACCGTTCCAGTCGTGTGTTTCAACTACACAGACACTGGTCGAGAGAGACAGAGAGAGGGAAGGGAAGGGAAGGCTTGGCTTGTGTGCGACGAACATGGCAATGGAATGGCTATTTTTAGCCTCTGCCTGCCTCAACATCGACCATCGACCAATCGCGTTAGCTGTTGCGTTAAGCTATTCCAACTTTTGTCCAATCAACGAAACTTTTGAGTTGCTTCTGCTTTCCGGTTGAAAGTTCTACTATCCAGAGATTGTCCTTGGAAGTTTAATTGAGGGGGGGGAGAAAACTTTGCAAAAGCGGAAAATCGAGGAGTCAACGGCATCAGGCAGTGGAGGAAAAAAGCAACAGAAACGAGATCAGCACTTCTGAAGTCGTACACTAAGACGTACCCGTGCATAGTGGAATCCAAAGTTGGATCAACTTTTGCCAGATGCACGGTGTGCGATTTCGACTTTGTAATTAGTGCCGGTGGCGCCAACGATGTTGGCAGGCACGTGAAGTCGGCAAGACATACGAAAAAAGGAGCAGCTCTGGTGCAATCGTCCAAAGTTACCAATTTTTTCGACTCTGTCTCTTCCAAAGACAAATGTGATGAGCAGGATGTGATTCGTGCTGAAACCCTGTTCACTCACTTCCTCGTGGAGCACAACATTCCACTGAGTGCTTCCGACCATGCTGGGCCCTTGTTCAGAGCTATGTTTCCAGGCAATAAAATTGCCGAAAGCTATGCCTATGAAGTAGTATTATTGTGACACTGAAACTGAATGGATTATTTGTGCAACAAAGACTGACCTTCCCTGTGACTAAACCAGAAACTGAAGCTGAATGGATTACTTGTACAACATTAATCTACAATTAGGTAGGCCTACTCCTTTGCTTGTATGTTTGTGTTTTTGTGCGACATCATGTTTTCCCCCCTGTGTATCTCTTCTGTGTGTCTGTATGACTGCTAGTGAACCATGGTTCTTTTATAATGATTTTTAGCTATAATTTTAATAATGTCTGTGTATGTTGTGTGTACATGTACATTATACTATATGCAGGGGTTATGTTTATAGGTTTTTTTTCTCATTTAAATAATATAATAAATATCTAACATGATTATGCTGTGCATGCGATGAAAATACTGGCAACTGCTTGAAAATACTGAGAACAGTTGCAAAAGATACTGACAAGCCATTTAGGTATTGGAAGGTCTGCATGTTAACAAAAAAATTCATGCCCTCTAACCGTTTTTAGTTTGGTTGTCCTCTCCACCTGACCCCTCCCTATCCCCCAGCATTTCAGGGCCTTTATTCACCACTGTTATTCTTGCCTTTTGGCATGCTACTAAAGAAGCAGATGCAGCCAAATGCGGTGTTTGCATGCACGAGTTTTCACTCTTTGGTCAGACTCGAACATGCCAGAATACCAGCATGGTTGAACTCAGCACGTGTCAAGTTTTTCTTTTTTCATAGTTCGTCCTGTTTGTCACATTTTCGACAAATATGAAATACATGACATCACACGAGTAATGGTTGGCAATGTTGTCCATATCACGAATTTGTGGTTTCCACGGCAACCAAGTTGTGGAGCTTGCAGCAACTCTGCCTAGGTGAATTCTACCAAAGAACAATTTGTAAAGATTGGCTGTGGAGCACAAAGACCAGCGAAAAAAGGACTTTACTGTTTATTTAATGTAAATATTTTTAACACAAGTTGAGTTGCTCAGACCCTGATTCTTCATGTCAGCTGTAACAAATCATTCACACAAAGACCAGCGAAAAAAGGGCTTTACTTAGTTTATTTAATGTAAATATTTATAACAAGTTGCGTTGCTCAGAACCCGATTCTTCATGTCAGCTGTAACAAATCATTCACATCAAATCGACTACCAACAAATGGAGGGCACAGAGTTCAGTTGCTAGGTGGTGCACAGTGCAGAAGAAATAATAATACACCCAAGATGTTGCTGACGAAAAGGTTTCATGCCGACAATGGTCACGAGTACAACTCGGGAGATTTTTCCATCTTTTTACAGATCTTTTTTTGGGAGATACAGGGATCCACCTCGACATTCATAAGTCTGCTGGGAAAAAAAAAAAATAGAGGCATTTGTAGGTGATGGGGTCGTTTTCGATTTGTGGAAGGAAGATTTTTCCATATTCCCGTTCCATGATGATGGCTTGGAGAGCTTGCAGGTTGCTACATTTTCAACAGCAAAATGTTCCAACTACTGAGAGAGATGAAGCCTTTTTCTTTGAAGCACAGATGATGTTCAGATGAAAATTGTTGATTTTTACCCGGCTTGAAGAAAGCATCAGAATTTTGTTGCAAGACCCAGGGGGGAAAAGCTCATGGTAAAGGTGCACGACTCGATGATTATGATTGAAACAATTGGTCTAGAAAACCACACTGTCAACTGTGCCAAGACTGAAGTACATCTTCAATGGCAAAATAACCGCCAATAAGAAAAGTGATAAAACACACCAGTCTACTAAAACTGAAAAGTTAAAAGCCCTAGAACATTTGCCAAAAATGTCACTCTAAGAGTACACTTTCTCAATGTACCCATCCTGAACAAAAGCTGTCTTCCCCTGAAATACTGAGACCGATTAATTAAAACAGAATGTCATTGTATGTTTTCTTGTCGTCTTAAAGTGTTGCATTCTGCAGCCATGATGTATGGCGGAAAGAAGTGTTAGTAGGGGAAGGGGGTACAAACAGAAATGTTTCCCCTGAAGCTCCCCGAGAGTTGTTGGCCATTGCCCCTACCAACATACAATAACTATTGTGCAAATCGCAATCTGAAAAATAAGTTTTACTACTTTTAGAAAGCTGAGAAACAAGTTCCGTCATTCACAATCTTAGTAACTCTGTCTTCCAGACCATCGTGTAATTGCAAACAGCTCATTTAAAGAAGAAGGAAAAAAGGGGAAAAAAACTTTAAAATAATACAGGATTCAACTACTAGTCAAAAATGTCAGGACCTAAAGGACCTAGAACTGTACTTGGGAGCCTACAGCAGCTCATGGACCCCCGCCATTTTTCTCGATTCAAATAGGAAATTTATTCTCATGTCCGAGTATGCTCCAGCTGTCACTCCTCAAAAAGATGCCAATTAGCGATACAGGAAACCTGTATATACAGAAAAATAAAAAATGAAGAGGAAAAGCAAAGGACCAGCAGTGCATCGTCGTCCTTTTATATTGTATTTCTTTGCAGGAAAAGAAAGGGAAACAAGGCACTTGCTCACTAATGACGACCCACTTCTGAAAAATTGACAATAATTTTAAGTACAAAATCATCAAATTCACTCTGTATAGGATGCGCTCTCATACTGGGCACATAAGTACAACTTTCAGATCAGAACTTGTCACCGGTTATTGTGAACCAGGATAAACAAACACAACTTGGGCAACTAGGCAAGAAAAAGGTAGATCGGGAGATAAAGGGAAATTGGGAAGGGCTGGAACGGATAAAACATGATTGGTTCCAATTCAATTAAGTTTTACTTTTTGAGTTAACGCCACAGAGACTGCTCCAGATTGTTGCAATACGGAGGGGGGGTTGAACCTGAAAAAGACACGGCAAAGACTTGATGGTTTCAGTTAATATCACAGCACAGCCCACCGCACCAAGCCTTTTTCAGGGCTATCAAACTTGCAAAGGAAAAAAGTCATGATCTTGCACAGGCCTGATCATCAAAAAATATATATTCTGAAAGAGAAATAAACACCACATGTGAAACATGTCACGGTAGCTAATGTATTGACGGCAACATGGCAGATATTGTAAGATGTGCTGAGAGCCTTTGATTTCTTCACTCCCAGCAATGACGAAAAAAAAACGAAAACATTTAAAATGCCACAAAACATACATACACAAAACCCAAATGGGCAAACAGATGCTGCAAAATTGCCAAACAAGAATTTTAAATTAATGGTCCACTGTGGACAATGTATGCACATTACTTGGTTTCCATTAAAAAAAAAAAAAGCTATTTGATTTTCATTGAAGTGTAAAAGACAGGAAAACAATCCAAAAAGGCAGAAAAATAGTACACTACAGTACACATGATGAAAATGATTTTAAAAAAGAAAAACAATTGAAAGAGCAAAAAGAGGAAGTTACTGCCTCTGAATTTCCAGATGGCGGGGGAGCTGTTTGTACAACAGGAGCCTCCTGCATCCCAATGACCGAGGGGCAGGGTGGGGGGGATTTGAAAACCAGATCCTGGTAATCTGTAAAGCAGAAAATCAGGCAACATAGCGGGGCCCCACCTCCTCCCGGCATTCCCATGAAGGAACATTATTATTATAGCCAGACTACAGACCTGCAAAGCGGATGAACCAGACAGCGTAACCACTAGCATCCCATTTTGGGGCACAGAATTGCCAAACTGCGGACCTCTGTAAAGCGGATAAAAATGGACAGTTCTAAGTTTTTCAGAATAACAAAAAGGGAACACACACACTCGCATCCACAAAAATATACCCAAAAAATGGTAGTGTAAGGGAAATTACAGAATGGAGAGCTAGTTTCTGCTCTGTATACTGTTGATACAGTCTTCCTGCCTAGTCACCAGATCATGGCAAGATAAGCTGTCGTGTTGGAAATTCAATTAAAAGAAGAAAAAAAGGATTTTCTGAAGCAAAGACAATTATGGGTGATCAACTTGCGCAGATAATTTACAGTAAATGGCAACAAAGACGGGAAGAGGGATAGACTAGAGAAGGGGACAAAAGGAGGGGGAAGGGGGGGATTCCTTGATTCATGCAGTAATATTTCTTGAAAACATGGGATAAATAAGGTCTATATTTCTTGAAAACATGGGATAAATAAGGTCTATTTAGCTTTAACTGCTGATTGCTTCTACAACTACAAAAAAAAAAAAAAAAAAAAGAACTAACTGGCCAGCTGTTGCATGCAAAGCAGTGACTATCCCTTTCAGAGTCGTAAGCAAAGAACAGCAGACCTCAGCTGAGCCACAGCATTACATCTGAATATCCTTTGGAATTAAAAAATGTTCTGTCAAAGCTTGACTTTACTTGAAGCAGAAAACTGCATCAATTTTGTAACCATTCCCCCTTCAATACGATACTGGTTATATACAATGATTTTACCAGCCTGCTTAAATATGATACTGGTTATATGCAATTATCTTACTAGCACCCTTCAATATGATACTGGTTATACACAATTATTGTACAAGTATGAAAAGGCTCTTGGGACTGAAAATAAATAGGAACAGCACCGAGGACTAGGATCAAAGCGATAAAGCATACTACCTGTTCTCAAAAATGACCAGACAGGTAAAATATTTTCAGAATACGTTTCACAGCATGCTTTCAAAAGTCTCAAAGATTAAAGGTTGTTAAAAACGACAGCAAAATAAAAGAGTTTGTTTCTTTATCAAGTTGGAAGACAGTTCAAAATAACATTTGAAATAAATTCAATCTCACTAACGAGCATCATCATTTGCAAACACCTGAATATAGAAGCAACACTGTATTTATATGCCTAAGTATTGCAAAGCAGTTTTTAAAATGGGTATTGCATACAATCATAAAATGTTTTACATTGTGGATCAATTTTTCTGTTTAATAGTTTGTAGCAGTGCAGATGCATCAAAGTAATGTATTCTAGTTCATGGAATGGATACATTCCTGCAGCCATGATGCCTTTCCCAAAAGCCCTGACTGAACAACTTTTTAAAATCTTTATTCCAAACGAACACCATACTCACTACACTTTGAAATCTCCCAAAATTTGGCCATAAAAATCTGCATGATTTGCAAGAAAAAGGAGTCAAGTGATACACATATATTTCAGCATTTGCAAGAAAAAGGAGTCAAGTGATACACATATATTTCAGCACTTTATCCCTAATTGTTGTTACTATTAACTGTCATTACCTTTTTGGTTCTCACCAAAACATAAAAACCATGGAAAACATAAATGAATGCCTCTAAACAGCATTTTGTTCCGTTTTCTCAAGCTTTCTTCAGTAAAACGGAAATTACCCGTCCAGCAGTCAACAACTGGGATTTCATTCACCATCTTCTTTAACTCTTTCATCCCTACAACCCGGTTTTCTGGTTTGCAGAAATCCTACCCTTCCTTCCTGCAGCCCGGAAAACCGGGCAGCACAAAATCCTTCCTGCAGCCCGAAAAATCGGTTCTTGCAGTAAGTGCTTTGAACTTCGCACGAGTCACGTCATCGGTACACGCTCCCGCAGCAGCGAATAGAATAGATGCCAGACGGCCCTTACAGCGCGGGAAAGTGTTCGCCGCTGTATTCTGGCCGGTTTGCTACTGCATATGTGGCAGTTCTCACTTTACACTTCTTTTTTTTCCTCTAAATCCAGAAATGAAGGGAATACTCGTACTAAAAAGAATCTAGGAACAAGAGGAAGTAATGGTTCATAGAAAAGTAGGAATGAAAGGGTTAAGAGAATGGCGTCATGTGGTTCATAACCCAGCCTGCCATGGAGGCCACATAAGGTCTTTAGTCCAAAAGACATCACCAGTCCAGAAGACATCACAGCAGAAAATAAACATTCCTGATTGCACACAGAGAGTCTTTGCAACAATAATAACTAACAATAGATAATGAAAAGTATATGCTGGAAAATCACAGCAAACTGCATACTGAAATATGACTAAAAAATCAAAACGAACCCCCCCCTACCCTCCCCCCCCCCCTCCAAATAAAGCATCAACCACAAACTAACCTGATCAGATCACTCTTTTAAAATGAGCACAGGCACAAAAACAGAAACCCCGGGAGAGAAGAAAAAAAAAGCATGGCTGCATAAAAGCAGTTACCATCAACACCTGTAATGATGCAAAAGCAGGGATTTTTTTTTTTTTTAAGCAAATAAATCCTGTGGGAGGATAAGACAAACAATTCATCCATCATTATGACAACAACTGAGCAAATATTTGTTAACAAAACCAAACATTTCTAAGGGGGTGGGGAGGGGGAGGGGGGCTGGAGTAGATCTTGGGTGTTAAAAGTGTAAACTGATCACTGGAAACCAGCACAAAACCAGTCTTAAACTGTGAGGGCCATTTCATTGCTATAGGCAATGGGAGGCAGTCGGGGCCATTTTGATCTTTTTCTTTCATTTATAACAAAAAATGGTTTTCTAACACCCTAAATTTTCATGCAGAGGTATCCATTTGCTTTGAGACTTTCGCTTACGCAATGAAAACTGAGATTATTATAATAGGCTAAGAGACATTTATAGGAAAGGGCTTAAAAACTATTAAAAAGCCATTTTCGCCAAGCCACCTGTCCGCAAAATAACCCCCTATAATGGCCACTAATGTTATCTTTCCTCCAAAGTTCATTCATATTCCTATCAAATGAATCAGGAAAGCCCGGCAGATTTTAAATGTATATGTATTTCGAAACGCTCAGTTAAGACTGGTTTCGTGGTGGTGGGCCACAAACATCAATTCCTTCACCGACACCATATGGCATGGTTCCGAGTTTCTCAATATAGATTCAGAATAAAAAGAAGGAAAAAAAATTAAGAAAAAGACAGAAAAAAAGTGACATACCTAGAAATAGATCTCAACATAAAGCCTAACTTATCTTAGTAATTTCTTTCGTTTTCTATCTTACTTAATTTGGGTTGTTAGAGATTCCATAATGGATGATACACTTTCACCTACGTCTGTTGATTTGTTAAAAAAAACCCTGCAGAACTGGTTTTAGTCAAACTCAGAAAAAAAGATTATGCCCTTAAACAAATTCATTATCTTGTTGTGAGGATCCGTGACAGCCCTGATGTGGCCCTTTGCGGTCGGCTGGGCTATAAGCAACATTATCTTATCCCGTGACAGTTGTCTACACTCTCCATACTGCTCTTCTAGTTTGACTTGCTTTTACCCTGTTGGCAACATAAATGAAAAGAATACAGAGTGCGTTTTTACTACATAGGCTAAGATCGGACGTCTATCCCATCTAAGTCTACACAACTGACAACAGGCTGCTCATCAATTCCAACCAGTCCGTTTTCAGTGCAGTGATGATTTTTTCCAAACAACTATGGGGTCAGACTCGGTTCGGAAAACTTGTTTCTAAATTTTCAGGGGGTCACAAAAATAATTTGGGGATCACACTGTATAACTGCCTGTAAATGTACTGAAAACAACACGTACACACACACACAACACACACACACAAGCGCACTATGACTGCCTCGCACACGTAAAAACACAGAGAAAGAATTGGATAGAAATGGATAAGAGGTGCTATCATCTAGCTTCATGAAAACATTCCAGATTATGCTAAACATTATCTATTTAGATTCGTGTTCTAATGTTAATAAAGTGTTAGCTAATGTGAATAAGTGTGAACACCTACACTATCAGGATTTTAACAATGAAACTTCATATGTGGGATGCCCTCCGCTATTATCACTCCATGGATGAACCGTAGATTTTGTCTCTGAAAAGCCGAATTACATATGGTTGTCCATGCTGTTCACACTTGGCCGAATCACGAGATCGTGTAGTCCAATCATAGAATTAGGTTGTCTAATGTGATGACTCTTGTTGGTTTTCAACAGAAACGAGTTCTAAAGCGGAAGTTGTTCGTGGACTCAGAACATTCTAAAACGTCGAGGAAAGTTACGTTTTTATCGACTTTGAGGCGGATTGGGGCGAAAGTGCTTCTATGCGACAGGCTGCTCAAAGCTGCAATGCACACAGGATAAAATCATTGCGTCACGGTACATTTTGGTATGTTTTAGTGACGCACTGGACTGAATTCCAGTGCATCAGACAGGATTTTTATGCGTTAGAAACGCACATTTGTACATAAGAATTATCACTGCAGTGTATTGAAAAATGTTTGCTCCACCCATAATATAGGAATGATGGCCTTTTGTATTGCAAACACATCCTGTTGTTAGGTCTCTCTACAGCTGATTTTCCCTGCTGGGTGAAATTCATGAACAGAACCCAGCCTGATTGTGGTTATACATCGAAATTTGTTTATTGGGTGTTTTTTTTTTTTGGGGGGGGGGGGGGGGGGGGGGGGGGGGTTGCAACAAATTTCTTTGTGAGGAATGTGGACTTCTGTCCCTTCAACAGTACATCACACCTATGTAAGGCCTTCATGTCCATTCTCAAAGAAAAAGTCTATTCACAATAATAACATGTATGACAAACATAGACAAATACAAACCGGTAACAGGTTGATTGGCGGATAGAGATTTCGTTGGTATATCTTTAAGAACTGTTTGCCTTGTACACTTTCATGATTGTCGGTGCTGAGTATCGCACATTTTTAGCCTGAAATTCAACAAATGGGGAATATCACTTACAGAGGGATGCCAAGCATCATCCGGACTATCACAACGCCCAGGACACCCAAGGATGATTATCATTCTGTTGTCCAGAGAGCAACAAAGTGTTCTGGTGAGGCTCCGCATTGGGCACAACAGACTTAACAGTCACTTGTGCCGAAAGCTCAAGGTGGTGCCTTCTCCAGTCTGTCCTTGTGGGCAGGGAGAACAGTCAGCGCAGTATGCGCTCCAAAAATGCCCAATGCATGAACAGCCAAGGAGAGAAGGGTGGTACCAACAGAGACAGCTCTGATGACGAAGCTCTAGGGCAGGCTACAAGAGCTGGAGAAAACGGCACTATCCATCTCGAGGACCGGACTGACCGTGTAGACCAAGGCGTACGCAAAGAAGAACAAATGGAGAGCAAACTGTTGTCATCTACATTCGAGAATAAAATTTTTGAAAAAGACAACAAGAAAACATGCAAGCACAGATCTGCTATCAATTTATGTACATGTACAGAGCAAGCCGGAACCAGAGGAATCACAGTAGCAGGCTTGTCCATGCCCTAGATCCAAATCATGCCGACATGATTTCACACATAGGAAACACAGTGGACCAGAGTCATTCATTCCACGGAATCCGGCATGGATGAAGGTCACAGGTCAAAGCTATTTCTTCACCACGGTGACCTGGGCTGTTGCGCCTTGGGGATACGGTGATGACTGAAACATAAATACACACAGACAAAATGAACGTCGCTGCTGTAAAGTCCACTAGCACCATTTCCCCCACACCCTCTCTCTTCACCTCGCTATTCTTTTCTTTAAAATATGATCAGTTTCCATCATGACTACTGCTCTCTCTCTCTCTCTCTTTCCCTCTCTTTCTCTCAGTGTTGTTGTTGTTGTTGTTGTTGTCGTACCCTGGCTAAAAGACTCCAGGGATCATCCGAACAGCCGAAGTATTTGAACACTATGGCACAAATGCATCAGCTGGGGATGAGAACATTACGTGTGTGACCGTTTTTGATTACCCCGCCACATGGGCAGCCACACTCCGACTTCGGGGATTTGGGAGACTGATAATGTTATGCTAGGAGCTTGTCACGACTGAAGACAATCCCCACATAACTATGCAGAGCATAACAACATTTTGATGTAGCCTTGGTGTTCTGGCCTATGTCAATTGGTCTGACACAGCCTTAAGCCAAGGCGTTTTCTCTCAGTGTCATGACATACAATTATACAGCCAACACGCACACACACACACACACACACACACACACACATCTAGTCATAAGAAACGCTACAAATAAAGACATTTCATTCAGTGTACTGCACACCACTGATAAAAATATCAACCTTCCATGCACATCCCAAACCAAGTTTGTGAGCAAAACCTGACGCACACAGTAAACAAAGGTAAAACAACTCGAAACGTGTACTTTGGGAAAACCTAACATTGGAAACATGTACTTAACGAAACAATCCCTATCCTGTCCACGATACTCCTAACACTGACACTACATGATCCCTATCCTGTCCACGATACTCCTAACACTGACACTACATGAAGACAAACAGCACCGGTGAAAAGACGAAGCAGAGGGGCAACCCACCAGGAGGTGAACACCAAACTGGGCATGCTGCTCACGCCCACAGGCCAGGGCAGGTTTGAGTTGCCCATCGGGAAGAATGCCCACGTGACGACCCTCTCCTTCATCGATTCCAGCAGCACGAAGTTCTGCATCAAGGTCAGCTGCCACTTGGTCTCCACCCCGTGCATGGCTCCTGGTTGCTGAAACCCACACATGTCTTCAGTCAGTCCTGAATGATTCTGTCCATCACAGCCTGGACATACAAAACCAGTGTTGGGACATAGTTCCTTCAAAATGAGCTCCAAGCTCGGCTAAGCTGTAGTTTGTAGTCCTTTTTCTATTGATCAATCAGCAACACTATGAACAGGAACTGTTCCAATTTCAACACGTGATACGGTACTGACAGAGTTCATACTGACAGAGTTCATGTCCTTTCAAGTTGCTAAGGGAGAAAAGGATACTATAGACATTTTCGTTTTCATCCAACTACCAACCGAACTTGGGGACAAGGTAATCCAAACACAACCTTCGACACTGTAATGACAAAGTTCACATCCTTTCAATTTGTTAAGGGAGAAAAGGATACTACAGACAATTTCATTTTGATCCATCCACCCACCGAACTCGAGGACAGGGCAATCAGTTGTGCAAAGTGTTACCAATGCATAAATTTACTGTAGAAAGCTGGTTAAAACCACTGCCTGATCTCACCACTACTCACCATAGTCACCAGTGTGGTATATCCATTCACCACTGTCAGATAGTTGTTGTTGTTGTGAAGACGAACCTGGTTGTTTCCCTCGTTCACCACTGTCCAGGCAGCTGCAACCAGACCACAGGCACACGAACTGTTCAATGTTCAACTATTCCATTCACTTTCTTTCCTCCTGTCTCTTCTGTGTTACCTACGTGGTACTGCACCCATGCCACGCTTTCTGGCCACAGCCACAGCCTAGCCTGTCCCATCAAAGTTCCCGCACTGGTAATCCAATGGTAAGCAATCAATGGTCCAGTTGACATGTGGCAGCCCACCAGTCACTTCGTCTGTGTTCAGTAGCACCTTTCCTCATCCAACATACACAGGGCAATACTTGCTAAGCCACCGCCTACTTGACTTGATCTTTTTGAGTTCCAGAAATACGCATCTTTGAAAGGAAAGAATCTTTCGTTGGCAGGACGTTCACGGTAAAGTCTATTGAACTGACGTAACAACATGCCTCGGAATGAGAATCCATGATTTTTACTGCATCTGAAACCAAGTCTGTGGCCAGCGCTATGCCCTGAAGCTTGTGCCCGAGGTCCGCTTCTTTTATTTCTCAAATTGCCAAACAATTTTGCTCACCCCATCTTAATTTACATACTTTTGACAGTTCCTTTCTTTGTTTTCAAACACTTGCCTGAAATACTACTGTGTAAATATAGCATGAAATACTAATTTCCCTGGGATCAATTGCGACTGTTGCTATCGATTCTATGATGAAAGTTGAAGCATTTACAACAGCTGAGATTCACCTTTAATGTCATTTGAAATTTACGTCTGCACTTGTACGTCTGCTGCTCATGTGCACTGGACTGACAAGCACACTGAACACGTTCAATGCACTGAACCAAGTTGACAAGGACACTGCATTGAAGCCAAACCATAAATACGCTCGCTGACATGGTTGCCCAGACTGAATTTTCGCCTCACATGCAGTGCTTCAAAACAGAAAATACCCTGATCAAAATTTTACAAAATATACCGCCTTTCAGTCGGAAAATGCTTTGTATTAACCCTCTTCAGTATGCACTTACCTGTGCTTACTTACGCCGAAAACCTACGGCAAGAGAAGCAACTTCATAATTTGAACATGGTTACCCAATTTAAAAATTATAATTTAAAAGAGAGGAAAGGAAATAATGAAATGAAAATAATTCTTAAAATTCCTACAGATGTATATGTTGCTATATGATAAGTTTGAAAAATGTCACAAGAACCAGTTATTCGGGAGAAAAAGAATCTTCTTCTTCAGACCTTTCTTCTGAATCGTTGTTCATCATATCTATAACGTCATCCCAATCGAAATCTAGATCACTCTCAGGTTCATTACCCTGCACTTTCACTAAGTCTTATGCCGTAAATCCTACAAATCAGCTCATCTTCATCACTACATCCCATGATAGAATGCCAGAAATCAAGGTTAGCCGTGGTGAAAAACAGCACTTCGACCACAAAACTTTTTTAAAAACATAACTCAAGAACTATGGCACGAATTGAGTTGCGGTTTGTTGCAACGGAAGTAGATTGTAAAACGAAAAAGAAAGTCATGTTTTCGCAAGACTTCCTTTTCTACAAGAAACATGGTGGAGCCCTTTGTTGCCACGTGTTTTACCCGGCGTTGGCAGGCGCTCGGCCTTTTGGCGGTGTGATTTCCGGTTAGGCGCTAGCGGGCACTTGCTTGTCAAGAGAGTTAAACTTAAGTTTGCTCCCACACACTCACTGTGAAACGCCCCAGGCCCCACAGGTCCGTTGCCATCCAGTACCAGCTGTCCAGTCTTCCCATCATGATCTGCAGGGACTTTCCCGACGTCCTCGACACCAGCTGGATCACGTTGCCAGTCTGGAACAGCGACTGCACAGAAAAACAGACACAAAATGAGCAAGGTGCAGTGGTCGGTGCCACAGGCACAGGGAGGGTCAGGAGTTCGAGTCCCATCATGCATTTTACCTAGGATTTTTTCAGTCTCAGCTGACTTCTTTCAAAAGTTTGGTGTGCTCACACTGGGAGACCGAAACACAGTTGAATTTCACCACAGATGTATCACCGACAGCCTTCTTCAAATTTCTTGACCAACACTGCAGGTGTTTTGCATCTCACAGGCTTAGACAACCATGGATATACTGAGAAAGGAAGCACAGAGTACAGTCCTGCCAGGTGGTCTCAGACCACAAAGGAATCTAGACGTATCACCTCCGTCTTCATGGATCAACGCATGAAAAGTTCTCATATTGTGTCAGTTCATCCCCTGCCTTCGTGGTGGCCTCGGTTTTGTTGACCTCCCTCCACCCACGTGCATGAAGACTCAGTCTCCAGTGTGACAAACTAATGGACACTATCTGTGGATGGATGTGACAACACATTGAACAACCCTTCAGAGGAAGACACACCCACCTATGTTGGCTCTGCATCTAAGCAATAATTACTGTCATCAATAGGGGGGTAAGCTGGTGGTGTGCAGCCTATGCTGAATCAGAACAGACAACACTGGACGCTACCAAAATGACCCAGCAGGTGCACAGTGTCATCTCTAATGCATTACCTCAAGATGATTAATACTGACTGCTCCCTGCAACACTACCAGTGCCGGGCCTGTAACTGGACATACTGAAGTGTGGCTGTGCGTGGGGAGACTAGAAGGAGCAACATGGAAGTAACGCCACTAAGGGAGAGGATGGGACAGAGGGAGAGGATGGATGATGGGGAACAGGGTGTTCTGACCCAAAAAAAAAAAAAAAAAAAAAAAATTTCTAAACAGTATCTACAAAAATGGATGGAAACCCTGAGCATTTAAGCCACTCCAAGGTCCGATGATGGTTATGTCGCCTCTCATTTGTCAACTGCCATGCTATGTTCTTGTTTTTTTTTTTCTTTCAGAAGTTCAACACACCGCACCTGCAGACATCAACATTTCAGTCACAGGAAGTCCTCTTCCTACTGACGCTACAAACCATGGCCTGTACACCTGGAGCAACACCTACCCAGCTGACCCGATTCTGAAATCAACTCACCATGCAACACTGCAAACTGGGGATGAAGTGGATGATTCTGACAGCACACCAATTTTCAACCTCTTCAAGCAAACAAAATACCATAATTCTGACCTTTGAAACAAACATGTTCAAAAGGAGAAAAGACTGCATTACTGTATGAACTTAAAGTGTCTGTCAACTTCAGGTATTCTGAGAACATTAATTCTTTTAAATTGGGGAGGACAAATCAGGTCACCTGAGGGGATTTCTGATGTTGTGCGCCTGCAAGATGCTGCACAAGTGAACGAGACTGTGTGTTTTCTTTCTGTTGGTTTTTTGTTTTGTTTGTTTGTTTTTAGGGGGAGTCTTTTTGTTTGTTACAAGAATTTCTTGCCTGCATGGCGACAGTCCTAAAAGACCACTACATAGCAGCCGGGCTCTCATAAAAGCGTAATCTGTCACAAGAAGCGTTTCGCCCTTCACGACACTGACTCAACCAAACTGTCTCTGTCAACTTTGATGAAGATCAAAGCCAGACAACGGGCCCATACCAATGATCCCTGTTAATGTTACACCTGTGGGTAGGAGGATTAACATCATTCTGTTCATAACTGACAGACGACTGATGCTAATGCTACACCTGTGGGTAGCAGGATTAACATCATTCTGTTCATAACTGACAGACGACTGATGCTAATGCTACACCTGTGGGTAGCAGGATTAACATCATTCTGTTCATAACTGACAGACGACTGATGCTAATGCTACACCTGTGGTAGCAGGATTAACATCATTCTGTTCATAACTGACAGACGACTGATGCTAATGCTACACCTGTGGGTAGCAGGATTAACATCATTCTGTTCATAACTGACAGACGACTGACCAGCACAGGGTTCTGGGCGGAGGTGTCCACAGCCTCGTTGATCTTGTTCCCCAGGTAGTCGATTTCCTTTCCGATCTGGTTCCCCACCGAGTTGACCTCTTTCATCAGCGACCCAAAGAAGCCTCTCTGGAACAGACACACATACACCACATGCGCACACACGAATGCACACGCACAAACAAGCACGCACAATGCATACACACACAGACACATGCACACACACACACACATATGCACGATGCATGTACACACACGCGTACTCACAGACGTAAACACACACACACATATACACACACGCACATGCACACACATACACACAGGCATTATACATAACTGAAAAGACACTTGGGAGACCGTACGTCTCCACCAGACTGGACTTTGCTCTTAACTTCAATCAATCCCGATTCAAATCCACGGCATATTCGATATATCTCCAACACTGTCAAAGACACTCTACACTTCTTATGCCTAACTGAATCCTTGTTGTCTTAGCTACGCTTTGGTGAAATTTGCAAGTTTCTAGCTCAGTATGTTGTTGTGCGGAAACTGAATACCCCCACCTGCACTCTTAAAACAGGGCTTAAAATGGTCTATCCAAAAATCAGAGGAAAATTTCTGAAGTGGCGAAGCCACGAATGCGTGCCTGCGAAGCAGGCACGCCCTGCTAGGGGGGTCTGGGGGCATGCCCCCCCAGAAAATTTTGAAAATCTAGAACAAAATCTGTGCACTCTGGCTCATTCTGAGCCCTATTTTTGGGAAAAAAATTGCACAGAAAAAGTGCAAGATTTAATGCAGGAAAGGTACATCCATACAGATATTCAATCCACTGTCAAAGACAAGACAAAGGTCTTAAACATCTAAATCTAAAATGATATTTATATCAACACATTTCATGTGAAAAGAGCATAAAAAAGACCAACAGTTATCAAGACAAAACAAAATGGTTATTGGTGGAGACACAGTTATCAAAATTCAAAACTCACGTTTGGAATGTGGAACTAAGCAATCTGAGAGGGGCTGGTTCTGTCGCCTCTTACGAACAAGCACAGCCAAGCTGCAGAAATATTCTTTCCCTTCCCCTTGTCTGCAGGGGAAAGCTGCGATCGCGGTGTCTCTTTGTGACAAGATGCTCTTTCAGTGCGACGATCCCGCGGAAAGTGTAGACGATGTCTGTGGTGCACAGTACACATCTTGCACTGCCTGGCACGTCAACCTTTCGAATATGTTGACCGATCCGCTCGAATTCATCGGGATCTGACCTCACTTTCACGGACTTTAAAGTCCACTCCCACCTCCATTTGTTTTTGATCCCGCTTTCGTCAAACTTCTCTCCACGTTCGATGATTCTCACAGTCGCCATCTTGATAGATTAGGCGCCTAAAGCTACCGGTGCGAAATGGCTGTTTGCGACTTTGAACCGAATACGAATCAGAACCATATGCGAATGCGGACGCGTTTGGGGCGTTTTAGATCGGGTTTCTTTCCCCCGAGGAAATCGATTTTTTTTCCCGAGGAATTTTTTGGCTTCCCGAGGAATTTCTCGGATCCGAGGAGGATTTTAAGCCCTGTTAAAAACATAATTTGGGCTGAACATTTCATCTTAAATGCTACACAACATATGCAGACTTCAACCTCTTTGAGTTCGGAATCATTAGCTTGGTAACCATGTGCAAACGGGCTTCATGAGAAATCATTGGCCACATACTTGGTTTTACTTCTGATTTAAAAGCAATACAAGAGAAGACTGCTTTCCCTTTGACCTTGGTTATTGATTATGAATTCACTAGCCAATCAGCTGGTGTTTTAACCAGCTGAGTGAAAGCAAAATGATTGGTGCTTACTACACTCTGCTGAATTTTCTTCTTTTTTTTTTTTTCCTTCAATCACATATAACAAATTCTTTGATAACATTCATCATCCTCACTGCATCAAAATCTGACATGCAAAAAAAAACCCAAAGTAATCACATACACTTCTTCAGAATTGCACACTGACAATGGTACCAATAATAAGTAACAGATTCTGATGACCTATTACCAGAATGTAATCAAAATTATTCATTCCAAAGTCATGAATATAAACATGCAAAAAACACTTGTAATTCTTCTCTTTCAATCACACACACACAAACACACACACACACACACACACACACACACACACACACACACACACACACACACATACACTCCAGAACACAACCCTTTCTGAGCTTAACCCCAATGCTCATGCTCTAAACACTGTCAGTATTTACCGCTGGTTTATGAACCACAGTGGTCTGTGGCGTACCTTGCACCACCACTGTCGTGTGCTGAAAAATCAATCACACAAAACTGAAGTGAAAAAGCAAACCGAGAAATCTTTAACCAATCAAAAACATACAAACAAGTAGTATACAGTCTGTCACACCTCTCATTCTCACTTTGTCAATCAAAATCTTCTATTCTTATGTCCAGTGCTTTGTTTACCAATAAAAAAAAAAAAAAAAACAAACAATGTACAGTCTGTCACTCTCTCATTCTCACTCTCTCAATCAAAATCTTCTCTTTCTATGTCCAGTTCTTTGAACCCTCCTCTGTTAGATCAACCTCAAACAATCCTGGATGTTCTCAGAACCAAGGAGAACATTCTGAGTCACCATAAAAAGAAAAAAAAAGAGAAAGAAAGAAAAGAAAAGAAAAAGAAACCAAAAAATATCTAAATGAAAACTCAGGAGATCAAAGACCTCTGCCAAGTCCTCTGCAAAAAAAATTCTGGATCGGCCTTTTGATCTGGATTCAAACCAGAATTCAATACGCTCATCCCAGGGCCACATTCTGTCCATCCACCTGGTTTTGTTAAAATCAGTTCCATCATTTTTGCCTGATCTTGCTTGTGAACAGACCAACCAACCAACCAGCCAACCAACCAGCCAACAGACGCAAGCAGAAATATAACCCCACTGACGGGGCTAAAAAAGAAAGCTTTTTCCCTTCAATATTTAAATTTTACAAAGACAGATTTCTTTGGTGGCAGTTCTCAAAAGGCAACACAAATGAACTGCATACAAGTACTCGTGCAAAAGAAACATCACATATATATACACTGATTAAACACACATAACTTTGAAACATACACATACATGTACTCATGCAAAAGGAACATCACATATATATGCAAACACTGATTAAACACACATAACTTTGAAACATACACATGTTACATCACTGCTCAACAAACTTAACAATAATTATGTTATGAGTGCCACAAAAGTACTGAAGTTCTCAGGATCATGAGATTATGATAAATGAATTAACAACTGAATATGCAGATACACAGCTGCCAACCACTAGAAATTTCTCCTCAGTTTCTGAAATTTCAAACAGCACATGCAATTACTATTTTCTTTAATATTTTTTTTCTGACCATCTTAGGCTAAAAAACAAGATGAATAAATAAAACTGGAAAAAAAAAAGAAAAACAACACAGAAGGTTGTCTTTGGTCCATGTATTCCAAACTAAATACATCAGTATCTATATATATATATGTGAACACTCTTTTTATCTCGCATGAAACTGGGTTGCACCCACTGATGACCATCAACATGATCTCAGCAACGATATCATGATCCTTTCCCCTGACCCCTGAACCCCATTTGGAGAAGGTTGGCAACTATGCAA
>CM031628.1:32404720-32420645 GCA_018398815.1 Conus ventricosus
TTAAAGGTTCAATTAGAGTTGGAGAAAGTGAGAATACAAAGGGAGACCACCGAGGATGGTAGCTCACTTTCCAGTGACTCTGTGCGCAGCTATGCTCCCCGACCCAAGTTGCCAAAATTCTCTGAAGGAACCGATTCGATTGATGCATACATCAGTCGTTTCGAAACGTTTGCGACCAGTCAGGGTTGGCCTTCAGAAGAGTGGGCAGTCATTTTGTCAGCGCTATTGACGGGGAAGGCATTGCAGATTTTCACTGCGTTACCAGCAGAACAACAGTCTGATTTTGGTGCTGTGAAGGAGTCTTTAATGAAGGGATTTGACCTCACAGAGGAAGGATTCAGGAAGAAATTTCGTTCAGCTAGATTACAAGCAGGTGAAACGTACACTCAGTTTGGTGCACGTCTAGATCACTATTTTGAGAAGTGGTTAGAGTTGAGTGGTACGAAAAAGGAGTTCGCTGAATTGAAAGAGCTAGTTATGAAAGAACAGATTTTGTCAGGTTGCGGCCCTGAGTTAACCATACATTTGAAAGAGAGACAGCCAGAGACAGCAGGAGAGTTGTTGAAGTTCGCAGAAGTGTTTTAGAGAGGCACGTTTGGGCACTAAGGTGCAGGAGAAACAGGTGCCAGGCACAGGGGAGAAGAGTGCAAGGAGACTAGGAGAGTTTTCTGCAAAGTCTGCAAACCCAGTGGTGGGGCAGAAGGAGGGCAAAGGGACATTAGGTGTTTCATTTGTCACAAGAAGGGACATGTGGCGAGGGATTGTCGCATGAGGTTCCAGAAGGCAGCAGCCTTGCAAGAGGTGGATAAGGGGTCGTCAGGGGAAACGACCTGCAGTGGAACCAAAAGGGATTCAGTCTGAAGAGGGTGGAGTGCAGCCTATGGCTAGCACTGGACAGCAGTCAGTGTCAGGGATGGAGGGCACTAGGCTGAGTGGTTCGTTACCAGTGGAAGAAAGGGTGGATTGGCCAGCAGAGGGTTGAAAGTGTTACGAGACACTGGTTGTTCATGCGGGGAGTAGTACGAACAACGCTGGTCGAGAAAGGGATTTGACAGGGCAAATCCAGACCTGTACTCTAATCGATGGCACTGTGAGGGAGTTTCCAGTTGCTAAGATAGAAGTACGTACCCCTTACTTCTCAGGCGAGTTGTCTGCCTTGGTGATGGAGAAACCCCTTCATGATTTGATCATTGGAAATATTCCAGGTGCAAGGGATCCAGGGGATCCTGAGTTGTTGACTGCTACAGGGGCAGCAGTTCAAACACGGAGCAAGAAGGAGGGAAAGGTTGATAAACCGTTAGTCGTTCCAGCAAGGAAGTCAGGCATAGATGTGTCGCCTGATGAGTTTAGGGCAGCGCAGGAACAAGACCCTTCGCTCGTGAAGTCTTGGGAGTTGGCAAGAGGTGGAGAGAAACAGGAGGTTAGAGGAGGTGAGACAGAATTTCTTGTGAAAGGCGGGCTGTTGTCCCGAGTGTTCACCAAGGGGGAAAGGGACAGGTAAGGTGACCACTCAGTTAGAGGTACCAGCAGGTTATCGTGACACTGTCATGTCAGTGGGTCACGAGTCGCTCATGGGGGTCATCTCGGCACCAGCAAAACGGCTGACCGAATCTTTGATGACTTTCATTGGCCAGGAGCAATGGCAGACATAAAACGTTTCTGCATGTCATGTGACGTGTGTCAAAGGTCAGCCACAAGAGGGGTGAAGAGGAAGCACCTCTTAAACATCCCCCTTTAATTGACACACCGTTCAGGAGAGTGGCTGTTGATCTGATTGGCCCAATCTCGCCCTTTTCCCAAAGGTGGGCACAGGTATGAGACATGCAAGGTTGCAAAGGAAAGTTTGCAGGAGGTTTAGGGTCGTTCAGAAGAAGCAATATGACAGGAAGGTGAGGAAGCAATTCCTCAAGGTGGAGATCAAGTCCTGTTACTGCTTCCCACGGATCACAACAAGCTGCTGATGCATTGGAAGGGACCATTCACCATCATTGAAAAGGTTTAGATCAGGACTACCGAATCGATGTGAATGGGAAATCAAAACTGTTCCATGCAAATTTGCTCCGCAAATATATTCAGCGTGAGACTCAGCACATAGGCGCAGCAGCAATCATTGATGGAGGTGAAGGAGACCCAGCAGAAGAAGGGGGGATTTTGTTGCCTGAGTTTCCAGGGGAAGAGTCATACAGGGATGTGTCACTGTATGAAGGGCTAGACAGTAGGAGACAGGAGGAAGTTAGGGGCTCCTGGAACAGTATAGGGCGTCCCTGACTGACAAACCAGGCAGGACAACTCTAGAGACCATGTACGGTGGAGTTAACATCACAGAAACCCGTACATGTGAAAGCCTACCCCATCCCATATGCCACCAAGCAAAGTGATCGAGGAGGAGGTAGAAAAGATGTTGGACCTTGGGGTGATCGAACCGTCCAAATCATCATATAGTGCACCCGTCGTCTTAGTGAGGAAAAAGTCAGGTGAGCATCGATTCTGTGTCGACTATAGACGTCTGAACAGTGTCACCAAGGTCGATGCAGAGGTCATACCGAACATGGAAGACCTGTTCGCTCAGATCGCCACAAGCAAGAGCCAGTATTTCACCAGGATAGAGATCTGAGCAAGGGTTACTGGCAATAGCCCTGAGTGAGGACTCAAAGGGAAGTCACAGCATTCTCCACTCCTATGGGGCTATACCAGTGGCGAGTACTCCCTTTTGGGATGGTCAACGCACCTGCAGTCTTCTCTCGGATGATGAGGAAGCTATTGACGGGATTGGAAGGTGTTGTGAATTTCATGGATGACATTCTGATAGCATCCGAGACATGGGAGGAGCATATGAGGCAGCTAGGAGCAGTTTTAGAGAGGTTGAGACAAGCCAATCTCACAGCCAGACCAACAAAGTGCCAGGTTGGTTTTCCAAGCCTGGAGTTCCTAGGTTTTGTTGTCGGAGGCGACACAAAGCAGCCAGAAAGAGGAAAGGTGGAGAAGATGATGAATTCAGAGAGACCAAAGACCAAAAAAGAAGTCAGGAGTCTGCTAGGTTTTATTGGGTTCTATAGGGAGTTTGTCCCAAATTTTGCTGCAATCAGAGTCCTCTCAGTGATTTGGTCAAGGCAGGGAAACCGGCAGTGGTCGAATGGTCAGACGCTGCAGAGCAAGCACTGCAGACGGTGTTGGAAAGACTAGGTTCCGCCCCATCTTGAAGCTACCAGATATGTCCAAACCATTTTTGTTGCGGACAGATGCATCAGGTGGTGGGATAGGTGCAGTATTGTTGCAGGAGCATGAAGAGGTCGAGTTTCCTGTGAGATATGCTAGCAGGAAGTTGACAAAGTGTGAGAAGGGTACGCAACGGTGGAGAAGGAGTGTTAGCTGTCGTGTGGGCCGTGCAGAAGATCCACAAATACTTGTATGGGAAAGAGTTCGTGATAGAGACAGATCACCAACCACTCAAATTCCTGCAGGAGGCACAGCTGAAAAAACAGCAGGGTTCTGCGTTGGGCAATGGCACTGCAGCCCCACAGGTATCGAGTGCAGTACATCCCAGGTCGACAGAAAGTCGGAGCTGATATTTAAGCCGTGTAGTCTAGCAAGCTGCAACTCAGAGGAAGTCAGTCATATCCGGGGTGCTTTGTTGATAATATGTGTTGATGACAGTTATGTTGATTGGATATGGGTCCATTCCCAGTTGGCTATGGTTCATATTATTTTGTTGTGAGACTTGTTCATATTTTCTTTGTGAGACTTGTTCATGTGAATGTAGTTATGCTTGGAGCATACAGTCCGCTTGTGTTTGTGATGCATTATTTGCAATAAGTGAGGATGGAGATTCCTCAGTGAAGTGTCATGGATCGTGATCATATTATATTGTGCTTTTCATAAGAATTGTGAGAGAAGATATGGCAAATCCGCAGGTAGGGGAATCGCATAAGTGCGCACAGAGGTCGTTATAAAATGAGTTGAAATAACGCAAGAGCGCACGTCAATGATAACTCATTGGAGTGGTATTCACTAATGATGTATTTATAACTTATAAACCGTTGGTTGTAAAGTATTTTAAAACTTTGCACGTGTAGCTGTGTGTCAGCAAATTCGGTTGTTGTTTTTTGTACCGTTGTTTGAGACAATGCGGAGCATGGTCTTTTGCAAGGGGGAAATTGTCACGGACAAAAAAATGAAACAACCCAACTTGGGGAGTCGCCAGCCAATTTGTTCGGACATAAGCTTCAACTCAAACATTCTAGGCGTCAGATAGACGGGCCATGGGTCGGGTCCGGCCAATTAAGCTTAGCGGAGAGGCTTCAGGAAGACGGTCTGTCCGGCTATACGGGCTAAGCAGCTTTGACCCATGCCTCGATGTCTAGCGAGACGAGTCGTAGCGCCTGGCTCAGACTCATCTGGCCAATTTACACTGACCCTGCCCACGACTTAAGCCCCACGGCGCCAGTTAAGTAGGGAAGGGGGGAAGGTAGTGTGTGGTGGGGGTGAAATCTAGCTAATCAATTAAATGACCAATTGACCACCACAGAGAGTAAAAGGTTGTAGGCGTGACTGTCATGATTTGAATATCCAATGGAATTAGAGGGAGATAACTTCGGGTAAAAATACTGACCAATGGTACTCGCCCTTGTTGGACAGATCGGAACACAATAAGAGGGATGAGAGAGTGAGGAACGGGAGAACGAGGGGAGAACGAACAGAGAGACAGAGAGGGGAGAGGTCTGAGTGTAATCTCTGAGGAGAGAAAAGCAGAGAGATGAGGGGAGGAGAGAAGAGAAAACCCAAGTTGAGAGATTAGCATGAGATAGTCTGCAGAGGAAGGACTGAGGAGAGATGTGGAGAGAGAGAGAGAGTTGCTAACTAATGAAGAAGAAAAGAAAGAAAAGAAAAAAAAAAAGAAAAAAAAAGCAACCATGTCCATTTGATAAGAGCAGACTAGAAGAGAGAGGAGAGTGCAATGCTTAATGCAGGAAGAAGAAAGGAGAACAGATCGATGTTTATAGTCACTGTTCTATCCTCACTGGGGTTCGACCTCATACTTGGCCAGCGCCACTTTCATCAGCAGTCCAGCTGACCGGTGCCAGCAGTCCAGCTTGACCGGTGCAAGTAGACCAACACCAGTGCCAGCAGTTGTGCCGTGTTTTGAAAGTGACAGTGAAAAGAAAAAAAAAAAGAAAAGAAAAGAGGGCAGTGATTCGTGAATAGTTAAGATCACCCGGCCAGGTAAAGTAGAAATCTATTTATACCCCGGGTTAGTTAATGATGTTTTAGATAAATGATTTTGTGAAGTTCAGGAAAGAGAGAATGTTTTATTTCATTTGATTCCATATGCATTGATGTTTCGTTCTATGAACATGTGTAGTAAATGTTATAGACTTTACTAGTGGTTTGATGTGACGAATGCATGATATATGAATGAGATCGTAAGCAAGCTGTGAGTGTGTTTGGGCTGTGCGCTAGTCCTTCCTCCATCGACATCACCAGAGGTTGACACTCTCTCTCTTTAATATCACAGATGTGAACAGACGTAAAACTGAAGTACTACTGCATACACACACACACACACACACACACACGCACACGCACACACACACACACACACACACACACACACATTGTCAGTGTTGAGAATCGTCGTGCAGCGAGTTGTCACATTAAGTGTCCGGAAACCCGTGCATTTCCGTACCCCCTGCAGCCGCTGCTATTTTGAAAAAGGAAAGATGGGTTAGAAGAACAGAACAGAACAGAAAAAAAGCAGTTAGGGAAAGTAATACCATCAAGATGCGATGAAAGAAAAAAAAAATGAACACCAAAAAAAAGAAAGTGGAAAGAACATGAGTCGAACGACTGAGGGATTGTAAAGGAAAACTGTCGTTCAATCTATTGTCTTCACTAGAACGTGGATTAGTAGATAGCCTTTTTTATTCAAACTTCATAATGAGCAATTTGTTTCACAAATTTGTTTCTTCGATTTTGTTCATTCAGTGGTGACGGTAGAAGAGGATTTTAAATCCCGTCTGTTATCCTGTTTTCTGTTCACAAGTGTTAAAATTAACAAGAAAGGAGCGGGAGGAGTTGTTTGTTTGTTTGATAAATAATGACTTTATCCCTTTTATATTTCAACATCAGTGTGGTCAAGACAAAGGGCAAGTGGTTCTTGATTGATAAGATCTTTTTGTAGAAAGAGAGGGGTTAGTTACCGCCAAGAACGCAGACAAGCATAGTACAGGATTTGTCCTGTACTCTGTCTGTGTCCTTGGCGGTAACTAACCCCCTCTCTTTCTAAATTTTGCTTCAGTTTCCGCCCTCAGTCACTCCGTTTTGAAACTTGATAGATCTTCGTTTGACTTTGATAAAACCATGAATCATGTCGGTTTATTTTAAAGAATTCTCTCGTCGTTAGTAACAAAGTGACGCAGGTGTTTTTTGTTTTTGTTTTCTTTTTGCGTACGCAAGCTGATACTCCTGCTGACACTCCATGCGTAAGGGAGTGGAGTTTTGTGTGTATAACCGTTTTTCATCCCGCCATTAAGGCAACCATACTCCATCTTCGGGGAAACGTAGGTGTAAGACTAAAAGCAATGCAAAGATGATCGCAATATATATACCCTTCCCTCTTCCTCCCAGTCATTATCCTCCATAATTTCTGTGATGTCTGTTTTATTCACGTGTGAGGTCTAAAGATTGATTGCATTTCTTGTTTCGGTTGAACTGAAAGCAAGTTAAAACTAGAATGTTCCCCTCAGACAGCTCGAATAAACTGAAAAAGCAAGCTTGAAGACAGTTCGCGAGCTGCAATAGTGGCGTGTGACCAGCCTGTAGCCCTTTCACCTTCGGTGCGTTACGCCACACATCGTGAGACCGAGTAGAGTCAATGTGCTTGTTAGAAGCCTTTTTACCCGAACACCTTACACGTCACGTGACCACGTCACTACGAGACCTATAGGCCTATAATTGGCTCAACCACATGTTTCAGCACGTTTAGAAAAGTGGATTTCTACGTCATACGAAGCTTGATATTCACACGATAAGATGGAACCAACCAGAAAAACAAGGCAAACTTTAAAAAAATTTTTTTTTTTTTTTTAACAGTAGTTCAAGATTGAATAAAATTTGTTATGTGACGTTATGAATGGTTTGGTTATTTGCACATGTACCATCTAGTCAATGTGTATTTTAAAAAAAATTACTCCTTTTTTTATCCCTTTAAATTAGATCCTTTTATACAGTCTCGGACAATCTGACTGTAGATTAGCTGTTCTATTTGTGTTAAAAGTTTCATTAAATGTTATATAAAACGCCAATGAATACGTGATTCACAATTTAATTATCATAAACCCTTGACATTAATTTTCAGTTTTAAAAAGTCCACTTACTCCGCAGCCAAGATAGATAGATAGACAGACAGATAGATAGATATACTGTGCACGAAAAGAAACGTATATTTTTTTTCGCTGAAAATATTAAGGAAAATTTTTACAGAAACATGCCCCGTATAGCAGGGAACTCTGTCCAGTGTGAATAGTCAGACATAATGAATAGACAAAACATGCCCCGTATAGCAGGGAACTCTGTCCAGTGTGAATAGTCAGACATAATGAATAGACAATAACATTAGATTGATGTCTTATTTCTTCTGTGGTTGTAATATTTTAAATGCTAAATGACGCATGAAATGACTGAAATAAAAATATGCGTTTCTTTTTGTGCACAGTATAGATGAATAAAAGCAGTCATGTGCTTTTAAAAAAAAAAAAAAAAAATCAGGATAGACCGCGGTCTACTCAGTGGTGATGAATACTCGATGAATTTAGTTTATAAAGGCAAGGGGGGGGGGGGGGGGGGGGGGGAGAAAAGAAAAGAGAGAAACGAAAAAAAAAACTTGCACACAATTTTTTTTTTTTTTTTTTTTTTAGTGACCGTTTGAATGTAAGCTGGCCCCTTGTCTCCAGCAAGACGTGAGGCAGCTGCGGGAAGCTATATGAAATCTATCGAGATCCGGCAAACCCGTGTGAAACCGTGGAAAATAGTATGAATTATTGGATGCATTGAACTTCAAGGTGTATCTAGCAATTTCAGTTTTGAAATGACATGAAGGAAAAGTAGAGGGAGGAGTGTCTAGTAATTTCAGTTTTGAAATGACATGAAGGAAAAGTAGAGGGAGGAGTGTCCAGTAATTTCAGTTTTGAAATGAAATGAAGAAAAGTAGAGGGAGGAGTGTCTAGTAATTTCAGTTTTGAAATGACATGAAGAAAAGTGGAGGGAGGAGTGTCTAGTAATTTCAGTTTTGAAATGAAATGAAGAAAAGTAGAGGGAGGAGTGTCTAGTAATTTCAGTTTTGAAATGACATGAAGAAAAAGTAGAGGGAGGAGTGTCTAGTAATTTCAGTTTTGAAATGAAATGAAGAAAAGTAGAGGGAGGAGTGTCCAGTAATTTCAGTTTTAAAATGACATGAAGAAAAAGTAGAGGGCGGAGTGTCTAGTAATATCAATTTTGAAATGAAATGAAGAAAAGTAGAGGGAGGAGTGTCTAGTAATTTCAGTTTTAAAATGACATGAAGAAAAGTAGAGGGAGGAGTGTCTAGTAATTTCAGTTTTAAAATGACATGAAGAAAAAGTAGAGGGGCGGAGTGTCTAGTAATTTCAGTTTTGAAATGAAATGAAGAAAAGTAGAGGGAGGAGTGTCTAGTAATTTCAGTTTTAAAATGACATAAAGAAAAGTAGAGGGGGAGTGTCTAGTAATTTCAGTTTTGAAATGAAATGAAGAAAAGTAGAGGGAGGAGTGTCTAGTAATTTCAGTTTTAAAATGACATGAAGAAAAAGTAGAGGGCGGAGTGTCTAGTAATTTCAGTTTTGAAATGAAATGAAGAAAAGTAGAGCGAGGAGTGTCTAGTAATTTCAGTTTTGAAATGACATGAAGAAAAGTGGAGGGAGGAGTGTCTAGTAATTTCAGTTTTGAAATGAAATGAAGACAAGCAGAGGGAGGAGTGTCTAGTAATTTCAGTTTTGAAATGAAATGAAGAAAAGTAGAGGGAGGAGTGTCTAGTAATTTCAGTTTTAAAATGACATGAGAAAAGTAGAGGGAGGAGTGTCTAGTAATTTCAGTTTTAAAATGACATGAAGAAAAAGTTAGGGGGCGGGAGTGTGTCTAGTAATTTCAGTTTTGAAATGAAATGAAGAAAAGTAGAGGGCGGAGTGTCTAGTAATTTCAGTTTTGAAATGACATGAAGAAAAGTAGAGGGAGGAGTGTCTAGTAATTTCAGTTTTAAAATGACATGAAGAAAAGTAGAGGGAGGAGTGTCTAGTAATTTCAGTTTTGAAATGAAATGAAGAAAAGTAGAGGGCGGAGAGTGTCTAGTAATTTTAGTTTTAAAATGACATGAAGAAAAAGTAGAGGGCGGAGTGTCTAGTAATTTCAGTTTTGAAATGGAATGAAGAAAAGTAGAGGGAGGAGTGTCTAGTAATTTCAGTTTTGAAATGACATAAAGAAAAGTAGAGGGGAGGAGTGTCTACAGCAGTGTCAGTTTTAAAATGAAGTGATGTAAAGCAGCGGGAGGAAAAGTTGAGAGGTGCGGTGGGCGGAATGGAGGAGGTGGGGGGGGGGGGGGGGGGGGGGGGGGAGGGGGAGGGGGCTGAGGGCCTTTATAACGCTGTTGTTTAGAGTGCTATGAGCGCGGATAGAGAAGGGGGGTGGCGGGCATGTATTTATAAGTCTTATGTCCCATCCACGCGGTTTTTTGAATTTTTAAACAAATTTGTTAAATACGTTAAAGATGGATTGGAATGCGGATATTTGACGCACAGGCAATTCGATTTAATTCCAAAATTCTATGAAATAAACAATTTGAGAGCAGAGAGAACAATGTATTCTGACTGCACAAAAAGGTTGAATGATTTCGTAAATCTGACTTTTTTTGGTATCCTTTCACGTGTAGTGTGTCCCCCCCCCCCCTCCCCCCCCCCCCCCCCCCCCCCCCCCCCCCCCCCCCCCCCCCCCCCCCCCCCCCCCCACCTTTCTCTCTCTCTCTTTCTATGTCGCCCCCAGATACAACCAATCCTGACATACGCATTTGAGGTGTGGGGTCTATTGGACAACGCCCACGTGGAAAGAGTTCACATTTACGCAATAAAGCGTGTTATGCGCGTACGTTACATGCATCAAATAAAATAGTTTATGGTTGAAAGTGGTCAATATCCTCAGTTTATACGAATTTGTATCAAATCAATTAAATACTGGTTAAGATTAGTTCATTTACCTACACCAGACTCTGTAATCAAGCGTATGAAATGCGTTTGCTACAACACGACACGGGAAAATGTAATTGGGTGACTCGTGTAAAGAAAATACTAACAGAAAATGAAAAATTTAGAAATAGAGTTTGTTTCTTACGCCAATGACATTGACAAACAAAGCACATGACAAGACACGATGCATTTCAACCACTTGGGTCTTCTTCAGGCGAAAAAATAAATCACATTTAACATTTGGGACAGTACAAACAAAGAACGAAAAACGAAAAAAAGGAACGAAAAAAAGGAACGAAAAATGACATTTTTCGTTCCTTTTTTTCGTTTTTCGTTTTTTTTTTTTTTTCGTTTTTCGTTCTTTGTTTGTACTGTCCCAAATGTTAAATGTGATTTATTTTTTCGCCTGAAGAAGACCCAAGTGGTTGAAATGCATCGTGTCTTGTCATGTGCTTTGTTTGTCAATGTCATTGGCGGTAAGAAACAAACTCTATTTCTAAATTTTGCTTCGTTCGCCGCATCAGTCACTCCATTTTGAAACCTAACAGAAAATGGTTTTGGTATCGTTTGGCTTTGTCAGGGTGTAGGCAATACTGTGAGGTTTATATCCGAATTTACTGATCGTTTAATTTGTTCTTGCAGACAAAACTGGCACTCCAGCATGGATGGAAACGTCAAATATGAATGGCTTCTCTCATTTAAAAGTAGTTTGGAAATGGAAAAGTATTTTATGGTTATTACCAATAAATGGCATAAGTATAACTGAACAAGATTTGGAACTAGAACACTGGGCCTCAATGCAAACAAAAAATGGTTCGAAGCATCGGACTTGAGCATGCCCCGTGTGTGTAGAGCAAACAACAGTGAAGACGAAGTGCATTTTGTTATTGATTGTCCTGCTTACGCAGATATTCGAAGTAGATGTAAAATTTTCAGGGAGCCAGCTGCACAAAGAAAAGATATCGTAGCAATTCTACCCGGCAAGAATGAACACAATACCATATCATTTGCAAGATATATAGCAGAAGCTAGTGATTTTCGAAGAAAGAATATCCAAACAATTTGTTGAGCCAAAATGTTTGACGATGTATGAATCCACTGTTAGCGCTTATCATGGTTTTTTTTCGAAGACAGTGGATAACAGAAGAGTGCGGAGTGAGTGAGTGAGTTTGTGTGTGTGTGTGTGTGTGTGTGTGTGTGTGTGTGTGTGTGTGTGTGTGTGTGTGTGTGTGTGTGCGTGTGTGTGCGCGCGTGCGCGTGAGTGCGCACGTGCGGTGTATGTGTGTGAGTATCAGTGAACGCTTGTGTTGCCGATTGTAGATTTGAATTTCTAGTTAAACTGTTCGATTTCTATGTCTTTCAATGGTAGATACTTTACGCATTCTCTTGATGCAGAAATTGTAATCCCCTTGCCACCAGGGCTTGTTTGCTATTGGCAATAAAAACTGTGTCGGTGTCGGTGTCAGTGTCTCTATGTCGCCAATGACCCATGAGTCGTAAGTGAGAATTGTTTCATTTGACAAACTTTGAAGCTGATAGTAAAACTGGTGAAGAATCAGCATAACAAGAATATTGAAATTGATGACTTGTCTCGACTTTCTTTTTTCATGTACGTATATTGTCAGCGCGCCACCATTATGAATCGGGTCTTTTTATGGTCAAGATAAAAAATGACTGTAGATACGTGTTTGCGATTCGACCATTTGGTCTGAAATAAAGCGTACAGACACGAAACATTTTTTCTGTTTTAATCTAAATTCAGGGTTTAAAAGGCGTCCAGAACCATTCTGAAGATTTATGTACTCTGCTGAGGAAACATTGGGGATGGGCATGTAAAATATATCTGTAGATTGAAGGCTTGGGGACGTGTCTGCCATGTTACCAAAGGTGGGCACGAAAACTGAACCCGAATGTCATGAACTAAAAGACCAGTGGGTTGGTTTATGGCTGCGAGTCATTGTTTGCGATCCAGTCCAGCATTTAATTCTAGTTTGATTTGTCGACTTTTCAGCCTGCCAGAGCACCGGAAAAATTCAGGCTTTTTAGTTTTTATTATTATAATTCTAATTATTGTTGTTATTATTATTATTATTATCAACCTTTCTCTGGTCTCATGACTAAGCACATGAACATATTCAATTCCATTCATGTTGATCATAGCCAAGCCAGTGCAAGGGGGGGGGGGGGTAGTGGGGGAAGGGGGGAGGGGGAGGGGGGGGGGGGGCAGGCTGTCTGTTAGCAAAGTCGACTGCATAATTCATGAAATCGAATCATACAACCCAGTGTTTTGGTTGAACGAAACACAAACTACTCCGTCATAATATGAAAAAAAAATGAGTACTTTGTAGTCCTTTTTGAAAAAAAAAAACAAAAAAAAACCAACCACTCAAGCTTTCGGGTCTTAGACCCTTCATCAGGAAACACTAAACAGAAGGGGGGAAAACGTCAAAGTGACGAAAAAGAACATAAAAGAACAAATGTCATCAAAACAAATTGATGTCACAACAGTATTGTGTAACACTTTTCCCCTGGTAGCGCAGCATCATGCGAACGTTTGCTACATGTGTTAGGCCTGTTAGGTTTCTGCTAACAGCCTCCCAATGAAATCCTTTTCCACCAGCCCCCCCCCCCCCCCCCCTCCCCATATACTTCCCCCATCCTCCTCCTCCACCTCCCCCACCCCACAATACACATACCCCCCCCCCACCCCACCCCCCCGCCCCTGTCCCCGTCCCCCACCCCACCACACACGCTCCGTCATAGTTCACAGAGTACGTCATAGCTAAGCTACGTCATTCCTCTCTAAAGATCACTTTGGGTTAAAAGGAAATGGATTAACACTGCTTTAGGGCAGTGCTCTGGTAATGTCATGAATGGAAACGTGATAATTACATTCAGGTTTAACGCCAACATCCGTTGTTTTTGTTGTCGCACCCTGGCTAAAAGACTCCAGGGATCATCCGAACAGCCGAAGTACTTCAACACTATGGTACAAATGCATCAGCTAGGGATGAGAACATTATGCGTGTGACCACGTGGGCAACCACACTCCGACTTCGGGGGGATTTTGGAGACTGATAATGTTATGCTAGGAGCTTGTCACGACTGTAGACAATCCCCGCATAACTATACAGAGCATAACAACATTTTGATGCAGCCTTGGTGTTCTAGCCTGTCAATTGGCCTGACACGGCATGGAACATCCATTTATTTATGGCAAGACAGGAAGGGGGGTGGGGGGGGGGGGAGGAAGTTGAAGGGCGGAAGAGGGGGAAGAGGGGGAGATTCCCTGGGTGGCAAAAATGGCATCCTTTTTTTTTTTGGTTGTCCTCTATGCCCCAAAGGAGGAGGACCCCCCCCCCCCCTTTCCCGATCCACTTTCAACCCCTTACACCCCCCTCCCCCCAAAAACAAACAAAAAACTGATATGACTGATCTAGTCCTATACGGAAATATGCAGGCGGGACTAATCTCCCCGGAAAGGTGGGGAAGGGGAGCTTCTTCTTCTTAAACAACAAGAGCTTATTTCAGAATTCACCAATACCACCAGAACAGAAACATGTTAGGATGGATAGTTAACGTGACAGTTTTTATGTTGGGCGTTGGCCTGTTCAAACTCGCGGTATTTGACTGTGTGAGTTCGGTGCTCTAAAACAAGAGAAAGCATGAGCCGATAGAGATGAGGTTCACGTCATCGTAGCCGCTAACTCTTTAAGAACTAGGAATTGACTAATAAATGATAAGTACGGTAACTCTTTGTTGACGGATGACACGCTCCGTCACTTCAAACAATTGCTGCTTACAACACCAAATCGCCCAGCAGGATTAGCGAACACTGGTGTATACAGAAGAAACAAGGAGACATCTCTTCGTTTGTTCTATGTGCACTGTGTTGGCATTTCTAGGCGACTTGGTTTTTATAAGGAGCGCGCGCGTGTGTGTGTGTGTGTGTGTGTGTGTAAGAGAGAGAGAGAGAGAGGGGGGGGGGAGAGAGAGAGAGAAAATGAATGAATGAATGATTTATTGTGTTAAGCTTAACAAGCCCAGAGAGAGAGAGAGAGATCTGAGAGAGAGAGAGAGAGAGAGAGAGAGAGAGAGAGAGAGAGAGGAGAGAGAGAGAGAGAGAGAGAGAGAGAGAGAGAGAGCAAGCATGGTATATCAGCTATGTGTGTGCCGAGTGTGTGTGTGTGTGTGTGTGTGTGTGTGTGGTGTGTGTGTGTGTGTGTGTGTGTGTGTGTGTGAGAGGAGAGAGAGAGAGAGAGAGAGAGAGAGAGGGGGGGGGGGGAGAATGATATATCGGCTCTGTGTGTGTGTGTGTGTATGTGTGTGTGTGTGTGTGCGTGCGTGCGTGCGTGCGTGCGTGCGTGTGTGTGTGTGTGTGTGTGTGTGTGTGTGTGTGTGTGTGAGAGAGAGAGAGAGAGAGAGAGAGGAGAGAGAGAGAGAGAGAGAGAGAGAGAGAGGGGTGATCTATCAGCTATTTTCACAACACCTTTCCTATTTTCATGAATGTTGGTCAATCTGTCAGTTCCAGCCAAGCGAGACAGGACGTACTATCATGGGACGAGTGTTTCATGTCCCTGGCGATTCTGACTGCACCGAGGAGCAAGGATCCGAACACACAGGTAACCCAAAACCTGGTAGTAATGCGTGTTTGCGTGTCGTGTTTCTTCAGTCAGTTTGGGCGTACATCTTGCTGTCCTTTGAAAAAAAAAACAAAAAAAACACAAAAAAAAAAACAACCGCTCCAATCAAACGTGTAATTTACAGCATTTCCCTTCTCGGTGCTGAATTGAATTTCCAGTGTCTGAGTGAATTTGTCTTGTGATTCGTTTTGTCTGTGTTTTCTTGGCGGTTCGCTATTAATTTCATTTCAGATTTGTTTAGATTTCCGCCTGCAGCCGCCTCACTTTGCAACTGCATCAAACATGTAAGTTTTTGCATCCTCAGGGACATAGTGGGTCATAACATTGTCGTGGCTGAGCAAGTGGTTTGCTGTATAAAAGAGTCTAGAGCAGTCATCTTTCGAATTGGTAAAAATTGACGTTCTAGTGGCTGGAAACCCAAGTACAACCAGACTGATCTGCAGTTTCTCTTCGGCTGGCAATATTTACTGGCGGCAGTGTGTTTGTGCATTAGGTATGGAAACTCAAGACAAGAAAACCCGAAAACTCTCCCACCTCTTAACCCTAGCTGCATGACTTTGTACCTTTTTGATCAACCCAGTCTCAGGTTTAGATGCTTTCCATTTAAAATCCAGTGAACTTTTAACGCAAGAAGAGAAATGCTGTCCCTAAGCCTACGCGTTAGCAAGAGAATCGTTTCTATGTTCTGCTCGTATTTGCCCTGCACTGTAAATTGTAGGAAAGAGCTGCCTCTGGTTGTTCTGTACACTTTATTTATTTATTTAGTTATTATTATTATTTTTTTACACTCATATGCTGTCTTGGCTTTACTGTCGAATTCGCGTGTCCCATGAAAGACACAATGAGGATTTTTGAACGTTGTACTTTGAAGTGCATGCAGATTTAGGTCACGATCGCACAGGGGGCACACCAGTGTCTTTCCAATGTATGTCCATATCCTTCTTCTTCTGCGTACGCAGGCTGACACTCCTGCGGGACACTCCCTATATAGACAGGAAGTATATCTCCAACAAAGGGAGTGGAGGTTTGTTTTGTATGACC
>CM031628.1:32421645-32441284 GCA_018398815.1 Conus ventricosus
ATAAGAAATTCACATTCCCTGGCTTGATAATACTAAAACATTGTTGATCTTGTTAAAGAAAGAAAATTTTAGTTTAGATTATGTTGCAAAAAATGAAAGAATAACGTAAAAAGTTAAATGTTCAGACTTTAAAAATAAATAAGGGGGAAAAAATGTGAATCCAAAATGAATCGATGTTGCCAGCAGTATGCAAAGTCATTGTCACTATTTCCGGAGTTCACTATGACTCGGGCATCGACTGTCATGTATATCTGATGTTAGAAAGGGCCATACAAAACGTTGTAAAAGGTAAGTTTTAGTGCTCAGTGCAGAATCATAATTATTTCCCTTGTTATTATGTGTTGGCCAGGATTTAAACCACAGTGCCAAGGACATCCACGCTGTTGGTTCGGATGAGGAATTTGCACAGGCCCTCGATGCCAGGCGCCTGAAACTCAACCTGCCACGAGCAAACGAAACTGAAGATTGGGAGAAACTGGATGCAAAAAATCGTCCAAAGACTCGATGCACTGATAGGGAAAAGCACCCTGGAACACAAACTAGCCACATATGGGGACATTGTGTATGCTACATGTAGAGACGCCTATGGAGTAAAACTACCCAAAGAGAAAACACCTCCAAAGAAATCCAGACGCCAAGAAAAGATGGACAAGATCAGAGTCCAAAAGAACAACCTCAAGAAGCAAATGAAGACCGCACTGCCAGCTGAAAAACAAGGCTTGGAAAAACTGTGGGAAGACCTGAAAGAAAAACACAGCGCCCTCAGCAAAGCGGAATCTGCGAGTAAGAGGAAGAGCAAAAAGAAGAAGACACAAGAGCGCTTCTTCAGAGACCCCTTCCAGTTTGCCAGAACACTGTTTGAGCAGCCAAAATCTGGGACCCTAAGTGTGGACAAAGGAGTTCTTTGAGCAGCATCTGAGGAAAACATACTCTGACTCACAGAGCAAAGCACCACTCGACATTCAAGGTCTGGTGTGGCCAACCAACCCTGAGGAACAGTTCAATGGCAAGCCTCCAACATTGGCGGAAATCAAGAAGGTGGTCGACAAAGCCAGAGCCAATCATCACCAGGGCCAAACGGAATACCTTACCAGCTTTACAAGAAATGTCCCAAGGTGCTGGAGTGGCTCCACAGGCTGCTGCGATCGGCTTGGAGAAACCAGAAGATCAGCGGCCAGTGGATGACGGCAGATGGTGTGTACATCCCCAAAGAGCAAAACTCAAGTGACATCAGCCAGTTCAGGCCAATATCACTACTGAACGTCGAAGGGAAAATCTTCTTCTCTGTCATGGCAGCAAGGCTGACCAAGTACCTGATGGAAAACAAGTACTTGGATGTGTCAGTCCAGAAAGGTGGCATCCCAGGCGTGGCTGGCTGTGTAGAACACGCCACAATGATCTGGGACGCAATCCAAAAAGCAAAAACAGAAAAGAGAGACCTGGACGTAGTGTGGCTTGATCTGGCAAACGCATATGGATCTGTGCCCCATGAGATGATACAGTTGGCTCTTGAGATGTACCATGTGCCAAAGAACATCCGCGACATGCTCAAGAAGTACTTCAATGGCTTCTCAATGCGGTTCTCTACCAAGGAGTACACAACTGATTGGATCAACTTGGAAGTGGGCATTGCAATGGGCTGTGCAATTTCCCCGATACTGTTCGTGCTGGCAATGGAACTCATCTTGAAAGCAGCAACAAGCAACGCGAGACAAACAGACCTTGGCGATGGATACAAGATGCCTCCTCTCAAGGCCTTCATGGACGACACTACAGTGATTTCATCCAGAGAAGACGAGACACGTCATGTGCTGGAGAGGCTGGACGACATAGTTGCCTCATCCAGAATGAAGTTCAAGCCAAAGAAATCACGGAGTCTCTCACTGAGGAAAGGAAAAGTGGCCGAATCTGTGGTCTTCAGTGTTGCCAACCAGCCATTCCAACAGTCACAGAAGAACCAGTCAAGAGCCTTGGAAGATGGTATGATGATACGCTGAAAGACACACAAAGAGCAAAAGAAACCAAGCAGATGGCGGAAGAAGGCTTGGAGACCATTGACCAGTGTGGGCTCCATGGCAAATACAAGGTCTGGTGTCTGCAGTTCATGCTGATACCAAAGCTCCTATGGCCTCTGATGATATACGACATCTGCACCAGCACAGTGGAGGCAATGGAAGCCAAAATCAACAAGTTCACAAGGAAAGGCTTGTGTCCCACCCTGTCTGACTGACATCGCGCTGTACTGTCGCCAAGCAAAGCTCAAACTACCACTGAAATCCATCCTGGAGGAATACAAAGCAGGGAAGATCAGACTTCAAAGCATGCTGGAGGACTCAGGAGACAAGGTGGTAGAAGCAATCAAGCCCCAGCTGAAGACAGGCAGAAAATGGAAAGTTCAAGAGGCGATGGATTCTGCAAAAGAAAGTCTCAAGATCAGAGAAATAACAGGACACACACAGACCAACAGACAAGGACTGGGGGTGACCAAAACTGAATGGTGGTCAAAGGCCAAAGGAAAAGCCAAAAGAGACATGATGATTCAGGAGATGAGAAAAGAAGAAGACCAAAAAAGACTCAAAAAAGCAGTCCAGCAGAGCCAGCAAGGGCAATGGACAACGTGGGAGAATGCACTCCAAAGAAGTCTAACTTGGAATGACATTTGGCACATGGCCCCTCTCAGGATCAGCTTCATTCTCAGATCTGCATATGACCTTCTGCCCTCAAATGCAAACCTGGTGAAGTGGGGGGAAAACAGACGATCCTGCATGCCCCCTCTGCCATGAAAAACAAACAGTGGAGCATGTTCTAAGCTCATGTAAAGTAGCCCTGGCTCAAGGAAGGTACACATGGAGGCACAACCAAGTGCTCAAAGAGATTGTACAAGTAGTCTGGGCTAGTACCAACACCACAAAAGGGAGAATCAGGACTCCAAAAGCACCCGCAACATTCTTCTCGGCAGGAGGCAGCAAATCATGGCCAAGAACAACAGTGCCACTCGAAACATGCAGGCAGAGTCTGCTGGAAGGGGCAGATGACTGGGAGTGCACTGCAGACCTCCCAGAATGGAAGAGTCACCCAGAGATCATCAGCAAGAGTGGCATGAGACCAGACATAGTAGTCCACTCTAAGTCAACCAAGCAGCTGATCATGATCGAGCTCACGGTGCCATATGAGAACAGAATGGAGGCAGCTCAAATCTACAAGACTGAAAAGTATGCTGATCTGGCAAACAGCCTGAGGAGAGAAGGCTATCAGGTCAAAGTCCTCACTGCAGAAATTGGAGCTAGGGGATTTGTAGGAACGTCTGCATACAGCCTCATGAAACAGCTCTCAGTTGCAGGGAAGGAAAAAACCAGAGCCCTGAAAGCAATGGCAGAAGCGGCAGAGAGGTGTTCAAGCTGGATCTGGTCAAGGAGGAACAAAAGTGAACTTCATAAGGCTTAATTTCCCTACAAATATCAGGTGTCCCTGTGGCTCAGTGGTTAAAGCGCGAGTCATTAAGTAGAAAATGAGCATGTCCAGAGGGTCATGGGTTCGAATCCCAGCCATGGCTCGTCCCAAGATGGGGAACAAAAAAAAGGGGCAGCAGAGGGACATCCGGAGTCATGAACCGGGTGTGGCCCAACCCCCCCTAGAGTGTCAGGAGATAAGGGCCGAAACACTTGCTTGAAGGGGGCTTCTCTTCTGAGACTCTCTGCTGCCACGCTCTCCACGAGTTTCTTTCTACTGTTGTGATTATGATCGTTCTCGATTGACTTCCTGATTAAGTAGTGTGTGTGTGTGTGTTTTCCAGGCAATACTAACACTCAGCAAGGTCAAGAATCGTGATCGACTTTGGGATGTTTGAACTGACAAGTGATGCATGAATGTCGCTACACCAGCCTCCCTACATCACACATTGTCATTATTATCATCGTTATTCTTGTTATCATGATCACGATTATTATTACTATCATTATTGTATCATCGTGTTTATTATAACTATTTTGACCTGTAACGAGTTCCATTCTGTGGTTTTCAGTGTACCCAAATAAGAGACAGACTCCTCTTGGTGTCAAATAGAGACACACCACAGTCCGTAATTCTGTGGTGTTGTCACCACCAAGGGTTAAAAAAAGAATCCACCCCCAAAGCAGCCAGCGAAAGGTAGTAATAAAACGAAACGAAACGTGTGGAGGGGAAAAAAGTTGCTGAAAAACTAAAAACATTATGCAAACAGTTTAAAATGTAAGGGACAATCTTTGAGCCTATGCTTGAGGATCCATTTAAGGATGCAAGGGAGATCAAAAGATATGGAACAGTCTGAGTGGTCAGCGCTGTTGTTCAATAACCCAAGCATTGTTAGCGGCTAAGAATTGTGCAGAACAACCTTTACTTGGATCTCCTTAGACACATTTTTCTGATTGACAATTTGTTAAAAAACAACAACAACAACAACAACAAAAAACACGAGAAAAAAACACACACGAAAAATTACGTATTTAAATACGTGTTGAGAAGAAATAAGATCATGAATACAACTTCATGTAACAGTATGTCTGATTGTAGCTTCTCCAGTATTGAAAATCTCTCTCTCTCTCTCTTTCTCTCTCATATGTACGTGTCCATAGAGATAGGATTCTTGTGCATACATTTCTTTTCTTCCTTCATTTTCTCCTCATATTTTCCTTGTTTTTAAAATTTTTTTATTCCTTGTCCTTGGAAGATGACATAGCTTCAGAAATGTGGGGCCTGTGTTTATTTGTTTTCAACATTTCTCTCCGGCATTAAAATGTAGTCTTTAGTGCCAAGAGGCGAAGTGGAAGCAAGCAGTATAACTTTTACTAGCATTGGTCAAGGCTTGCTCCAGTATACTGTGAAAGTCACTTTATGTCATCAGCTAGTTGAGGTTTTTTCTCTCTTTTTGTCAAAAAACAAACAAACAAAACCAACCCACATTGTTTACGCGTATCCCACTACCCTTTTAAAATAAAATTTCGTTTTCTCTCACTGTCCCCCTCTCTCTCCCCAGCGCCCAACCGAACGCATTCTTATACCACCCCCATTCCCACACACACATACAATGTTTACACACACATGCACACGCATAAACACACTACTGTTCTCTCTCTCTCTGTGGAGGGGAGGCGTGTGGTGTGTGTGTGTGTGTTGTGTGTGTGTGTGTGTGTGTGTGTGTGTGTGTGTGCGTGTGTGTGTGTAAGAGAGAGAGAGATTAGCTGAATATTAGTTATGTACCTCTGATAATCGCTTGCACACACATGTACGCGCGTGCAGACACACACCTGTAGTACTTATGTCCGAGTACATCTAGTCACGTGCTTAAGGGGAGAGCATGGAGGGAGGAGGGGGTGAGGAGGGGATGGAATTAGTCAAGGGGGAGAAGCTACATTACAAAGGCAGGCCACACGGAGCACACTTCCCATGCACACACATTCTGCCGTAGCCCTGAAAATAATAACCAGCGGTGATGTGCAAAGAAAGAGGGCGGAAGGTTGGGGATGGATGGCACACGCTCTCCATGCACTATTTCTCCATGTGTGTGAACGCGCCTCTGTGTATACGTCAGCGTGCGTGTGTGTGTGTGTGTGTGCGCGCACGTTTATGTATGCATGTCACCGTGTGCATGCATTCTGTGCAATTTTTCTAACATAAAATATTTGTGCGACAGCTCTTTCTCCCTCCACCCCCACTCTTTTTCTCTCTCTCTGTGTTGGTGTGTTCACTGCCTGTTTGTGTGTGTGTGTGTGTGTTGTGTGTGTGTGTATGTGTGTGAGAGAGAGAGAGAGAGAGAGAGAGAGAGAGAGTGCGCGCGTGTAAAAGATATAGGAGGAGCCGAGAGTGAAAGTTCAGAGGTGGATGCTGGTATAAGTTGGGAGGGGGGTGGGGGTGCATGGGGAGGAGACGAGGAAAGTCTGCGGACTTAGTAGTAAAGGAAGCAATACTACTACAGTGTTTGGGATGGAAGAGAGAAACGAAAGATGACTGGGGGGTGGGAGAGCGGAGGGAGATGATCCTAGATCAAACCGGGTTCGAATGCTAGTAGTAAATACCATGAGATTGGAAAAAAAAGTTTTATTTAGTTCCCACTACTAGCAAAATTATTAACATCACTTTCGAAACAGATGCCAAAATTCAGGATGATAAAACAGGATTCTACCAGAAATTAATCACAATACTTTACACACAAACGTTTTGAGCTTAAAATTTGGAGAGAAAAAAAGGCACCAAAAAAAAAAAAAAAAAAAAACCCAACAAAAATCACAAGAGGAGTAGAATGGGCAGCAGAAATGAAAATATTGCGACATAACTCCTTTGTCTTAAGTAGCTGGGTTTTTTTTTTTTTTTGGTTTGGGGACCTTAGTACAGCAAGTGGGTGGTTGTGTTTCCTTCATGCATTCTTGATTTTATTTTCTGACTGGAAGCATGAGGCTGTGGATGTGAATGCATTTAGATCAGAATGTGGCTGAGTAGTAGTACTGAACTGAGGAATCAGATCGCAAAATTGTGCAAGTTATATCTTCATCACATTTTCAAGGCATCCAAACGTGAGACCACTGCCATCATCCTGGTAATAATCGTTTAATGGTAGCATTCAGTCGCTTCTACAAACCAGCAAACTACAAACATCACACGCTCTTCTTCACAACAAATTGAACCTTTTTGTCAAAATTCACTATCAGTTATCACACGGAAACAAACAATTTGTCACAATTATTTACACCCCAGATAGGTTTATCTTTTTAATTCATGAAAATGTCATTCCAAGTCGATGAATAATTCACATCGGGGGCCCTTTTGAGCGCCAAAAGTCAATGGTAAGTTGTTGAAAAACACAGACAGAAGACAATGAAGCTGCATGACACTTTTTCCACAGGTAATACCCAGATACTGACAAAAAAACATGGTTATATCCACATAAAGCATTCCACCAATGCTAAAGAACCATTCAAAATTGAGAGACAAAAGCCGAAATGATTCAAAACATTTGTGATTTCCTTACAAAAGTATAAAACCTCAAAATTATTAGCATGTTTTCAGGACAAGCCCTCATATTCACTTTCTCATGTTCCAACCACATTGTGTAACGTCCTTGAAAAATGCAGAACAACTTCAAATTGTCAAAATGTTCTTAGGAGTGACTTTCACATTACAATATTATCCTTCAAATAAGTGTGTGCCTTTCTTCTTACTTCTGTGGAGTCACTTTCATATTACACTTTCCCCTTCAAATAAGCGTGTGCATTTCTTCCAGCTTCTTTCACATTCACCAGTCTTTCAATTAATTTTGTCGTATCCTTTAGTTCAGAATACTCTTGAATTGTCAGTGTACCTCCAGAAGTAGCTTTCGTATTCATGCTATCCTTTCAAATATCTAACAATTGTACAATGCCCTTGCATAGCGAAGTATAGCTTTAAACCGTCAGTGTGTGTTTGAGGAGCAGCTTTCACATTCAGTATCCTTCCACTTTCACACTGGATAATATTTCAAAACATTTCAATACAGAAAAGATGACATCGTGAATGACTGGTACTCAAACGGGCCCCAACTGTTCATGAAATCCCTTATGAAGCACACGGCCAATAACGAAAAAAAAAAATCCCTACACACAATGAAGACAGCACGTGACATACGCCTCTGGATGTGAAAAATAACAGGTCTCCCTATCCCTCCAGTCGTGCATGAACAGAAAATGCAATCACTTCGCACAGAGAACAAAAGCTGTATTCTTAACAAAAACTTGGCCCAGTGTCATTAAAGAACACAAATGAAACATTCACTCATGATTGCCTACATCAGTGACATTTGTTTTAATAACAACCTCATTTCCATCATCTGATAACATTTGTTTTAAAATGTGGCGTGTGTGCGTGTGTGTGAGTGAGAAAGAGAGAGAGAGAGAGAGAGAGAGAGAGAGAGAGAGAGAGAGAGTGACTGTGCATGTGTATGTGTGCGCGCGTGCATGTGCGGGCACGAACTGCTGTAAGTGAACATGTTGTATAACATCTTCCGTCAGTCAAACAGGTGCAACATTTATCACTTTTGGATATCAGTTTCTGTTCCTACTTCAACATAAGCTTTCATGTGTCTCCATTAGCACTGGTCATTTTTCTACTTCCGAAACGCAATTTTTGTCTGGGCATGCTTTGCATATCTTTAACTCTTTCATTCCTACTTTTCTATGAACCATTACTTCCTTGTTCCTAGATTCTTATAATACGAGCATTCCCTTCATTCCTGGATTTAGAGAAAGAAAAAAAAAGTGTAAAGTGAGAACTGCCATGTATGCAGTAGCAAACCGGACAGAATAGAGCGGCGACCACTTTCCCACACTGTAGGGGCCGTCTGGCATCCATTCTATTCATAAACACTGCCGTGCGAGTGACACAGTCACGACGTGTACCGATGACGCGACTCGCGCGAAGTTCAAAGCGCTTACCGCGAGAACCGATTTTCCAGGCTGCAGGAAGGAAAGAAGGGATTTTGTGCTGCCCGGTTTTTCGGCTGCAGGAAGGAAGGGTAGGATTTCTGCAAACCGGAAAACCGGGTTTTAGGGATGAAAGAGTTAAAGAGCAGGATGTCACCAACTTCCCAGTGTCCAGTCACATTCATATCACTTACGGCACAGCAGACCTCAGAGGGTTCAGTGTGTCCCTGCTCACGTTCCAGTTACTTCTATCACATTGGAAGTACATTTACCAGACAGGATTTCTGCCGCTTCACCACAAATAAGCATAAAATTACACAGCTCTAATCTTACGGTAACTGAAGGCCACTAAAAACAGACTTGTATGAATTGTTCCACCTCCAGAAAGTTTCGTAACTTAAAAGGTAAAAAAAAAAAATGCTTAATTTAAATCATGTAGCATATAACAAAAGTCGCCATCCAGAACCAGGGTATGAAAGGGGTTGAGTAGAAGAGGCACAGTTTGGCTTTTGACTGAAAGCATTTCTATCCCTCTTACTTTTAAGTTGACAAATGTGGGGGTTTAAAAAGAAAAAATGCATTTTCCGTACATGTAATCGCCAACATCAGTGTACCATCATTTGGACTTCATTCTCGAATACTGTATCATCCCTGTTCAAAACAACATCCTTTTCCTCCCTCAATACCACACTCCTAAACAAAATTTGGAACACTGGATTTTTCCCCCCCCCCCCCCCCCCCCACTAAATTTGCGATTTCAGGAGGCTGGAAGCTATGCATGTAATGCAAAAAGCTACCAAGATAACAAGAGGAGAGCCCAGGATTTCAAATTCATTCACAGACAACCATGCATTCCAAACAGGACCTACACCGTTATCTTTTCTTTCCTTTTTCTTTCTTTCTTTTTCTTTTCTTCAAAAGCAGGGTTATTCACAGCCCATCAAGTGCTCTGAAAGCTCGGAGCAATCTAAGCATTCAATGACTTTTGATAAACTGAACGCAGCTTCGACAATGTTGTGTTCTGTAAATAATGACATAGGCTGCTAATAATAGTCCGCACACAGGAGAAAAAGGAAACAACATTCCTTAAAACAACACGATTCCACAAAAAGAAAGACAGACAAAAAAAAAAAAAATGAAGAGAAACACTGGCAGTGTACAGTTTGAACCATGTATAAATGAGAGAGGCTAGCAGAGACTGAGGCAATTGTCAAGAACTATGAGGAAGGGGCAAGAGACTAAGAGAGATCAGGGAATGAGTTCTGGCCTCTAGTGGACAGCAGTGTCCCCACAAAGGTAAATCAGAAGGGCAAGGGAGAGCAGAAAAAAAAATCCTATTATTGAGATGCAGTTACGATGCATTGATGCATATATGGTAATCATCTTGTTTATAAAAAAAAAGAAAATTTGTTACACATGCTCACATGAATGACATACAGGTTTCAGTTTCAGTTTTATGACATCACACCTTCCTGGAGGGAAAGCTGGGGGGGGGGGGGGGTGGAGGTGGGGGAGGAGTGGGACATCATAGGGGACATCAATAACTGATATCCTTAGTGCTCAGCATGCTAACCGTTCAGTCAAATTACTTAATGATTTAATACACACACACAAACAATTTTCAATAAAACAAAAACAAAAAAAGGGGTGGGGGGGGGGGGGGGGGGGGGGGAGGAGGAAGGGCAGCCATACTGGCAAAATAATTCTGCAGAATGGATAGTTAGTGCCCATTCCACCTCATTAGTATCTCACTATCTAGTTGCCAGATTATCAAACACAAAACTAAAACACTCCCCCCACCCCCCCTTCACCTGCAATCAACCAAGCTTGAAACAATAAAAACAGATACCTTTAAGATCTCAAAATCTGTTAAACCTATGAAACCACAAAACGAAAAAAAAAAAATGTCAGACCAAAACATTACACAACCTTATCTGCCACTGAGTACTTCCTGAACACGCTCGAAAATCACAAAATGCAGACAGATATTTCAGTTTGGATCATGTTACACAGCAACATCGTCAAACTGTCTCGCAAACCCATTTAGAGCCAAGTATTGCCAAGAAGGCAGTACTGATGACAACGCTTAAAATATCTTAGATTTAATGGCTCAACTTTCACACGCAATATCTGAACAGTATAACTTTCCCCATGCCATAGCACCTTTCTGATCTTTCTGAAACACAAGGCTTTCATTCACAGTAGTACGAGTCCCAGCTTGGCCAAACAGTCATGGGAAAAGTCATAAGGAGGTAGAAGAGTAGGATGCGGATGAACAGCTAGGTGCATGTCTCTGGAACTGCAGCTTTACCTTTAACAACTAGTTTCCTGCTTTCACCGACTACTTCGCTTAGTGTCTGAACCACCATGACAGCACTCATTCTCTATCTATCCACCTCAACACATACTGCAACTCCACATCCACATGGTTCATACGGCCACCAACCAGAAGAAAAAGGGTGAGCAAAGCAATGAGCAAAATTTAAAAGCACATAATCAACATTTTTCAGCAGTTGTAAAAAAAAAAAGTTCGAAAACGAAAAGACAGACAAATTCCCCTTCAAAAGAAAGTAGCATTTCAAACAAGTGTTCAAGCCTTCACTGAAATCATGGTCTCTCAAAGCAGACTCGACTGAATTTGCTTGCTTGTAGACCAGTTGCGATCACTTTTATACACGACTTATTGACCCTCCTCCCCCCATCTGACTGATTTCTTTCATTAAATTGGGTATTGAATTCTTCTTTGCTGCTGCGGAGTGCTACTTTGCTTCCCAGCTGAAACATTCACAGATACAAGAACGATAGGTGGATCAGAACAGACACCACTGAACACCATCAAAATGACTTGGCAGCAGTGCAGCATCTCCTCCAGTGGGTCGCCTCGCGATGACTTGACACTGGCTGCTCCCTGGAGATTGCTGGTCTCAGAGCAGCGGCGGGACAAGCCAGAGCATGTCTATGGATGGTGAGCTAGAATGAGTGGCATGGAGAGTTAATGCCATCAAAGTGACACAGAAGATCAGACAGAAGAAAAATAAGAAGCTACTGGTTGCGTCAGTTCTGGGCAAATTTTATCTAATTTCAAACACACACTCCCCCCCACCCCCACCCCCACCCCCCTCACCCACCCATAAAAAAATCTACCAAAACTGAAAGTCCTTTATAATCAAAGTGAGGGGATGAGAAAGGAAACAATATGACAAACATTTTGCAAAGAAAAACGTCATTTGGGAACCTATATTTAAAATATAAGCTCCACAACACAGCCTTTCTTTCTGAAGTTAATTTGTGTCATGTGTGTGCAACTGCAAGCATGCATTCCTTTGTATTGATCTTTTGTCTCCGTCTTTTCTTTCTGTCATTCTTATTTCTACACATCCCTTTTTGTTGTTGGGATCAAAAGTATACACTTGCTGGCTACAAAGCCTTTTGTCAATTTAAAAGGCGCAGCATGGGAGAACACGATGCTCACCTAATGAACAAATCAAAACAGCCTGTCCCTAACCTTCGCTTTTTCCCCTCTTTTTCGTCTAAAGGACATTTACACACGCACAAAAAAAAAAGGAAACAAGCGAACACCAACAAAAATGTTTATTTTACAGGATCAGACAGAACATGGCTGATTGAACCCCCCCCCCCCCCTCATCCATGTGAATTTCAGCCTTTCTTTTCCCCCCACCATCTAACACTTAGAGACAGGTTAAAGGAATCAGAAGATCTGCTTGACAGGCACATTGGCTATACACATTCGTAACTCTTAAAAAAAAATCAAGACACTCTCAACAATTTTTGTTTGTTCATGTTTTCCTTTATTTATATCAATCACATCAAATGTGCATGTCTGGCTTTATCAATTAATAATTTCTATACAGAGGGAAAGCGATTGGTCCCCTTGTCAAGTCTGTGTCCATGAAATGCAAACTCAGCATTTTCAATTTTTGGTTTTCAATGAGACACACTGCATCTTCGGTTTCATTTTCGTTAAACTGACACCACTGGAGATCCTCTTCACAAATATTCTTTGAGAAACAAACCCAAAGAAAAAATGCTCTGAAGAAATGCATGCAGAGGCGTAAGGAACCAAACGGGCCAAGTGCATGCACACGTTGCTGAACCAAGAAGAGATTTGCAAGGTTGCGCACCTTTGATGACATCTGGTTGGTGGAAAAAGAAGAAAAACTCATAGTTTTTACAATGCACTGAAACCAGAATGGAGAAGAGGAAAGAAGAGCAGTCTGGAGAGGAGGAGGCGCAGGGACCGCATGTACACAAGAGTGCTGCCATAAACCAGTCTAATCCTGTCTAGCCCACTATAAGTCCCACGCCGAAGCGGTACTGTCCTTTGACATGATTGGCGTAGCCGCTGAGCGCGAAGGTGAAGGGGAAAGGCTGCAGTTTCTTCTCCATCACAGCTCCTATGCACCAGTTGGTGTCCAGTTGGGCTGAAACAGTGAAACCTTGTCCTGTGAGGCAGTGTTTTGCAATGTCTGTGTGAGGCAAAGTCACAGAATGGAAATAACATACGTAAACCAGAACAGCTTTCCCTTACCTCGAAAAGATTTTACGATTGGAATAACTCTTGCAAGAGATGCGGAACAATGTAAAAAAAAAAAAAAGAGGATTATATCAAGGACTGTATTTCAAGTCCGGTAACTTTTTTTGGCACGTCTCCGACTTGTCTCTCTGCATACTTTTATCAACGTGCATGCAAGCTACGGTAAGTGTGTACCATCTGCTGTTACAATCCCATCTGATGGCATGAGATGATTCACCGATTCCCCAACATGTTGACATCTTTAGCTGTAAACTGTGAAATGCTGGCTTCCGTCTCATTTGCACAGATTAATGATTTCAAATACAGATGGGTGTCCTTGTGGTACAATCATCCCCCCCCCCCCTCCCCTGAATCATATCCTGCAAAGGCTGGGAATATTCCTAATGAGAGGAATAAACAGCACTATCTCGTTCCCAAATTCTGTACATTCCTTTTGTCTTTTTGTGTATGAATTTGTGTGCATGTGTTATTGTTGTCACATGTTCTGCATATCTTTGGTTTTTCTTCATTTATGTGAGCGTGGCGTGTGTGTGCGTCAGTGAATGCCTGTGTGTGTGTGTGTGTGTGTGTGTGTGTGTGTGGTGTGTGTGCGTGCGTGCGTGCGTGCGTGCGTGCGTGCGTGCGTGCGTGCGTGCGTGTGTGCACACTGGAAGGCATGAAAGCTGTGCGTGGGAGGACATGTGCGTGCACAGATTCAAAGCACTTATACTGAATTGTTACATTCTTGTATTTCTGTAGGTTTCATTGTCCTATTCAAGTCTAAGAAAAAAAATATTACAATAACTTGAATAAGTTTTCAATAGCTGATATAATGTAGAGTTTAAGTGACAAATTGATTGATCAAAACTGTATCCACAAAGTTCCAAGTGGCATTTTGAAAGAAAGAAATACACTAGCAGCAGCACACAACGACTGTAATTATACTTTTCCACGTGTTTAGATTGGTTGTTGTTTCCTCTTCTTTCTTCTTCTTATTTTTTTTTATCTTCCCCCCCCCCCCCCCCCCCCCCCCACTGGGACAACATAATTTCTCTTCATAATTTGCGAAGCTCCATCAATACCATCTTTTTTCCCCACCATCCCCAAGTCAAACACCGGTGGGGATAAGGCATGCACATAAACAGGTAACTATGAGAAAAAGCTGACCGACAAAAACATCTGGAAAGTTTGAACCACCCAAATCCCTCTCTTGAGCACCACCACCTTCCCTTCCTAGACTGACCTTTGAAAGTGGTGTGGGCATTGGGGATCTCCACCTGGTAGCCGACGGTGGCTGTGCTTTCTTGGAGTCGCAGGCTGGTCTCCAGCTCGGTTGCGACGCTCAGCTGGTCGTTGATCTTGTGGACATAGCAGGCGTGCATGTTGCCGGCTAAGGGACTGATGTTCGCGCTTGCCTGCCAGTTTTCACCTGCAGAAATGCCGTTTCGCTTCAACATCAACATCCAGGAAATCAGTTACACTTAGTTTTACGGACAAAAACGTTCCTGAACAGCCTCAACACTTTGAGAAACTGTCCATGAATGCAATAAGTCTGATGAACAAATGGCATCTGATCTTTGTATCAACAGTATAATGCATTGTGTTTTTGTCTGCTGCTGATGTGGCCCGTTTGTAATGTGCTTCAGTCCAACACCGAAAGGTTTAATAGTATCATTAACTCATGTCTGTGTGACTGTGATAGGTTTAAACAAACAAAACAAAACCAAAAAGCACACAAGTAATAAACTAATCAGGGAGAAAAAAAACAACAACCCCCCCCCCCCAAAAAAAAAAAAAAAAACCAACCAATACAGTTTCCAGAACAAAGTCTGAAGAGTGGTCTACAAAGGCAGAAACAACAGTACAGAAGTGCATGGGTGAAACCTACAAAACTTGATTTGACTGAAATTAGGCCGGGGTCCAGGGGCTGCCTAGGCCCTGGCGGGTACAGGGGCAGCGCCCCGTTGGGGGGTCCAGGGGGCGAAGCCCCCCGGGCGAAATTGATTTAAAATTTTTTTTTAGGCCAATTTCGTTGGCTCTCCTGCACCAGAAAAAGCTTAATTGTAACATGATTTCTGCAGTAAAAAGCTTAACTGTAACATGCTTTTGTGAGTTACTGTTAGACTTTATGTTCCATTAATTCATTTGAATGAATAAAAATAATATTCAAAGATAAGACAGTAAAAAGCAGACACATTCCATCACCCTCCTACAGCACTCATGCCGGCAGTCTTTCAAACAGTATGTTACCTGGATGGTATCCAGGTCAAAGGGATTAACATAACAATATCACTACTTCAAAGAAGAGATGAGACAGAGAAATAAAATTATGGAACACCTTCTGCCTGCCCCCCCCCCCCCCCCCCCCCCCCTCCAATAAAAAAAAAACCGAACTGAGGAGAAAAAGGAAATGAACCCCTGGACAGATGTATGACAACTGAAATACAATGTGAAACATAATCCTCTACAATATATCAGCTTTCCTACCACTGTAATGAAGATGGCGATATTATTTGAACACATCTTTATTTCCATGTACTGACAGTTACAAACAATACAATGGTAAATGAAATTTTTTCCAGGGTATTGTGAAAGGGGGGTGGGGGCCCCCTGCCCGCCGGGATACACCCCAGGGGACCGGGGGCCTTTCCCCATTTTTTCAGAAAAAATTTCTAAAAAAAAAAACGACAAAAAACAATGAAGTTGGGTTTAAAAAAATTTTCTTTCTTTCAAAAAATGTTTTTTTAATGTCTTTTGGGGAAAAAAGGGGAGGGGTTTTAAAAATTTTTTCTTTGGTGCCCCTTTCCCCTTCCCAGATTTGTTAAGGCTGTAAAAACCCCCTTTTTTTAAAACTAACCATTTTGATGCCTGGGGAAAAAAAACAGGGTTAATAAGGGGGTGGCAGGGGGGAAAGGAAACTAAAAGTCATCAAATGGATGACCCAAAACCCCCCAACAACAAAGTTTTTCAAAAACTTAAATTATACAAACAAAACCCCTTTTTCCTTACAGACTAAAGCTGTTATTATAAAGTGTGTGGTTTAAAAACAATTAAAAAGAAAACGTACACCTCAAAGGTAAAAAAGATTTCATCCTAAAAAGAGAAACTAAAACAAGACAATGTTTTTGGGGGGGGGGGGGGGGGGTTTTTTTTGGGGCGGGGGGGGGGGGGGGGGGGGGGGGGGGGGGGGGGGGGGGGGGGGGGGGGGGGGGGGGGGGGGGGGGGGGGGGGTTTAGGGGAAAATTTAAATACGTAAGCTATTTATAAATTTTTATTACAGTGAATTTGATTTTTTTTGGATCCTTTTTCACCACCGTCGGGGGGTTTCCCCACAATTTTTGGCCCGATTCGCGCTGGTGACCTACTTTTTTTTGAGTGAACCAGTTTTTAGGAAGAAGAAGAAGAGGAGTATTTTGATTTTTTCTGTCGCCCCTAAAGAAAAGTGTTTTTCAAAATTTTTGGGGGGGCAGAGCCCTTTCGAGCCCAAACTCACGATTCGACTGCCCCGTCATTGTACGAATTTATGATAATTAAAGCAAAGGGAAATATGGTTAATGCCCCACCATACATTCTTCCTGGTAATCACGGTTTTGATCTTATGAAGAAAATTCTTTCTTTTTTTCCCATCACGGTCAAGACTTCTTCTTCTTCTTTATTGTAAAAAACCCTAAAAAAATTCACGCGAAAGTCAAAAATTTTTAAACCCTCTACCTTTCAATTCCCGCGGAGGGACGTGCTTAAAAGAAAATGAAATTTGTCACTGACCACTGTTTACCCCGGTGAGAGGGATTCTTGCAAAAGTGCATAGAGGTTGAATCACAATAAATTTAGCTTCCGTTCGGGAATTTTATTTGAGAAAAAATTTTGTGTTTGATCAAAACCTCTTTCTTCTTCTTGAACCACAAAACACAACAACACCCACACAACCCCCAAGACAATTGTTCCAATGACTTTTTTATGATAAAAAACTTGGTATGAGCTTGTTTTCAATGCTGACATTTTTCCTATTTTTTTCCCTTTTAAAAACCCAGCAAGGTCTGCAAGTTAGGGGGGATTTGAGGGATAACGGGAATAGCTTTTTTGTTCGTTTGCGGGGTTTGGAGAAAAGCGTAATCGGTGTGGGTTTACTGGGGTTTATATCAATTTTTCAAGCTTTGCCCAAATTTTGATAGAGACAAACGTACTTTCGATTTGGCAGAGAACATGTGGGGGGTTTTTAAAATGCATGTTGATGATGCGGAAATAAGGAAAGGCAGCTGAGGTCTTGTGAAATTCCGACGACTAAAGAAGGGGTTTTGGGGGTTTCCATCCCCACTTTAAAATTCTGGCGCCCAAGGGTTACCCTGCCCGTCAGCGCGTTCTTTTTACTGATACTTGAACTTGGAGTCTGGCATTTTTCCACGGAAATCCCTGTTTTCTGCCCGTTTTTTGCCGTGGCGCCCCCTGTAAGTATGGGTGGTCCCTTGGGAATTTTTACATTTAAGCAAAGTCGAGTTTTGCCAACGAAGAGCTTTTGTTTGGGGGACAGCTGTTTTTGGGGGAGGGGGTCAAAGAGAGAAGAAAAAGGCAATCCCGCACTGAGCCCAGGGGACCCCAAATTCCACCTCAATCGACTTTTCGTTTTGGAAGGTGTCAAGTTTAAAAGTGAGTGGCTATAGTTTTAGTCGCTATTCAAAAAACGTGGTATTTAATAGTGGATAAGACAAAAAAGGGACAAAAAAAACACACTGTTTAAAGCAAACCCACCCCTTCTCTCTTCTCTTTTCCTCCTCTCTCCTCTTTCCGTATGTGAAAGTTTGGCACACTTGGTGGTGTGTGTGTGTTGTTGGTTTTGGGGTGGTGTGTGTGTGAGGGGGCGTGCGGGGGCGTGGGGGTGTGGTGTGGGGTGGAATTGGGGGGGGGGGGGGGGGGGAGTGTGCGTGCGTCCCTGCGTGGGCGGTGGTGTTGGGAAAACCACCTTACTTTTTTGGTGGAAAAACAATGAACCCCTCACCAAAATCTTCTCAGCCCCCCCCCCCCCCCCCCCCCCCCCCCCGCCCCCCCCCCCCCCCCCCCCCCCCCCACACCCCCGCCCGGCCCCCCCCCCCCCCCCCCCCCCCCCCCCCCCCCCCCCCCCCCCCCCGGGCCCTCAAAAACCCTTTGGGGTTCTTTTTTTCCTCATATTTGCACGAAATTGCTCTACCCCCCAAACCCCACCAAACCCACCCCCCTGGGCAATCACCACGCCCTTTTTTCTCTGATTCCCTGCAACCAAGTCCCCCCAACCCCTTGACAGGGGCACAAGAGGGAGCCCGTATTTTCTGGGCTGATTCCACCCCCTCCCGCCCTTACACAAAAAGTTTTTGGGGGTATACAAAATTTAGCCCTTCTTTCATCTTTAAAGTTGGCTAACCTAAATGACCAAAAAAAAGCGGAACAAAGGAACTAAAAAACAAAACCAAACAAAACAAAAAATAAAAGAATGAATGAAAAAAAAAATCCCTGTAAAATTTAAAATTTATAAAAAAATAAAGAAAAGACAAAGAAACAAATAGAATACAGAATTAATTTCTTTTTTAATGCCCCACTGTGTCTTTCGCCTTTTTGTCTTCTCCTTTGGGACCAGCAACGTCTCTGAGGGCCCCTTGTGCTCGTTTCATAAAAGGAACCTCCTTCATTCCTACTTTACTTCCCCTCTCCAGGCCTCCAGTCCCCTTCAAAAACCCCCACACCCCCCCTCCACTCCCCCAACAGCCTCTCCCACATCCCTTACAATTTAATTTTGTCCCCTTCTTCGTAACCATGGGGACGCAAAGGACGGGCGTTTGGCGACTGTTACTGTTACATTTCAAAGGCCCAGCTGTGAACAAGCAACTGATCCCCATTCTGGGCCCAATTTGCCCACCTCCATTCTGACCCTCCCTTCCCCCCAAAGAGAGAGAGAGAGAGAGAGAGAGGGGAAAAGAGAAAAAAAAAAAATTTAAAAACCACAAGGGTGGAACTTTGGCCCAAGGGCCCCGTCTTTACAACTGCCCTTTTCTGCAAGCATTATTCAACAGATATCATTTTATGCAAAACAATTAGCAAGAAGAGAGAGAGAGAGAGAGGGGGAAAAGAGAGAGAGGGGAACATGAACCTGAACATTTTAATGTCATTAGCTAAACACCTTTGTGACTGGGGGGGCAACACAACATCATTTATAAACAAAAAACGAATGTAACAAGAAAAAATAAAAATCAACAAAATTTAAAGCCTAAAACAAACAAAAAAGGCCACACTCGACCATCCCGTTTGATTATTCAAAAAAAAAAAATAAACCCCCCCCAAAAATATTTTTTCTACTTCCGTACATTCTTTTTCAATTTGAACGTCGTAAAATTTTAGTGACGTAGCCTCGATCGTACTTCAATGCCTCTGCAACAATTTACAGTGATATCACTGCATTATCATCATAATTCAATTTTAAAACCCAAAAATGTCGGATTTTTTGGGAACATTCTTTTCAAAATTACCACTTATCACGACGGCATGTATGTTTTCAAAGAAACAAAAATTTTCGACTCACCTCCCCAAGGAAGCCCCCACAATGGACTGGGGACGCCTGTAGAGACCCAAAATAGAACCATCTTTTGTGGGATTTGACCAAGAGGCCTTTGTTCTTTAGTCTGGAGAGGTTTTTTTGGGGGTTTTTTCTGAAATT